>CALSBZ010046755.1:421198-437004 GCA_943591055.1 Gobionotothen gibberifrons
CACACACATGCAGACACACACACACACACACACACACACACACACACCATGAGCCTTCAAATGCTCCAAAACGGATGGAAAATCGAACCATCCTCTTTCTGTAATTGCAGACACTGCGCAAAACTAGATACTTGTACACAATTACGGAAAATATTTTACATCAACCCACAGGGAAATGGATGCGGCACACATAACAAACACTCACAAATACTGACACACACAGTTTGTGTTGTCTCGGTGGCTAAAAGCAACCCTGTCTGCTCCCGTTGCCTTGGTTACAGGCCATAGGCTTGTCTTGAGAGGTGCTCCAGGTCTCTGCTCGCCATGTCAGGCTATGCGGTTGGCACTGTGTGTCCGTCTGTCCTCGCCATATGTGTGTGTCTGCATGTGCATCTGTGTGCTTGTGTATCGGGGGGGGGGGCTGCCGCCATATATGGGTGTGCATCAAGCAGCAGTCACGGCGGCGAGAGCACAACACATAATGTGGCAATTTCACAAGTCATAAACGAACCAAGAGTGCAATTATCAAATTAGTTTGCAGTTTCTTGGATCTTGCAATGAGTCCACTCCCTTATTTTATAGTTTCATAATTGCTTATTCTCTTGTCAAAATGCTTTCAGGAGGATACTGAAAAGGTCTTACAGGTAACAATGGCAGACAAAGTGTTTCTCGTTTGAGAGACTGCACCACCTAATGTGTGATATTTGCTGCCTCTATAATAGTCCTCAATAAGACAGTACCACCATGTCTGCTTACTGCTTTTCTTTAATGCCTAAATATGTGGACAGAGTACTGCACTTGTGTATTTAAATGAACCTAGAACACAGCCTGCATGTGTCCATATTGCTGAGCATGCTGACATGGCAGTATATGGACATGTACCCTCAACTGCATGATTTTAGAGACAGGGATTGGAGAGCAGCCAGTAATGCTTACATATATCTTTCAGAAACATGCACTGAATGCTAATCTTCCATGTCCTTGTGTGTGGAACTGACAATAATTAAATAACATCTTTGATGAAAGTTAATTGAATGGATTCACTTGACCTTCATCTTTTTTTGGAGGCAAGTCTGATCTAATAAAAAGAAAGCTTGAGTTTATGAAGACAAAATGGAATAAAAACTGGCTTGATTTGATTAAAGCCTTTGCTGTTCATCACTACTCTGATGTTTATAATTTATTTACATCATTCCTTTACATTTACTCTGGCATTCCATCTGATGTAGAATTGCATGGCCACTGACTGGCAAGCCCTTTATGCGGATTTTACTGCAACATGGCAGAAACAAGCAATTTGAAGGGACCTAACCAATTAGCTATTATTTACACATTAGCAAGAACTTAAGTGCCAGTGCAGACAATACATATTCCCAACGTGAAGCATTTTGCACAATGACTAAAAGTGTAGTACTGTAATAAACACTAAATATATTTTTAGAATGTGCATTTACTGTACAAACTACCCTTTCATATGTTATCCAGTTATATGATATTTACTAAAAGCAACCCTTAGCCGTTGTTTGAAGCATGCAACAAACATAGGCTGCTCTTTAATGGTGGTGAAAGCTGTGGCTCTTGGACACTTGAGACACACACTTTTGAAATAGTTGTTTTATTCTTTAGGAAGGTCTTATCTTAAAAACTGTCAACAATTTTATTTAGCAAGGAAGGCTTTTTGGAGCGATGGAAAATATGCAAAAACATAATCCCTCAATGGTGTTTTTATTTGCAGGGGCAGAAGGTGTGTGTATAGTGTGAGAAAACCCTCATAAGCAAACTTTTTTTCTGGTCCTGCCTAAGTGAAAGTAACATTTGCTGAGACAAGCATAGCAACTCTTATAGAACATATACTGCTCTTTACTTAAGGCTTTCCTGACGGGGGTCTACTTGTTATTCGAGGTGCTGCGCTGTGCGTATGCTTCAATGGCTGAAGAGCTTTTGGCATTCTGCCATGCAGAGGTAAGGGCTTTGTTAAGAACATTATGAACTCTTCAATTAAGTCGTCTGTAACCATTAAAAGTTAAACAGGGTCATTTGCACAGCTGTTTGCACAGAGAGTGGGTCTGCACATTTGCATAGTTTGTAAAAAAGTTTCTTTCTCTTTGTTTTATGTTGTCAAACTTGATAAAATAGTAAAAATCCTCTGTACACGAAGTTCAGGCACAGAAAGGAATCGGCAGGACATGTTTTGACACCAAGAAGAGGGTTGGCAGACTGTTGTGGAACTGCAGAAATGAGGTCAAGCAGCCAAAGGGTCAGAAGGAGAATGAGATACACTCACTGATCAAGTTTACCACAAGGTCCTAGGAAACTAAGTGGGTTAAAAAGAGGGATGGGAGTGGAGGGAGGAAGGTGGTGAGATTCCTGGCAGTGTGCCTACCTACTCCATCATAGAGAGGCACACAGAGAGAGAGATACACCAAGGACAGCTGGGCGCACTCTGTATCAGTGTGTACACTTGTGACATCACTCATCTGACAGATTCTTCCTCCAGCAGCTGCGACCCTCGTCGTCGTCGTCGTAACACACATAGTAGCTATAGCTAACGTTGTAAAACACGCCACAACTTTGTGCCGTTTGTGTGATGGAGAATTTGAAAACCCACAGGACTAAATGGGTCTAAAGGTGTCACAAGTTTAATAGTGAAGGAATATTTGTCTGTTATGTTTTTTAAATGTTGGCAGCAATGTGACAATTACTTCTTACTTGGACAGCACAAAAGAGTGTTTGCACGTGTGTGACCTATCAGGCTTGGTACTCATGGGGAGAAGAGTGAGGCTTCAGTGGCACAGTGAGAAGATGGATGTCATTTTGATTCCCTCTGTATGAGACTGATGCTGAGGGATTTCAAAGGGACACACACAAACACACACTGCGGAAGGGAGCCCTGTTAAAAATCCTCGTTTAAAATGACAGAGTTATAATTCAGACATGAGTCATCCAGTTATTAGCAAGAATACACACACTGTTGATTTGGTGCAGCTATGCAATAGTCATTCCTAAATTGTCCTGCATTATAGGATTAGCCTATATAAATGCCCACACTGAAACACACACACTTTACTATTTTGCAGCATTTAAAGCAATCATGTAGAATTTGGTTCTTAATAATTTGGCTTCCAATTTGCATTTCTGCTCCGTCTTAGCGAAGCAGTCCAAGGCACGTTACAGCAAACGCTTGTTACAAAGCTGAGATTGAAAAAACATGAAACACCAATACTTGATGAATATGTAACAGTCAGTACCTAAATGGCCTTAAAATAACCTTAACATTCTGGACTATATCTGGTCCTAAAAATAAATATCTGGAAGGCTTTACACATGTTATTTGAAATACAATGTGGGGAAACCTTTAAAAAAGTAGTGCATATGGGTTTAAATCTACACCACATTATGGTTCATCTCAGCTCTAAGGCTGCTACTTTAAAATGTTAAGATACTGCAGCCAGCGGAGAATACCATATTTTCATGGGGACAAAAGAAATGCAGAAGAAGAAATGCACTCAGGTAATAAATTAGTTTTACACATGCACCAGAGCCCTCCATTTTGACATTCAATGATTAGAATAATGAGTTCTTTGTGAAGACGTTTGCCTTCAAAGGTGTTGAAAATAACATCACGCTGGGCTTCTAAGCGCTGCCTTTTTTGTTACCTGAATGCATCACAAGGACCGACGAAAAGAGAATCAGGGACTCAATTTTGGGGATCCTGAGATGTTTTATCAAGGAGAAAGACAGAGAGCTTGATGAAGTTGGAAAGCTCCAAATAGGGGGGAAAAAAGGATGAAAGGGACAGCGTGTGTATGACGAAATCTGAATTGACATAGAGGGACAGGCGTAACAATAGGTAGAGACGTCGAGAAGAAGAAGAGGGAACAGATGAGATGAGAGAAGAGTAGGAAGAGGCAAGAGGCTCTGTCTGCATCCTAAGAAGATTTAGACATACAGGAATTAGGAGAAAAAGGTTTAATGCTTAAAAGGGAAAAAGACAGACGTATCAAAATGCAAACTGAACCTCCTCAGTCACACGTGGGGGTCTCTGGGTGGACCCTTTAAGGTTTTAAGGGTAAATATCACACGAGTAATGGCTTTAAAAGCACAATTAAATTAAAGGCTGAAGCTCGATAACGGCATGCCTCCCTTTGTCTCACCTCAAAGCATCCTTGGTGTCAGACTCAGTTAGCACCACCTAAACATGATTAGGGAGTGACATTACCAGAAAGCGCTCAGCTGGCTGTGAGTCAGCCGCACGCTGCTTCATTTCCCTGGGGAGGGGGAAGGGTCAGTGTGACAGAGAAACTGAACTCAAACCAGCGCTGAGTCACTTCACATGACAGTGGAAATGCTGCTGATACTGTTAATGGGTTGAAGGTGAGGAGTCTGCTAGGGGTGTGGGGGGGACGGAGACGTTTTGCATGTGATGGAGTGTGGTGGAGTTTGTGCGTTTTGACCCGAGTTACCCTGCACATGTTTGTCTGCTAAACTCTGAGCTTTGTGAGAAAGTTCAAAGCAGGTTTTGTGCAGCGGCATCTAGCTTCTATGCTTTGTCTCCTGTCTCGTGTTTGTTTATTGCTAAGTCCCAAACAAGTCTTCTCCCATGCTTTTTGTATATCTGTTGCTATTCATTTTTCATCTTCTCTTACTCAGACAGTGTGTCTCGCTCCTTTCTGCGAGTTCACACCACGCTTCTTCTGTTCTTTGCTCCTGCTTTGCCGACACAGAACCTCAGGGCAGGTTTTGGTTTGCTAGTTGTCGTGCGGGAACGCCACACACACACACACACACACACACACACACACACACACACACACACACACACACACACAGACAAGTCAAACCTCAAGAAGTCTGATAGATTTTTCATTGCCTGTCGAGGAATATATTGCTTCCCAAAGTGTTTGTTTTAGCTGGAAGGGCAGAATTGTCCATGGTTTGATCTGTCACACCTGGGAATGAATGAAAAGCTAAAAAAAAGGAGAGGTAGAAGGAACTATTTAATTGTATTGAAAGGACAGAGCTACAGAAAGGAAAGAAAGAACAATGTAGCCCAAAGGGGTTTACACACCTATTTATTTCAAAGAAGGGGGTGTTGGTTATAAGGAGACAAGGAAGAGGAGGCAAAGAGACTTCATAAATATATTTCTCTTCACACATCGCTCTGATTTGATTTCTCCACATTTCACTGTGACCCCTTGAGAACAGTGCTAAAGAGATATCAGAGGCAGCTGAGAGGCATCTGGATGGAGAGACGTGTAGATTAATGCATGTGTGCAGGGACACATAATGAAAATATGAATAACAATGATGTTTGCAACCGTGTAACCCCTGCATAAAAGCAAATAGTGTGCACGAAGCATCTACAGAAAAGTCTACTTGAAATCCTTGAGCTTCAAATTAATGTATTTTTCATGTTTAGGGTTTGTCTTTGGACCTTTGGAATTCAGTTGAATTAGAAATGAAGTCCTTGTGCAAGGCAGCTTCAAAAAGAGGTTACCCACTGAAATGAGATGTAGCACGGCTGCTAGCTAACTCTCTTCTCATCGTTTTGATGTCCGTGGAGTCTATTTGTGCATGTCACAGTGTTTCTCAAATATGTTACCTGGTTGTTGTTTTAAAGGGAAAATAAGATCTAAGCATCAATGACACAATGCATCGTTTTAGATCATGAATGTCTTCAATGCTGACTTTTCTCGAATAATAAAGTGTCTTAGGCTTAGTGAATGTTTAAAGTATCTTTAATATATATAATAATGCTTATGCACATATTATTTTGCAGATTAAGGATGAATGTTGCAATTTTTTTTTTTTTTTATCATTACATTTTACAATTTGACTTCCATATGGCAAATGTGCTCAAACTAATGTATCCTAAAATACAAATAAGTCTTCACTGTATCTTTTAGTTTTGCCTTTCTTACTTCTTACGTCTGAGAAATACAGCTTTTCATATGATTAACAGAGAGCCTGCATTGGGTCAGGTTTATGGATATAAATAATGTTCCCCACAGTTGTTTTTAAGATGTGTGAGCATTTTCCCTCCTTAATTAAGCATTTGCAATCATCCGTGTAAAGTTAGTTTTCATAATAATATGTGTAACCTGCCACAAAGACACATTTCCCATAGACACAAGTTCTGCAAGTGCAAAGTTCACGAGAACAAAAGACTTAAAGCTTATTGTGTGAGTATAAAAGAAAGACAAAAAAGTACGAGTTAAGAGGATAGAGCCTAGAAGTTAAAGAGCATAAGCTGACAGCTTAAGATATCAAAAAAGGTGAAAAGCTTTAAAGACTTTTAGACTGCATGACAGCGATTATAACACACACTTATACCCCCCACTATCGTATGAATAATACTGGATGAATTAAGTATCTGAATTTGCCTTTTCAGTATTATTCATCTTTAAATATCATTAAAATGACACAATAATTACAATGCTTAACTCCTAAAGAAGATGGATAGGGCGTCTGGGCAAACCAGGGTGGTGTCGCACTCTGCAGGGTGACATAGCTCTGGAAATACAGAGATGAAGGTTGAAGTGAAGATGAGTAGCTCGTCCCCAGGATGTAAATCGAACTCAAGCAAACTATTTCATTTCAGTCAGGCCGCCACTGGTTTGAGATTACTAATGATATTTAAACAAATCAGTGGCAATGCTGTTGTGTCTTTCATCATTTTAAGTAAATATCACAAAGGGGTCGTGTGCCTTGGCGGGCAATAGTATTTACTGTCATGTCTGATTTTGTGACTCATACAGCAAAAATATGTTGGCTGGAAAAATACTTTTCATATTCATTGTCATTGACGAATTGCTCACTGGCAGCGTGGCGGCTGCCTGACCTCTAAACTCGCATGGTGTGTTGCATACGTGCTGCGGATGAGTCATCTATGAACTGATATGTTGATGTGACTGTCTGGTTCTATACTTCTTCTTGGTACAAAGCAGTGCTTTACTTTCAAGATAATCTTGGAGAGCATTTCTTTTTTTTACTTTTGCGGCAATATGCAGCAGCATTTCTCCAAAGGTATCCTTTTCATTTATCATATCAAACCTTTCATATTATGGGAAATGTCTTATGTTATGTCACTGGGCAAGTTTTTCTTATGTTATGTCAACCCGGTCTCACAGTTTCACACCTCAAACATTAAAACAAAGAGCTCTGTGGCTTCAGGCTTGATCGCCGTTACAATGACAGTTTCAATGTTTGCGGTGCAATAAACGACACAGCAGCTTATGTTATGTTATGGGTTATGGTTAGGGTTAGGGTTAAATAAATGGCAAAGATATGTAGAAAACAAACGCATTTAAGATACGTTCATAACAAACGTAACGTGGGAGTATCATATGTACGCAAAAACGGACTTCTGCGTATCTATTGCACGCCTTTGCAAAGCCGTGTCATTTGTACGCTGACGGAAGAGAGTGGGCTGGTTATGTTGTCTATAATATAATTGATAACACAAATGTTTACCGTTTTCCTGCATTTAAATGGCTATACGGTATATTAGACATATTTTTTAAAAAGGTTTTACAAGTTATATTTAGTAGCACTATGATAATCAAAGAAATGCCAGCAAAATAACATTGATTAAAAAACCCTCAAACATGCATTTGAGATTAATAAGAGGCATCAGAGTGGAAACATTGTTCTGAAAATGGACACTTTTATCTGCAGCTTTATTTTAAACCGTGGCTGGAGACGTTTACCCACCTTTCAAGTTTCTTTGTTCCCTGTTGGGATATTATCCTTTCCTTAGGACTACTGTATCCTGTTAACACGGAGATAACCCCCCTCCCACTCACTCTGCGTGGGAGTTAAAACAAACGCACCCTGCGGCCTTAAGTTAGCAGGCATGAAGCCGCTTAAAGAGTTTAGAAGATAATTTACAGGCAGTCTGCAACGTGCTGCTTTGAATCATAATCTCTCATATTGTTTTTTCTTATGCTTTTTAGTTTTTTTAGTTAGCAGTCAAATGTATATTGTCAGTTAGGATGAGTACACAAAAACGCTGGTTTTCCATCTTTAAATCAAACTGCTTAAAATTCTATTAACATTTATTCTTATCAGATTATGTGTCGTATTCATAACATTGATGTATGTTAAACCCTTCCACATTGTGTTCAATTTCAGCTCCATCCATCAATCCATACAGGCCAGTTTGAAATGTGTGTGCCGTGCATTTCTCCTCAGCTGCTATGCTCCTTAACCCCAGTCCTGTTAATACGTGGTTCGAGAGGATTAGCATCATGGTGATCCTGCTCAACTGTGTGACACTGGGCATGTACCAGCCCTGTGAGAACATCGACTGCACCTCGGACCGCTGCCAGATACTGCAGGTAAGCTAGTCCTCTGTGTGTTGGCCTGTGTGCAAGAGCAATATGTCACTGCACTGATGACATATAGAACAAAACCATCTACGATGTGTCATCAAATCAGAGAAGCTCACCACTGTCCCTCCAGCTGTGATACAGTCTAACACGTTTAAAAAAAAAAAAAGTTACATCCCTAGTCCTATCTCCTTTCTTGGGTCCGACTTTCAAATTCCCCAAGGCCTATAAGCTTTTCTGTCCTTTAGGTGCAGGCATGTGTTACGGGAAACCATGCACCTTATTCTCAAGATCATTGTCATGAAGCAGAATCAGAACTCTCATGTAGGTTGGTGTTTTTATGCACATGCGCTTGCTTGATCCTGTACCAGGTCATCATTGACAAAAGGAATGAATAACAGCTTGATTTTCTCTCATGTTAGAGCACCTATTATTTTGTTGTTTGTCTGTTTTCTTGCCAAATTGCAGATATTTCCCTTTTGTTTCTGTCCGTACGCCGTGTAGGGCTAATGTGGGTTCTGTGTAATTTGCAAACTGGATGAGGATTCGGTTTGTTCCTCTGGGCTCCTAACTGCTTTTCAATGGAGAACATTTGGCAGGCTGAATATCAGGTGTGTCAAGAACAACCTTCTGCCTCACATGCTTTTTGTTGGTGTTTTTTTTTAATGTCCATTGATATTGAAAATCTGTCGACAGTAACCTGAGGTGACGGCTGTTGGTTCCTCCTGTGTGCTGTTGCTATGTTGACTGATTGCACCACCATATCTCACTTGCCTACAGCACATTAGAATGGATTATAATATCAAATAAAGCCCCCCAGACCATACTGTAATAGGTTTATTTATCTCATCGGATTTTCTCTTCATTGTGCAGAGATTTCAAAAAAAGCATTCACTGCAGTTTTCAAAACTGTGCGACACATCTTCCTGCTTCAGTATCTCTCTTCCTCCTCCTTCTTCTCCTTCCAATGCCATCTTTACTCCTCCTATATGATCCCGTTCCCCCACCATACACACTCTCTCTCTTCCTTCCTCCATCCTTTAGCTCTCTAACAAGCATATTGTCTCCCCAGGTAGTATGAGGGGTCCTGTTCTGCTGGTTGCTAATGGTAACAGCAGGGATTTTGCTGACATAGCTGAGATTGTTAAGAGTGACCCTCACCTGCTTCTGGGGCCCCTTTGTGAAAAGATGTACACCTCGCTAACGGGAGGGAAGAGACAACCACACACAATGTAAACATTACTCCAGGTTATGTTCAGATATCTATACAAAAGGTTATTTCCCAAACCAAAAAAAAGGTCTGGTCTTCAGGTGCTCAGTAAATGGGTTTATTGTGTGCTATGTGGAACACAATGGTCAAAAATACAATCAAACTTAAAAGTTTGGATGAACTGTAATTACAGTATTGAATGATAAATACCTCCCTTATGTCTGTATGGGAAGAATGAAGACTCTTCACTGGTGTCCTGACTTCCATTTTGTCAAAATGACTTTGGTATGTCATTTTGAAAATAGGATTAGTTATTGAGATGAAAAATATTCAGTTTATCTGCCTACTGGTTAGGATCCGTCTCCAATGTAAAGGGTTATCCTTTGGCCCATTCTACACCCTTCCGCAAAGCTTCAAAAAATATTTTTTTTCATAATCTTGCTGACAAACAAAACACACCCTCCTGATTGTGCGTTGTTAGCGAACTGAACTGAAAACTATGGTCCCCCTGAAAACAAATAGGGTTGTTGATTATCTTGAGTAACTTTAGTATACTTTTCTTGGAAAAACAACTTATTTGGAGAGCATTAATATGTTGTTAATGGCACATTTATCCATACAAGGGCACAGAACAGAAACGATCTGCATGGCCAAGAACAAGTCAACAAGTTCACAGCTCCAGGATGAAATTCTACAAACTGTGAGGAGGTGGAGGTCCTCTGCATAATAATATCGGGATTTCTATTGTCATCTCCCACAAATGGAGAGTCGTTTTTCCACCTTAAGTAGATTGGAACGATACAGGACTCATTATACTTTTAAATCCGCACCTGTGCCACCTTTTTAAAGGAGCATCACATCTTTAAACAAACAAACAAAGGCATTATGTGTGAAATGAACATTTGTCTGCACGGTGCCTTTGGATTGATACACTGATCACTCTCGTCATTCGCTCAGTCCACAAGTACGAGGCCCATACATCATTTTATATTAAATGATCCACCATCCCAATCCTGATGACCTACTTACCACGTCCTTTCCTCTTGCCAAATAAGCAGCACAATGACAGCATATGAAGTAGCTACCACACCATCTCCTATTTCAAATCATGAAAGAGCCCATCACGAGGCAGCCATAACCTCTTTACAAATCATGCTGGCGATAAAAACCTGATAGCCTGACTGAAGAGGAAGCTGGCGGTGGTGACAAATATCTATGATGAATTAATTCCCCTCTTGCTCGACAGGGATTCGACTAGTGCAGCCAAACGTCAGATTACATGTGAAGCGTGGAGGCTGCATTATTTATCAAAACATCATTTAAACAGCATGTGAGACTGATCTTCTCATCTTCCACATTGCATGCTGCCAGCTCTGTGTGTGTGAGAGAGAATGAGCAGGGGTGGAACACACATGTCGGCTTCAAAAAGCATTACAAGGCATGCCCACAAAGCCATGAGTGCACAGACAAAAACACACAGATTTCAACATGTACAGTCTTTTGCACAAACGTGTATGCATACCCACAAGTGCACACATTTGCTTCAACTTCCTCATAGGCCTAGATATCTCGATCCCTATAAATTACATTTCTGACAATGGCCAGGGACTAAAAAGGGAATAAATCCAGTAGCTCTTAGTAACCCTTCTCTCTGTTCTTGCAATCTTTTACTCAAAACAACAACCCCTGCTACTGCCAGTGGTGCAACGTGAATACATCCACAAAATTGCATGCACCATTTATCCTTTTCAATGAGCTCTATCACTACACACCATCTTGCAATCTTTCATCAATCTGAGTTAATGAAACCTCTCTCTTCTTCTATTAAAGCATGTTCCTCCTGTTGTCCAAATGTACCACATATCAGTGCTTCTTAGCCTGCTGTGGGTTATTGTCGAGTCTCTAGTTTGTCATTTAAGTTCGCCCTGAAACCCAGAGAGACTAATAACCTCAAAGTACTTAGTAAATAGTTTCTCCTTTGCAGCATGTCTATTGGGGTGTGCAATCTGATTTGTCTGATTTGCTCTTTGTCCAGAGCATATGTCCTCACTGTAGCATCAAAGTAAAATGTAGTTGTTGAGTACATGTGATCTTAAGTTTTCGACATTCAGAGACTTCTTTGCATTTATCTGTGAAAGGCTTCTTAGAATATACGTTTATTGGCCTTCAACTTGTCGGAATGAGATTATTTGTATTTTTGTGAGAGGGAACCATTCTCAGTTGCTCTCCCTGAAGTTTCCTAGATCTTTCTCCCCCTGTTATTATCGGGGGAGTTTGTCCTGTCCACTGCAAGATATCAAGGACAAAGAGTGTTTTAGGCTGCAGATTGTAAAACCCCCGGAGCCACATTTGCAATTTGTGATAGTGGGCTATATAAAGTTTATTTGATTGAAGATACATTTAAACGGGTCGTTCTTTTGGCCACACTCTTCATATTCTATTTGGTCAGCAAAGCAAGCAGTAGCAAAATACTATTCTTTCGGGAACAGTGTATGTGTATTTGTTTGCACAGTCTGTGTATGTTTGACAGGTTTGGAACTAACACAATAGCTTGTAATCATTTTAAATCCAAATTATGACCGATGACTTATGAACAAGCTGTGCCGCTCTATTGCTTTTTTGAATTTCAAAGGCTCTTTGTAAAGAGGTTCAAGCTTGAGTTATATGCAGTAGGAATATGTAACAAGGCAGTAAACACAGTCACACAGCCCAGGGCAAAGCACTGGGGAAGAGTTTGGTTCCGAAAATACAATAGGAGGTTTAGCAAGTGATCTGAACATAATAATGCAGGCAGGACAGAGATATGAGCTCATCTGTCTCTCTACATTTGTCTACTTCTGTCTCTTCTCTCTGTATCTTTGTTTCATCTGAGGTTTGACCTGGATCTGCCTCAATTTATTTTTCCTCCTCACTTCTTACAGTACTTTTCCTGTGATTCCAGTATTGCTGCGTGGGTTGGTTCACAGTGGGCACCATATGTTTTGTGTGGTACCACTTAAGTACAAACACATGTTCTCGTTGCAGAAATACAGATATATAGCCCATTCAAATCACAATGCAAATTAACAGCAACGTTGGCTCAAGCTATAGACACCAGTGTTTCATAACATAAAAACACATAAAACAAATATCAGTTTTGAACATCACATTATCATAATCATTGCTGTGTAATACATTTAAGAGTTAAAAAATGTCAACACTTACTTTGAATGACTGGATATAGAAGAGAATGGTTGATTTTTAAGTATTTTAAGGACCTTAACTGTTACGGTTTGGGAAAGGTAGGACCCAAAAGCAGATTACAAAAAAAGGCCAAGGTCTACAAACAAAAGCGAGCTTTATTTCAAAGCCGATCAACAAAATAGCATGGCACGGATAGCACAGAGGTAACACGAGGAAAAATACAATACTCAAAATACGGGCGTGACCAACATGGAGGGAGACAGGAAAAAACAAACAATGAACCGACAGAAAACACAGGAAGAGACAAGACTAAATACAGGGAGGGGTAATCACGAGATGAGAAACAGCTGGGCAGGGGAGGAGAAACACAAGGGCAACAGGTGAACACAATCAGACAATTAGACACACCAGGGAAACTAACGACAGGAAGGAACACACAGGGAGAAGGACCAGACAAGAAACAAGGAGGAAAACATGACAGGGAGAACAGAACAGCAAAATAACCCCACAACTAGACACAACAAAACTCAAACCCTGACATTAACGTAAGATAGAAAGAAAACAAGTAAGATTTCCATGGCTTTTAAACAAGGCTCGGTGCAAGACAAATGCTGTGAAAGTATTTAACAGAGCCCATGTTGAGAAAATGTTTAAACGAGTCATCAGAACCATTGTTGGTTTGGGATGTAACAACTACTGTATACATATATCTGTAGAAAGTGGCGCTACATTGCCGTGACAGTCACTTTCCGCTGACCACTCTGGCTGCAGACTTTCAGGAAGTGAAGCTAAACAGAGAGGCGCTAATATTGAGCTTGTCTGACAGTATGATAGCAGTTCTTTTTGTTTTACTTTAAAGCATGTACAAACAGTATGTTCTAGTAGAAACCCAAAATATATTTATA
Source organism: Gobionotothen gibberifrons (assembly GCA_943591055.1). Taxonomy (NCBI): domain Eukaryota; kingdom Metazoa; phylum Chordata; class Actinopteri; order Perciformes; family Nototheniidae; genus Gobionotothen; species Gobionotothen gibberifrons. The sequence continues at coordinate 434,827 of CALSBZ010046755.1, forward strand.
AACCAGAAAATGAGCATAATATGTCTCTTTAAATAAAAAGGGGTCAGTATCAATACAGGTTTGTATCAGAGCATCTGTCACATTAGGTTTTTCAGTGTCCTATATGAAGTTTCCAGATTGGTTTGTTTGTTCGTCATCAGGCGAATGTGAGAAATAGTGGTTCAAATCAATCAAGATAGGTCGAAGGGTGTACGAGGAAGAATCCATTACATTTTGGAACAGAACCTAATCACGTGGTGGATACACAAAATACATTTCAGTAATGGAAACAGCCTTGGTGGAGGTCTGCTTAATTATATTATATTGAATATTTCTTTTTTTCATGCATGTTTACCGTTAACATCTAAGAAGTGCTTTAAAAAACAGCTATAGATAATTTATCCTCACAAGAAATATGAAGTGCTCTTCATTTATTAAGAAAGGGTTAGGGGTAGTAAAAACAAAGGAGAACGTTGACAACTGCTTGGGCCAAGGAATGAGTTTCAAGCAAATCTATCAAAGGCATATTTTTCTAACTTCCTCCATCTTTATCGCCCTTTGTCTTCTCACAGGCCTTCGATGCATTCATCTACATCTTCTTCGCCCTGGAGATGGTGGTGAAGATGGTGGCTCTTGGGATCTTTGGCCGTCGCTGTTACTTGGGAGACACCTGGAACAGGCTGGACTTCTTCATCGTCATGTCTGGGTAAGCAGCTATATCATAAGTTAACCAGGAGGTATGTCATATTGTTTGGGGCAGATCTGGTTGGCAAACAAAATTCTAGCAGCATATGCTCTTGAAATCCAGACGTAATAGTTAAATGATTTGCTGGCGGCAGGACTTTTTTCCTGCTCTGATTGTAGCGCTGTCATATTTACTTCAGCTCAGTCTCGACTACTTATTCTAACTGTTTGTTGGTGGGTTTTTTCTAAGCTCTTCATTAAAATCAGAGGGAAGATTAATAAAGCCGTCAAGTGCTGTTAGGTGCAGTGAGATTTTGAGTCACCCCAGACATTCTCACATTTTCTTCTTTGCGAGTCTGTGTAGCGCTGATGATGCAAGATGACAGGTCACCAAAACTGTCTGATGAATGAGTGGCCTGTCACCTCAAGCGACTTCCTGTTTACAACTCCTGCTTTTTATGTCAGTGTTAACACTAAAATAACCAGAAGGAAAACACTGCATGATGTGAACAAAGCATTGTCACTATTCATTTTTCATCCTCATACAAGGCAAGTTCAGCTTTTATCTTCGTATTAATAATCATACAAGAAACCATTTTAATAATTTGTATTAATGAGTTTGAATTGATTCTTAGAGATTTGATTACATTTAATGAAAACATTCAAAATCTTAACGACATAAACCAGGTTATATCTATCTGTCGCATTCATGCCAAGGTAAAACAAACATTCAAACCGTAAAAAAAGAATTTCATCACACATTTTCCCTTTCAAATAAATACTTGAAGGCATTTCAGGCACACTCATTTTGTAAGCAACATTGTGACAGTAGACGGGGCATGTGTGGGTAGTCCTCTGAGAATGAAACCATATGGCAACCTCTTGTACCCTGCCACAGACACTACAGTATGACAGAAACATGGCTGCAATAAGAAGACACAGTATAGGGTATTCACTAGGGTAAAGATGAGAAAGTGCTGTCATTTTTTTGAATCATTGCCCATTAATTAACACCGGAATATAGTGTAATACTTAAGTCCTGTGAGTAGCTGCAATAAAAATGGTTCTAGCAGAAGAGGGAAATGAATGAAGGAATGAAAGACTGGAAGGAAACTGGGAATTAAAAAATTCGGTTTAGAGAGACACCCACTGCAGAGAGATCCATATCACCTGCCCACAACACACATCTATCCTCAAATATTGTGTAAGTTATTGTATAAGTTTTGCCTGCTCTTAAGAAGTGTACCTCGAAAAGGCTTTCTCTTATAGCGGTCACACACACACACACACACACACACACACACACACACACACACACGCACACGCACACATGCACACGCACACGCACACGCACACACACTAGATGGATGCATGTGCACGAAACAAAAGCAAACACACCTGTTCAAACACCTGCTCTGAACCGAGTGAAATCAGAGGCTCAGACATGGGCGATAAAGCAAGTCTATGCGTCTGTGTGTGTGTGTGTGTGTGTGTGTGTGTGTGTGTGTGTGTGTG
>CALSBZ010046755.1:449019-468913 GCA_943591055.1 Gobionotothen gibberifrons
TGTGTGTGTGTGTGTGTGTGTGTGTGTGTGTGTGTGTGTGTGTGATGTGTTGTGCCAAGGTTTTGGAGTCTTGAAAATGAAGCTGACCGGCCACAAATTGAAAGTTAGGATGAGACAGAGAGAGAGAATGTGCACTCAAACCTCGCCTGAATACTTCCAATTATTTTCCCTTTCATCGTGTTTTACTCGTGAATTTGAAAAAACATATTTCAGTTATGAATCTGTAAAATAATCATACATCGTAAAAATCTCTGATGTCTGTGTATGATCACATCATCTTCTCATACCGTAAACGATTCCCCTTTCACATGGTTTTCATACAGGATTAAACCATGCTGTATGTTTTGTATATTTTACTACAGACATTAATAACTCCATCTTTCAGCGTTTCTTTCTCCGCGTCTATGTCAATCTTCAAAGCAATAAAGAAAATAAAAGAAATAAAGTTTTGCCCAGTTTGCTTCTGAGAGCATGATTAGATTCCAGCTGCACGCCTCCATATTCATGACCCTGCATGACGGCATCACCTACTGTGTCTGTGTGTGAGTGACATTCACAAGTGTTCAGGAGTGTTGGGTTTTTAATAATAATAATAACTTGAATTGATATAGCTTTTAAGCTGGTGTATGCCGGATCAAATGGCGTATGTCCTTCATGTGGGTGTGCTAATATGTATACAAGCCATGCATACTGTTCTGTGTCTCAGGTTATGCTGACATAGCGTGTATACTAATGAGAAATCTGATAGCCAGATGAAAGGAGACACGTGTCCGCCCGCTGGCACAGTCCTGCCTGCTTTGTCCTCACCTTAAACTTGAGTGGCTACATTAACCTCGACAACCTCTAAAGTAATCAATTCACAAAGTGACTTTACGCAATGTGTCCTGCATTTATCTTCATAGGGTTAAAAGGCAATAGAGGTCTACCTATACATGTATCTATTTATTTAGTTAGTTATTTAATTTACTAGCTAGGACCGGGAGGGGGGGAAAGGGGAAAAAAAATAATAATAATATTGACTGTATAAATGTAAACTCATTGTGCCTGACTCAATCAAAAAAAAAAAAATATATATATAGAAATAGAGGGATTAGCTAGACTGACTTAGACTTGACTTTACTACTTTGGATAAAGCAAAATAAAGGACACAAGTTTGATCAGCAGAATATGTTTTAGTCCAGCTTCAGAAAACATTTAATTCGAGTAACCTGTTCATCAAGATGTTGCTCATTATTTTAATCAAAGTGCTATTGTTTCTTATTATTTTTAAAGCAGTTCGGTATCATATTATTCAGGTTTGTCTGGGTGCTTGAGTACTTAATTAGGAAGGTTGTAGTGTGTTAGCGCTTGAGAGCTATTATGCTAAGTAAAGGGCTAACGTTAGCGCTCTGAGGGGTTATGATAGAGTGGGCTGAGTGTCGCACTCAAGTGCAGCATTCACATTTCACACCCTCACTCTTTTGATCCCTACCTCTCTCTTTTCATGCCTTATTCTTGGCTTTCCGCCTCAACCTTAATTCTTTCTTCTTTTTTTAAAGTCTCCAGTCATTTGGTATGACCCACTCCCATTCAAAACTCATTGTATATATTTCTATGACATCTCTTCCTTTCCTTCATGCAATCCTGCCTTCACATGTCTTCGAGAGCTTCACTTTATCTGATTGCTGGAGACTGTGTCTTTTCTTTGCTGCTGTGCACCCTTGATCCTTCCTTCTGCCTCGCTCTCCACTGGCAGGTGTTTTCTCAGTGTGTGGCCAGGTTTTGCTGTGCCATGCTGAGCAGTGCCAAGTGACTGGCAGGGGGGGGGGCAACAGCCTTCATTCATGCTCCACTACTCTGACAGGACCCTTCACTCTCTCTCTCTCTCTCTCTCTCTTAACTTCCTTCTCTTTAGCACCTTAAGAAATCACCAATTTGAATGCCACTGATAATCTTTCTCATTATTTGTGTACGTTTATGTGTCATGTGTGTCATGTGTGTGATTTGTGTGTGAGGTAAAAGGAGATAATCTCGCCCTATATATGTCGGCAGTATCTAACCTTTATTGACAGGGTGAGACGGGGGAGGATCAAGGAAATTGGCTAGGAAAGGAATGGGGGAGGTAAGTGGAAAATGGGGAGAAGGGACAATCAGAGAGAGAGGGGGGGGAGCAAAAGAGAATAAGATAGAAAGAAACAAGAGGATTAACACTATGATAGGAGGAGATAACACATACAAAGGGAGTTATAGTGAAAGGGTTAAATGCCTTATAAGGCATTATTGTACTCTATGCAAATGTATGCATGAGCTTGAGTTGTATTATACATATCATAATAAGCAGCAGGCTGAACGTAAATGTGTTAGTACAGGTGTGTGCATAACTTATTGTCTCCCCCTTTGAAAAATTCACAGAGGAGCCTGGCATGTACAGAGAAACGGGGATAAAACATGAGAAAAAACAAAAGGGAGAGACAGCAAAAGGAGCGCTGCAGTGACAGACTGACAAAGACAGTGCAATGAGTAAATACTGAAGGTCCAGTGACCCTGAAAGTGTGTGTTCAGTAATGGGCCTGCTGATGGAGAGGGTCTATTTTTGTCCTCCCGAAGCCCAGACCACAGTATGAGCATCCTCACACCTGCCGTCATTTAGCCCACAGTCTTGTCAGATCACACACACTCAATCGCAATAGGCCTTACTGATTGGTTCAGCAGTGTTTGTTTTTCATTTTCCTAAATTCATCTCATTGTTTTCCGTGAATGTTGCATTGCTTTTATATCATTTTGTGTTTCCTTATTTGTATTTCTCCTTAATTCGTTTCAGCAGCAGTTTCAAGTTGAATGATATTGCCTTATTTCCTATACACTTCAAATCTAAGAGGCAAGCATGCTTTGAGTGCCTTACACTTTCTTCTTCTGTTTATTGCTGTTTGTAATAAAAAAAACGTGTGCACTCGTTAGAGCCCCATCAACACATAACTGTAGCAATGGCAGCCATCTTTCGCTTTAAGGAAGTTGAGCCTGATTTCCCAGGTGGATGTGAAAAGAGATTTTGGGTGGGAAATGATGAGGTGCTTCAGATGGTGGCAATCAGTTAGATTCAGATTTTGGAGATGTGTGTCATTAAGTCTAGCAGAAATCAGCCAATCGCTACTGAGTCACTCACTCTCTGAAAAGGGGCACTTACAAGTGGTGAACCAGTTCGTTGATGGTGTGTGTTATAAGTGTCGTTTGCGTGAAAGTATAATCTGTTTTCCTCCTGATTTCATGCTAGTGCACACAAACGCTGAATTTTAAACTAAGTTTCCACATTACTTATTTTACGTGATGCAAAACATACTAATATCCAATGCTAAGCTAGTAAATAGGTTAGATAGCTTGGTAAATACTATTTTCCTTTTGTATCGTTGACGCAGGTTATATAACTGCTTCTTTATTAGGACATACCACTTTGAGTAAAAGCCCTGTGTCTCAGAATAAGACCAACAAGATTTGGATTGCAAATCATATTGTCACCATTGGAAGATATTTGGACATTTTAAGAGCACCCCTCCATTGACCTCATGGTTCTCATTACAATCCTACACTTCTGAAGACATTGCATCTGAGAAAGTGGCGTACGATGATCTATCACAGTCCCAGTCTGAGGAGTTTATGTAGCTGTCCCTGTTTTAAAAGAAGAACTCACTTGTTAAGTCTGTTTGTCAAGACGGAGATCCAATCTTGACTTGCAAGTTTCTTTTTCTTTTTTTTTTACAGTGTTGGTCCGCCATTAAACATCCTGTTGGAAAGCACTTTTTGCTAGATGACTGCTAATAATGCACTTTTCTGTCATACGGTGAAGGCAAGGGTTTAAATATATGTTAAATTGTGCTAAATAAATGCTATGACACATCTATGCTTGTTTGGAGAGCGGTCACTAAGGCTTCTCTCAGGTCTTCACTATGGATGTATTGGTGTCCACACTTCACAAAAAACAAAAATCATGAGAAAGAAAGAACACAATAGCTGCTGTACGATCCAGTGACCCCCTGAGATGGCAAAGCCAAATGCAAAAAATCAATACAGAATTGATTGAAATGATCTGGTTCACTAACTAGATGTCTGCTTTTGAAAAACTTTCTATTAATAGTGGCAATTGTATTCCTACTTTTCCTGGCATACTGATAAATAAAGGACTATAAGTCATTGAAGGTGACGTCTCCTGCTTGATTTCTCCTCATGCTACTCATTGTGTCATGGCCCGACCAACACATGACCCCCCCCCCCCGTTCACCACACCTGTCAGCGTGCCTTTGGTTCGCTGCATTAGCTTTAGGCTGTGTTCGCTAGTTCATTGCTGGGTCAGGTTTGTCTCTCAAACATACATACTGTATATACTTTCCAGCTTAACACTGATTAATTTATAAGTCAAGTCAGGAGCTTCCTGATCTCCTTCTTTCTACTATATGTGCTCATGTTTATCTATTCACACTGTTCGGTTATTCTTGTTAGAGTGAAGAAGAAATAAACAGAATATATAATGCAGAATCATTTGCATTACTTTATTCTCCACTCAGTGAGGCATTTATCCTGCAGGCTTGGTTGAGTCTCCACATTCTCTTGTTCCCTCTTACCTCTCCTTCTTTCACTGAATCCTCGTGGTAATCCCTGTATTACAATATGTACAATGTTGTATTATGAATATCAACAGATTTGATTCCGTAAAGGTCACCTATCTTTTTTTTTTTTTTTGTCTTTTATACATAAACATGTGTCCCCTAGAGATTCTGAAAGTTTCAGGAAAAAAAATCCGCTCACTTTTTGTCCTGATCCATTTATATAAAAACCTGTCTGCAAATGAGCTGATCAGATTTTGGCTACTTTATGATGTCATAACGCTTTTTTTGGCTTGTGTAGCCATTAGCCAATCACCAACCAAGGTACCCCCCCCCCCCCCTTATCACCTGAATCTCCTCCTAGAGCACCATTGTGTTCTATTTAACCAAATATCTCTCAGAGGGGCGTGGGGAGGGGCTCCTTATTTTCATCTAAAGTAACAGACAGAGAATCAGCACTTTTGAAACAGGGCTGAAACAGAGGGGATTATGGCATGCTGCAATGCATGATCTGTTTGGTATTTCGAGGCAAACACCTCCGAGACACGTTTTGTATATAACTGAGAACTATAATATATTGATGAAAAAGAGTATAATAGGAGACCTTTAACACACTTATTTCCTTCCCTTATCACAGCCCCAGCTCTTCAGGTATGACCCTACCTGCTCCATACTACCAGCCAGAGGAGGATGACGAACGGCCCTTCATCTGCTCCCTGGCAATTGATAATGGCATCATGTCATGTAATGATGTGCCGGCGAGGCGCGAAGGAGGACGCACATGCTGCCTGGACAGGGAGGACGCGCTCCACAGACAGGGTTTGGGCTTGAGTCCTGAACCACTGGCCAACGGGAGCGGTGCCGGTGAAGCAATCGGTCTGTGCATCAACTGGAACCAGTATTACACTCGGTGCCACACAGGAAGTACTAACCCCCACAAAGATGCCATTAACTTTGACAACATTGTCTACGCCTGGATCGTCATTTTCCAGGTATGTTTGGGTGTGAAGACCGATGAGGTGAGGGTGAGGTCGGGCTTGTAATTTGGGCTGGGGAATATTATTTTAAATCTCTGATAAATGCTCTGTCTTTCTCTGGTTTGAAAAGCATCATTACAGTAAAGTGATTACATTTGGAACTTGTTTAGACTTAGCTGTTCCTTTATTAAGCTTTACACACTTATTCATTTTATTCAAGTTAATGATGATTATTGACCGTGATGACCAAAATCTCATTGTAAACAATATTTGATAAAGGCAACAACGGTCAACCCTACAATATTCTCACATATCAATTCTGTATTTTCCAACCCTTTTGTAATACGATGAATCTGAGGAAATATATTTATTTATATAGATTCTGAAGTGATCAAATAGTTGCTTCAGAACACAGGTGGGTTTTCTTTGGCTGATTAAATCATGTGTAATGTATTTGATTTGTTTCACTTAGGCACTAATGCAATTATCTGTTATTTAATTGGCAAGTTCCATTAGATTTAAACATGGAATATGAACTATGATGCACAAGTCAAGTTTGCAATTATACTGCTAACAAAGCTCTGAGAAAGAAATTGTTGAACTTGTAAACTTGTAGATGTTTATTGTCTTTAACACTCCATACCATTTTTGCTCTTAGGTGATCACTCTGGAGGGCTGGGTGGAGATCATGTATTATGTGATGGATGCCCATTCCTTCTACAACTTCATCTACTTCATTTTACTCATCATTGTAAGTCAAATTCACCGCTACAATTTTTCTTAATTGTTTATGTATTAGTACACTTAATCCCTACAGGCTGTACACGGTAATCTGATAATGGATACATAAATAATGAACTGTAACTATCTTGAGATCAAAATCCCTTCCAACTTTTCCAATATTTATTGACATCTGCCATCACTTTATTTAATGAGCATATTCCCTGAGGAGCAGATGGAAGTGTTAATAGACTTGTGAAAATCAATAGTAGCATATAGCACTTTCTAAAATCAATGTTATGTAAATGTATCTTTAGAAATAAATACCAAAATAAGGAGAGGAGAGGAAGAAAGACGGTTAAAGAACTTTTCAAAAGTAAGATGTACTTGCATGCAAGAGCTAGATCAGCTCTTTGCATGCAGTGCCAGAGGGTGACACAATGGAAGTTGTTTAATTCTTCATGAATTCACGTGCCATTGGCTGTTGGCCATTCAGTCTGTTGAGCAGCAGACGTACAACAAAAGTCCCAGTGGTTTCCCACAGGCAGGTGAACACAAAAAGAAGTAGACATACTGGCCTCCTCCTACCACTCCCACGTCAAGTCTGTGACCAAATCGGCCTTTTTCCATCTAAGGAACATTGCAAGACTCCGACCGTCACTCTCAGAGTCGGTTGCCGAAACCCTAGTCCATGCGTTTGTCACCTCCCGTTTGGACTACTGCAATGGTCTCCTGTTTGGGGTTCCCAACAAAACCCTGGACAGGCTCCAGTATGTCCAAAACTGTGCTGCTAGGGTACTCACAAATACAAAGCCATGGCAGCACATCACTCCCACCCTCATCCACCTCCACTGGTTGCCGGTCAAGTCCCGCATATCTTTCAAAATCCTCCTCCTTACCTACAAGTCCCTCCATGCCCATGCCCATGCCCCCCAGTACCTATCGGACATCCTTCACCCACATGCCCCTCCACGGAACCTGCGGTCTTCAGACTCTGGCCTGCTTACCACCCCCCGCACGAAACTGCGAACCTTCGGGGACAGAGCCTTCAGTGTGGCAGCCCCCACTCTCTGGAACGCTCTCCCTGCGGAGATCCGCAACATCCCCACGCTTGACGCCTTCAAAAGGGCCCTCAAGACCCATCTGTTTACTAAGGCCTTTGGCCCCTAATCTATTTGTTGTTTTTGTCTGTCTGACTGGTTGTCTGACTGCCTTTTGTTTTGTTTGGTTTTGCCCTGTTCTTCCTTGTAAAGCGACCTTGGGTCTCGTGAAAGGCGCTATATAAATCCAAGCTATTATTATTATTATTATTTGTAAGGCTTGAAAATAGGATCAAGAAATACCTTAGGAGAGGGAACCAGGTGAGAGGAGAGAAATGCGAAATGATAGTGAGGATACAGTAAATGGAAAATGAATAAACACACAAATCAAGTACACAAACACATCCAAAAATGTAAACACTGCACTGTGATAAAAACGTAATGCAGTGGGAGTCCTGCACTTCAGAAGAGTATTTCCCCCCCCCCATTCTCCTCTTCCTCACAACATTGGCCTTATTAGGTTGAGGAGATTATTGGCATTGTGACTGCAGCTGTAAATTCCCTCCCCTCGCTGGCAGGTCTGACCTGAGGTTGTCATTGCCAGTGTAAACACCTTTTGGCACCCAAAGATAGTAGACATGGTGTCACAGTGTAATCACTTTGGCTTGGTTTTAATGCTGCTAAATTGATCACAATCTCATGGCCTGTGGACTGTAGAGCCAAGCACTACAGTTATAGTCATATCCAGCTAAGCACACATTGTGATGAATTGAACTGCTGATTACATCCTAATTGTTATACCTGCTTATATGAATGCAGAATCTGTAGGAAACAACACAGAACAAGACTTTATCATCAAAAGTGTCATTGCCCACGTCTAAGCAAGCTTTGGCTTTATGCAGGTAAACAGTCAGCTAAAGGAGCACAACTTCGCTTACGGACCACTAGGGGGCGCTATTATCATCCTAATAATAATGATTACATTTTGTATTTAGTTTCAAAACTGTTAACTGACTTAATTTGCTACTTGTGGCGCATGAACAAAGAAGTCTTTGCCCGAATATCCAATTACTACAACAAACCCCAAAGTAATAGCCTTAGCTTCTAGATCAGTGCTTCTCAAAGTGTGGTCTGCCCCCTAGTGGTCCGTGAGTATATTGGTAACATTTCACATTTGAAATAAATAAATAAATTAAAGTTTTCCGCACTCTCGCGCGAATATCCCCACAATGGAGCGAGCTTAAGTTTCTATTTCGATTGCATGATATAGCCCAGCGAAACACCTTCATCACACATGTTGCCACTTGTTTGTACCATTTTCAGGCGATTTGTAATCTGTTCTAGAAAAACGATGTGTTTTTGGATATTTGTGGAGTTAGGTGGTCCGCGAGTGTTTTTTTATTGGTTAAGTGGTCCTTGGTATGAAAAAGTTTGAGAAACACTGCTCTAGATGCTTAATCGCCGCTAATGTGTAGTGAGGCTTAATGTTTGTTGCATTTATTCTCTCAGAAGTGAACAAATACTGTAAGCTGAACATACAAAGCTCAATAACTTGCACAACACTTAGCATCAGGCCAGCATGCTCCCTTTGTGGTACATTATTGATTGACAAAAATGTGCCGCCCCTTTTGAGAATCTCTGCAAGCCTCCATTCTGTTTGGCAGCTTGTAGTCAAAGGTCCTGAGGGAAGCCTTGGAAGTGTTTTGCTGACAGCATAAGAAGTTTTTGTTCAGACACTTCCATGAGCCTCAAAGGTGTTGTTCACACAGTGAGGGTCACCTTGACTGTCTCATCTTTCATTTTGCTCTTATTTAGTTTCTCTGTCGGTGTTCTTTTGTTATGGAGTTGCAGTGCTCTTTTTAAGCTTGTTAGTTGATCCTGTAAGTGAGTATGTTCCTAGAAATAGCACTTGGTTTGACCTCCACAGAGTCTCATATCTATCTGTTTGTTACTTGATATACTGTCAAGTGCGCAACCCAAGAGTCTTTATTGGTGTCACATTGAAGAGAGACTAAATGGATGTAAGTGACTTACAGATTTTGCTACCAAGAGGGCAATTCATAGAAGATGTCGATTTCAGAGAAAATATAATATATGGGCATAAATGTTTGTGACGGCTAGTGCACAGAAGCACATAGACACATGCAATTAAGTAAGCCTGTGGATCACACAAAATGTTTTCTATGTGAATTTGTGTGTTTGCATGCATGCATAATGCAGTGATATGTGATATTAGACTGCCTGCCTTGATTATGCGCAAAGCTGCCTACTGATCAGAATCTCTCTCACACACACACACACACACACACACACACACACACACACACACACACACACACACACACACACACACACACACACAGATGCAACCCTGGAGGAAAATCAAAGGCCCACACACCTGCAGACCTGCTTTGACCCACAGGACACAGATGGTCATCTCTCCTCCCTCTCTACATCCCCGCTGCGTTTCCTCTCTCTCTCTCTCTCTCTCTCTCTCTCTCTCTCTCTCTCTCTCTCTCTCTCTCTCTCTCTCTCTCTCTCTCTCTCTCTCTCTCTCTCTCTCTCTCTCTCTCTGTGAATATCTCTGGAGTCTCCTCCTTTTTTTGTATTCCTCCAGCTTCTACCTTCTCTCGTTACATCTTTGATCACTGTGGATGGAAGCCTAAAGTTGCAGGGTCATCAAGTTTACAACGTATATCTATTCATGTTTTATTGAATATTCCTGTGTTGTAGCTGTAGAGTGTCTGTGTGTGTTCTCGGTGTGAGAGAGCTTTGTCCAGGGAGAAACAGCGGAACATGTTCAGATTTGTAATGAACAAAAAGCTAGACTCTGCTACAGGCTGCCCTATCCATCCCGCAGTCAGATTTTTGAGTTGTACAGCATTAGCCAATATTGATCTAATCATTGTCCCGTAGCCAGCTCAGAGTAGTCCAATAAAAGCCATTTCAGCAGTCCTGCAGTGATTCCTATTACTGCCACTAAAAGGGTCAGCCAACACGTACAAACCACAATGCACCCCATCTCCTCTCTGCAACTATCCCTCTGACATTCACTTGTAAGAGTAATGAAAAGCTCTTTTGTGAACAATAAGTAAAAAATAGAGATGCACTCGTGGGTAAAGAAATGTTTTTGAGAAGCAGCATGGCCAGAAAAAAAGGAAAGACAGATATTAAATTGGAGTAGGAGCGGGTGGGAAAGTTAAGTCAAGTAAGAGTCTGAGAATAAAAGGAAGAGAAAGATAGCCAGACGCCGAACTGTGCTTTGGGCATGTGTTGGCTCTGTCTGTCTGCTCCAATCAGCCTCTGTTTGGTGGCAAGCCAGCCTTCAGAGACCTTTAGCATGTGTGTTCACATTTCTACAGGGGGATTGGCACACATTATTAGAATCATCAAGTGTGTGAGCTTTATGTCAAAACAAGTCTGTATTTAGCATTGGAAAATCTCAATTCTTTACATATTTCATGTTTCTCAAATGAGCAACATCTGCTTTAGCCGTAGGCTTTTAAATATTAGTTTGGGTTGCCTATTGGATAAGTTATTCAAATATTGATGTGTGCACTAACTCTTCACAGACTTTTTTTTTTTTAAAACACGTAATTATTCGTGCTAGTAGCTCATGTTCCCTGCAGTAATTCTCCTTTCTTTGCTTTTACTCTTTCAAACTTAATGTGTGGTTTATCTTTACTCATCCAGCATGTTTCCCCTACACATGGTGTAACTTTCTGTTCCTTGCTCCACACCCATCCAGATTGGGTCATTCTTCATGATCAACCTGTGCCTGGTGGTCATCGCTACCCAGTTCTCGGAGACCAAACAGCGGGAGCACCAGCTGATGCAGGAACAGAGGGCGCAGTGCCTGTCCTCCTCCACCCTCGCCAGCATGGCTGAGCCGGGAGATTGCTACGAGGAGATCTTCCAGCTGGTGTGCCACGTCCTCCGCAAGGCTAAGAGGAGATCGGCAGCTTTCTACTACACGCTGAGGGGCAAAACCCCGCCGGCTGCTGCTGGTGGCAGGGGCAACAGGCGTGGGGGGGGACATGTGAACGGAGAGCGTCATCATTCCAGGCACCCAAAAAGTGAGTTGGAGGGCCTCAGTGATGGCCTGTGAATATGCAACATTTGATATTTTTTATTTCAGCAAATGTGTAACTGTTAAATATGTATTTGTTTTTCCAAATGGGTGTATGTGTATGCTTGACTGCCTGTCCGCATGCTATTGTAGCGATCAGCCCGATATGTTTTGCTGATTTCTGACTGTCTGCTCAAGGACATCTTGTGGTTATGGTGAAACACAATTAGACAAAGGAAAATGACAGTTTATACTGTGATTGACTGCTGATTTCTCAACATGTTTGCCTATAGACTAGGTTAAATGAAGTGTCACTCAGCCTGTTGAACTGCACTGTGCTGAGTGCACTTTTCTACTTCAAGTATTAAAATGATTACACGATGATGGATAGAAATTTAAATAAATGTGATCCAGCCTAGGTTTGACTACAAATGTGGCTGCATTGTAATGGATGTGATGTAGGGACTGATTCAATGTTTACTACAAATTCCCTTATTTGAAACTTTTGCAACAGGAGAAAGTACTTTTTGTATTGTGTGTCATTATACAAATAGTTGCTTAATCGTGAATAAAGTGCATCTATTAATCTCACATTCTTTTTCTTCCCATCCCTCTAGCATTCCATTGTCCACACCAGAGCAAGCCAGACCACGGCTCTCAGCCACTTGAAAACTCCATCAGTCTGTCTGTCCCTCAGAAACCTGAAGACTGTCCTTTATGCGTATTGTCACTGAAAGATGGGGTGAGGGCGGAGGGAGACTCTGGCAAAGGAGAGGAAGAAGCTGAGGATGCGGTGAAAGAGACGAGCAAGGAGGAGAACCATCTAGAGGAGAGGGGAGATGGAGAGAGGAAGAGGAAGAGGACGTGTTTTCGACATTGTATAGAAACCTGGAACGATATGAGGAGGAAACTTTGGGGCATTGTAGAGAGCAAGTACTTCAGCAGGGGCATTATGATCGCTATCCTGATCAACACCATCAGTATGGGCATCGAGCACCATAACCAGGTAAGATTGGCAATGCTGTCACACAAACATCCATACTCATGTATCAGCAGTCATTATAACAGACCAAAGTGAAATAAGACCTTTATTTGATGCCCAAGAAAGAGAGTAAATGTTTTGGATATTGATAAATACAAGGTTTCTTGCCACCATTGTATTAAATGCATTGTCTCATATCCTTTACGCTCATGCACTATAGTGTCAATAGAGTGCATTACCCCCTCACGCCCACAATTCACCACAGATGAAACACTAACCCAGCTGATGAAGCGTCGCTGCTATGAGTGATCATAATAGCAGATGACATTCAGGAGGATGAGCGTGGGAGTGGAGCATCACTGCCATGCAGCTTCCTGACAGAGGTGTAAACATTTAGCCTGGCGGTAGACAAATCCGAGCTGGCTTTTAACATTGGCCAGGCTCCTCAGAGACAGACAAGGCAGGTGTCTGAGAGCAGTGTGGAGGAAGCCTGCCAAGACTACACACACACGCAAACATACAAATGAATACAGTGCGCACACGCAATACACATCCATTTGTGTCCAGTGTGTGCGTATCTTTTCAAATGTGTGTGCATGCACCAACACATGCCGTTACATAAAAGAGCTTTTTCTTTTTTTTTCTAATTTCTCTGTCTCTCTCAACTCCCTCCCTTGCTAATTTTACTTCCAGTTCTCTCCCCTTATTTTCTACATAAATCCCTCCGTGCATCTTTCCTTTGCACATTCCTTCCCCCACTCGCTCTTTTGTTCCTCCCTGTTGCTGCTTCCTTCCGTCCTTCCCTCCTCACCCCAAGTGTCTGATCTACTGTCTGACTTTCTTTTCCCTCCCTCAGTCTCACCCTCCTTCTCCCCACTTCCTCTCTCTTATCCACCCACGTACTCTTTGACAGTGCACAGAGTAGTTGCTTTCTCTCATCTCCAAAGATTCTAAAAATAAACCAGGGTTTGTTGGGAGGGGAGCGGAGGAGAGGGGTGATGTGGGAAGAGCGAAGGCAGACGCCGGTTACACAGCAGTTTGCAGCTCAATTCCCTGTGTGCTTTTCAAAGCAGGCATGTATGCACCAACATAGGTACACATTTGCATGCACACACTCTCAGACGCTTTGTCTGTCCGTCTCTTGAGTCGTTCTCCCTCCACAGTTTCCACACGCTCACACAGAGGCAGTGATACTACTGTGATTTCGCTCTGCAGTAAGATGTCTCACCCCTTGTGTTTGAAAACAGTCAGGAAGCCGAGGTGCTTCTCCCAATAAAACGGCAAAACCACATGGCTGCCTTTCCCGCTTCACACCCTGCCTCGGGGGAAATGTTCATCTCAAGATTCTGCTTTCAAATGTTAGACTGTCAGGTGGTGTTTTTTATATTCATCTTGGATCACTGCAAACTTAACATGAAGTTGCAGGTGTTGTAGACAGTAAGTGAAATGGTTGAACTATTAAAAAATAGAGCATCATAAGCATACATTCTAATATTCAAATTAACTTTAACATTTTAGTTTTTGTATAATTTGTATTTGTTTCATATATTATCAACACTTGCTGTGCATTATTAGTGGAACATAATGTAGGTGTATAGCCTTTGCTGAGACATAATCCATCATTACCTAGCTTTTAGGACATAAAACAGAATTTACAGAGCTGAGCATTTTTGAGTTTTCTAAGTCAAAAAAACGATTTCTTTGACAAGGAGTTTTTAGAAGTTTGAGTCTACCATGTATTCAATGTCCGCACCCTCAAACGCAGAAAAGCTGACAACAGTTAATTATGTTCCACTTTATTTTTAAACACTTAATCTCATCTCAATTAATATCCTTGTTATGTTTTTAATATTTGTAGTCAACCTTAACAGAACCCTAACACAAAAAACAACACAAAGGCATTAATCAAATAAAAAGGAGGAGACAAATATTGGCCATAACAGCAATATCCATTACACCTGAGTCAAGGATTATGTAAAACATCAACATCTTTCCTTCAAGGCAGTTTGTAAAAAGAACTCAAAGAAGGTATTACTACTAGGGTAATGATAGTTGGGAACTCATTGTTAGGAATCGTGGAAAAAGGTATGACCCAAATGCAGAATACAAAAAAAGGTCTAGGAACAAAAAGCGAGCTTTATTTAAAAAAAGCTGATGAACAAAAACATGGCATGAAACAAACAGGTAGCAACAACACAACAACTGACCGTGACCAACATGGAGGGAGACAGGAAAGACAATGAACCGACAAGGAGCACAGGGGAAGACAAGACTAAATACAAAGAGGGGTAATCACAGGAGAAGACACAGCTGGGCAGGGGAGGCGGAAACACAAGGGCAACAGGTGAACACAATCAGACAATCAGACACAGGAGGAAAAACACAGGAAGGAAGAGACTGTGGCCGTTTCTCAATCTCGAGGATGCTGGCTTGGTAGTCGCGTACTTCCAAGTCACTTCCTTCAGAAACGAAGCAAGTATGAAGAAGAATGGAACAGGCTAACAAGTGTGCCACTCTCTCTAACGGTTTCAACATAAACTGTACCGAAAATAAATACCTCATGATGTCTATCTAATTATGAACTTGCTTTACTTTCACGGAACACATTTTTGGTGATAACAAACAAATATAACAAAGTAACATATTTACCAACACATGTTCTACGCCACTACATACTTACATTTGAATGTGTGCTGCGTCGGTTCAGCCATTCTCCGCAAGGGTTTTTGAAATTGGTCCGTGCGCAAAGCATTGTGGGGATTTTAAGGACGCAAAGTCTACCCATGTGCAGCCTCGAAATTTCCCCCAAACCAAGGACGCGGCCTCGGTGGAATTCCAAGTATGCTGGACATTGGAACGGTCCTGCTGCGCCACTTGATAACGTAGCATCCTTGAAATATTGGCTTGGAAGCCAGTATCCTCAAGATTGAGAAACGGCCAGGGAGAACAGAATTGTAAAATAAAACCCATTACAAGACAGACAAAACTAAAATCGTGACATAACACTAGGATCGTGACACTCATTTCATGAGAGCAGTGTTACTGAGCTCAAAGCGCACCCTGGGGTCATTTTAAAATAATTCTGTTCGTAGATATTGCTGTAATTGCTGGTGTGAAATGAAAAAAGACTGGATATAGAAGTAGGTTGTTTGCCGAACTATTTTTGGGGAATAAAAAACAACATGTGCATTTTCCACAAAGAGGACTACATATAAATCACAATGACTCAAGACCAAGCCGTTTATTCATCCTTTTAGTCTCAGTCATGGGAAGTCATGTTTTCATTTACAAAATGAACACTGGTTTTACGTTTGCACATTTAAAGACGCATTAATGTGTGTTCTTGGACATCTGTGTGGAAAAGAAATTGGCCCGTTGAAATTCGGTCGTAGAGGTTTTTGCTCATTCATTCATATTCAAGCAATGCTGACTGAGGACACATGTCAAGAAAGAAAAAGGGAGAGGATCTTTTTTACGAGAATATATTGTATGAAATATTCATTAGATGGACAGCTAGTGAAATAACACAGAACACAGGTAGGAGGTACATGAGGAGGAATACTGTGAGTGAAATAACAGGTGAAGAAGAAGAGAAGCAAGGGGGGGGGAAGCAAGCAGAGGGAGAAATGATGGTGTTTTGTCTGATTTAAACTGTGGTGTCAAGGGCTGTGATGGTTCTGTCAATAGCATTAATCTCATATCCTGTGTTTGTACTTACGAGTACTGAGGGAGTTCTCGACACAGGTCAAGGTTAACGCTGACTGCTGAGCGGAGGAAATGCATTCATCCCAACATTGCCTATTCTCTACACGGATAGTAGTTTGAGTATTTATTTTAAAATGTGTTTCTTGATTTTTGCATTTTTATAGAGGTGCCAGTAATGTCATCGTCTAAACCGCTCTGTAGTCCACAGATTGGTCCAGCTTCACTACGGAGCTCAAATGCCTCAGTATAGGGTGGCGAAGTCCCTCCCCTTCCGGTGGACCTCCATGGGACCTTATTTCGAAAAAATTATGTATTGAAGTCAATGGAGAGAGAAAGATTATCTTTCGATCCCGTTTTAATTGTGCCACGAATTACACATATGATGTTTGTCAATTTAAAAGATAATTTTGCAAGTCAAAAAAAGAAAAATGTGTCGTAAAACTGTGAAGTAACACATTTTATTGTGTGAAACGCTCAATGAACTACATCTCCCGTCTCGCACCACACACCAAGACGGCCGTCACGTTGGCACATTTCACTTCTTTCTTTCAGAATGAGGCGGAAAGTATTAAAAGAGGTGAAAATCACTCCAAGTCTGGGCATGTTGAGAGCTGTACATACACACAAGGGGAGTTAGTCGGTTCCATAAGAGCCAGCATGCGGGACCGGGATTCTGGGATTTGTAGTCTTTCTAGTTGCGTATTTTTCATAGTATTATATTTCAACAGTTTTACGACAAACTGTGACTTTTTTGACATGGAAATTATTTTTTAAGATTGACAAACATCATATGTGTAATTCATGGCAAAATTCAAATGGGATCGAAAGATAATCTTTCTCTCCATTGACTTCAATACATAATTTTTCAGAAATAAGGTCCCATGGGGCGGAAGTAGATGGGCGGGACTTCGCCACTCTATATGTTCTTCAGGCTAAACACTGTAGTGCAAACTTCTGAGAGGTGGTTTTGTGGGTTTAATTCATTTTTCTTCAATGTTCCGTTTATCATTTTTACTCTTTCTCCCCTCTTATTGAGTATCTTCCATTCCTCTCCTCCATCATGTCACCTTCTTCTAAACAATGCTTCCGCTTGCTCCGCGCTTTCCCGCTCCTTCAGCTGAATTCTCCTTCCACCCTTCTCCCACCCCTGATCGACAGTAGGATATTGATCGGGAAGAGATGGGTCTGTCTGATAATGAGACTCAGAAACAGAGAGAAAAAGGGGATGGAGAACTAGGGGGATGAAGATAGATTGGGAGAAAAAGCGGATTAGAGGAGGGGGGTGGCTGACAGTGTTTTGCTCTGACATGGTTTGCTAACTTTGGCAGGGCTAGATGGCTATTTCTCCGCTGGCTTTCAAACTGGAATTCACTGGGGGTATCAAAGAAAGCATCCGATCCATATCGTGAATACCACACGTTCACTCACACAAAGTATACTTTCAAAAAGCGAGTCACACACTCATACAAAAGAAACTAAACCCCAGGATTTACTGGAGCATGTGTGTGTGTGGTTTATTTCATGTTACTTTGCCAATTACAGATAACATGAACCTGTATTCCACCAGTGTTCGATGTGCTTCGCAGATGATATACATTCTCACTTTCCCAGATTTTTTTCCTGTACAATTTTTATTTATTTCCCTATTTTCTTTCTCTTCTCTTTCTATATGTCCGTTGCCTATATAAGACAAGCTGTACAGTATGCCTTAATTGTATTTGCCAGGTAGAACACATTCTTATTTTAAATGATTCATTTCTCTTTCTCAGATTTCTTCTGTCAGCGATAAGACCTGTGTTTTTCTTTAACATTTAAATGTATTTCCCCAGATCATTTATTTCCCTATTTTTACCCTCTCCATCTTCCTCCCTGTATGCCTATCTTAAGATACATGTTATGCCTTCATTTTATTTACCAGGTAGGATAAATCATTTTTTCAAGGGACTGAAAGTTTGAGTGACAGCCTTTTCAACACAGAACAGAAATGCAAACAATTGTTTTCGCAGTGGCTCCAGCCTCTATTATTGGGACGAATGCAAAGCAGTGGAATAATATCAACCATGTATTTTTCTCTTTGAGTGTACTTGCCTCATTGTGGATATCAATTCTTTGTTTTTTGACCTGATGCTTGCAACTCAAACCTTATCTTCTACCCTACTCTCCCTATACCTGCCTCTACATCCTTCCTACTTCTTTTAATTCTGTTTTTCCGTTGCTGTCACCCAGCCCGATGAGCTGACCAATGTCCTGGAGATCTGCAACATTGTGTTCACCAGCATGTTCACCCTGGAGATGATCCTGAAGCTGACTGCTTTTGGCTTCTTTGAGTACCTGAGGAACCCCTATAACATCTTTGATGGCATCATCGTCATCATCAGGTCTGCACACTACAACATTTATGTTCTGATTGTCAAGTTAGGTTGTCACTCTGTCAGGAAGTTGAGGTGGAATAATCACAAAATCCAGAGCCTTGAAATAACAGCTTCAAATCCCTTCAATGTAAGTTCATTAAAGCTTCAGTCCAAACATGTAATGGTTGTCTAATTAAGTTTGAGACATCATTTAATCTCCAGAAAACCAGTCACGGCCCGTCCACACAGCAGCGTTAAAAAATCTTCCAACGCTTATGCCCATTCACTTTGAATGGGGTGACGTCACGTTGCATCACTTTTCGCCGAACTGCATGGTGGGAAGCAAAGCGAAGATTTTCAGGATTCAAAAGTTGAGCAATGTTCAACTTTTGAAGCTGAGGTGGAAGCGTCAGCCAATCAAATCCCGTGTATGCAAATCTGACAGTACAAGCGCTAGCCAATCAAACCGCGTGCAAGCTGGGAGTGACATACCGCAGTTCATTTTCTATATTCCTAAAAATGGAGGAGAAATTAGTTAGCAAATCACCCGGTTCTTTATGACCAGTCCCTATTAACTTACCGGGATACAAACCGGAGGAACCAGGCATGGAGGGAGATGGCAGAGACAGTGGGTGAAACTGGTAGGCTTTCGCCTGTTTGGGGATTTTATATCCAGTTTACTTCGTTTTAACATTGCTATTGCTTTGTATGTCGGGGGCGGGAGATTCATCTGATTGGTTGTTGGTCGTGTTGCTCGCAAAAAATCCCCAAGCTTCAGACACGCCCACCTCCAAAATTTTTTTTTTCAGCGGCTGTGTGGACATACCGTCAGATATGTCCTTAAACAAAGTGCATGCATTCCCCATGGCGCTTTTCTTTAAACTACACTACTCATTTTGTGGCAAATGTTTAATATAGGAAGTGTTGAAGCAGAATGGGGGTAATAAATGTAAAGCGCAGCAGTATTCCTCACCTCACAAGTGCGGATTATACACTTTTATTTGTATTATCGACTTTGGTCTACCATATTTCTATTGATTTGTAGTTCCTTTTTATTTCCACATTCCCCAATTATAATAAAAATGTATCCACACATCTTGACCTCATCTTCTCAATCTGTCCCACACACATCCCCCCGATGCGTCGCCTGCAGTGTGTGTGAGATCATCGGCCAGGCAGACGGCGGGCTGTCAGTGCTGAGGACCTTCAGGCTGCTGAGGGTCATTAAGCTGGTGAGGTTCATGCCGGCGCTCAGGCGGCAGCTGGTGGTGCTGATGAAGACCATGGACAACGTGGCCACTTTCTGTATGCTGCTTATGCTCTTCATCTTCATCTTCAGGTAACAGAGGTGGACACACCATTTTCTCAATGTGAGAGAAGGCGGGAAAGGTTAAACAAGAGGAATGGAGTAGGAGAACAGAGATTAGTGGTGTGTGTGTGTGTGTGTGTGTGTGTGTGTGTGTGTGTGTGTGTGTG
>CALSBZ010046755.1:505293-518425 GCA_943591055.1 Gobionotothen gibberifrons
CTCCGAGATACAATACACTAGTGGGAGCACAGAAGAGACACACACACTCCTGTGCCTCACACACACTCCTGTGCACGAACACGCGCAAATGATTCTGCAGTCCCTTCATGGTGGTAATTAAAACGTACGAGGTAAGCTTACAAATCTGAACTGCCCTAATCCACCCCCTGCTTCCACTTCCAGCTGTTGCAGCCATCACACACAGGCACATTTATATCCAAACATTTATTGTCACGATATTTAAAAATTAACATGTCAATTACAGACTCTTTCAGCTCATAATCAGTCCTCACCGCTTCCCTCGCACTTACAGGAAACACCAGAGG
Source organism: Gobionotothen gibberifrons (assembly GCA_943591055.1). Classification (NCBI taxonomy): domain Eukaryota; kingdom Metazoa; phylum Chordata; class Actinopteri; order Perciformes; family Nototheniidae; genus Gobionotothen; species Gobionotothen gibberifrons. The sequence continues at coordinate 505,620 of CALSBZ010046755.1, forward strand.
GGTGATGTGAATAAGAGGCCATGTTTGATATCGGCAAGATGCCAAAGGGTCTTCTTTCTTCTATTCCACATTTTCTATCAGGCTTCTTTGAGCAATTATCACAAACATAATGCTAATCCTTAACTTGTCTTGTCCTTTTGCTGAAGGAAAAAGAGCTAAAAGGCTAATACAAGCTATGCTAATGACTATAAGCCCAAGCATGTCTATGTGTTTTCCCCGACATCTCCAATGTGTTTTTTTTAAATAAATTGAGTCAAAGTCCACACCTACTGGATTAACCTCTCCTGCAGATCAATTGGAAAGTACTTTCTTTAATGTCAGCTCATCTGTTTTCTTCCAGGGAAGGTGCAGCAGTGACTCCCGCAGCTCTGATGAGGCTGGAGGGGGGGGGAGTCATGCAGGAGGCCCCCCGACCCAGACGGTGGTGCAGAGCCTGGGCCAGCCCTGCAGGCCCCTCATCACTGGGATTGATGTGGAGACTGCAATACAGGAGATGGAGATGCAAACACATCGACCACACACATGCACTCCTCACTGTAGCCCTGGTGAGTAAAACCAGATATTAATAAATACATATTTCAGTATTTTTACTCTACTACCAAGCTGATTTTCAAAGGAATCTATTAATGATAAATGGGTTGAAATATGCTTTTGTACCAGCAAATAACATCCATTTCTATTAAATGTCTTGCTTGGTTTTTGTGCAGCTTACAATATGCTCCAATTTCGGTTGGAAGACATATTTTTAGCAAAGATTTTCTCTGGTGAATATTAAAGAAAAACACAAAATAGTTGTTTAGGAGGTGGTGGAGCTGGCACAAGGTTGTATACCAAATAGAATCACAAATAATAGATACCCACTTCTCATTAAAACCTCAACAAATATCTAAAATCAGTAAAAAAAAACGTTCAGAAGGAAGCACTTGGGGTATGTGATTAGACTGATATATGGGACGAATACTCTTATGCTGTAGCTTTCAAAAGGACAGTGGACATGATTAACATAAACTGACACCGCGATACAAATGGAAAGAGTGTCCCGTCCGTCCGTCCGTCCCCCAGGTGGCGTTTCCAGAAGCAGCAACCAGGAAAGAAACGGACAAGGTGGAGGTGGAGCGAGTGGCGTGTCTCCTCTCTTTCATCTGCCTGCAGAGTTCTTCCACCCCGCAGTAGCAGCCATCCCAGCACCCCCCCGCAGCAGGAGCTTACGGCTGACCAGGGGCCTCAGGCTGACCTCCCCTGCCTCCTGGGCCTCACTCCGCTCCCCAGGGGCCCACAGCAAGATGCTCTGCACACAGGTAAGACGAGAGGAGCGGCATACACAGTCAAATAGGTTAGAAGAGGATGAAGATAGTTGTGAGGCTTTATCCACGTAGAGGCTTGAGTCATTACAGTAGATTGCTGTTAGTGTTGAAGCAAAAACTAAAAGATGAATTGTTGTGTTTAGCCGGAGGAGAGATGGCCTGACAACAGATACATTATGATGAAATCTGGTTTAAGAGTCAGTTTATTACTATTATTAATAATAATAATAATACATTTATTTTCTATAGCACTTTTCTTGAACCCAAAGACGCTTTAGATTTGGGAGGGAGGGTAGACAAACACAAAAAAAAAAAAAAAAATGTATTATTTATTTATTGTGTGCTCTGTTAAAATAATATGTATTACTGATGAAACATTTGTGCTTCACTTGATTTTGTCTCCTTTCCGCCTCCTGTCTTCAGTACCCATCCCACAGTGACTCGTCCCTTGCTACAGGCAGCTCTGAGGGCAGCCTCCAGACCACCCTGGAAGAGGGCCTGAGCTTCAGCATCTCCCCACCACAGAACTTGGACTTGTCTTTGCCGATAGCTCCCTTACCGCTCGTGTGCCCCCTCCCGCTGCCTGAAGACAGCACCGCCATCTCCTCCCTGGTCCAGACCCTGAGACCGCGCCCTACCCCCTCGTCGGCCCTCACCCTCCTGGCCACCAAGGGCCACCAGCGGAGCCAGAGCAGCGGCCGAGGGAGCACCAGCCCTGGCTACACCCGGGACGACTCCATCGACCCTTCAGACGAGGACCTGGGCATAGGCATTGGCTCGTCCATCGGGGGCTGTGGCTCCAGCCAAGCGGGCAACAGTGAACATTTGTCAGAGACGCTGAGCAGCTTGTCTCTCACATCCCTGCTGTCCCCCAGCTCCCTGGTGTACCCGGGCGTAGCAGTGAAGAAGTGCAACAGCACAGGCAGCCTGGACCAAGGGGGGATGCTGCTGTCGTCCCGGGGCAGGGAGGGCCGCCGGGAGATTCTGGGACTGGAGCTTATGGACCCCCAAGGCTTTTTGGCCAACCCTTGGACGGGGGTATTGGTGGACACAAGAGGAGAAGGAAGAGGGGAAATAGTAGATGGTCAGCAAGGGTTCAAAGTGAAGAGCTCAAGCCAAACAACAGTAGGGCCTTGTCGGGAAAACAGATGAAACCTACTGTTCACTCTCTCTTTGTCTCTCCATTCCTTGGATCTAAACCCATAGCTGTCCCTCTCAATCTCTCTGCTTCCATCAGTGAGAGAGAGGCTTGATGACACACGATGTCCCGTATTCCAAAACCCTCATCTTGCCCCCTCAACCCCTTTCTATACATTTGTGACAAGCCCAAGTCCTATTTTGTGCTACCTAGAGTACTGGTCTTGGTTAGGCGAGGAAGGGGCCTTGGCGAAGTAAAGGCCCAAGGGCTTCACTTGAAGGGGTGCACATGGAAGGTTCTGCTCACATTGGAAGACCAGGAGACCCGTTTGTATCAGGGAGTCAGTACAAAAGAGCTTTAACTCAGAGACACGAGAGAGAGAGCCTTGTTGTTGCTCTACTGTCATTTTCTTTTTCCTGGTGTCAGCTTGGGATCGCTGAGGTCGAAAAATGCAAAAATAGAAGTACCCAAACTGAAAATAGCTCTCCATGCCAACACAGACTGTTTTGGGATTGTTTATGTTTCAGAGGCAGTGCAGCAAGTTAAGTGGGAGGAGGCTCGGGAAGTGGCAGGATATTTGAAGGCGGAAAGGAAGGCTGGCAAAGGAGAAGGCAGGGTCATTTGTTTGGCTGGGAAATGCAGAAAGCGGATCTAATGTCCATCTGTTCTGGCAGACGGAAACAACAGGTCCTACTCTCTCTGGACCTTCTGCTGAGTCCAAATTGCAAGGTAGAGGACAGTCCAAGAGTGAGTGCTCATAGCGTGGGTGAGAGCACTGCCTCAGGTATCCAAGGCATGAATTAGATTATTCTCAACACTTCACCATACCTCTGTATTTGACATCGACTGATCAAAGCTTTGTGCCTCTGTTAACTTGAGTGGCAGCGGAAAATGAAAATAAATTGACAGATTGCGGAGGTATGACCGTGCATGGAGCTATTTGTGAATTTTTTTTCTCTCTATCTCCAGCATCACTCAAACATGAAGAAATGAGTCTGAGTGAGAGCCAGGTCGGATGGAGCTTTACAAACCCCATCAGAAGAAACAATAACGTGTGCATGTGGGGCAGCCTTTTGTGCACCAAAACGGTTCACAGTTTGACAATAAAGTGAGTCTTGAAGCACACTCCTTTTTCACTTCCTCTCACCACGCTTAAGGATTTGAGACGAATGGACACAAGAGTTGCGAGGGACGTGGACTGCATGAGGGAATTGCATTTAACCAAGATTTTTACCTATATACAGAAGTGTATCAAGATGTCAGTGTTGGGTGATAACCATGTGATTTCTATTCCACTATTTTTGTAGAAAAAGAGAATAGGCACGTGCAAGTGTTGCCGTTACTTAATCCCTATTTCATTTAACCCATACGATCTCTTTAACTTGTCGTCTAGGACTTTTTGTCTGCCAGTGGCTTCCAGTTTTATAACATTTTTTTAAAGTGTGGACGGTGTATAAAACAACGAAGCAAAAAATGTCAAATGAACTTTGTGCGGTGAAGAGATTGTTCCCTCCAGCACATTTCTCTTTGGGGACACTGGTTCCTCATGGATTTTTTTTTTTTTTCAGACGTTGGAGTCCCAGGGGACAAGCAGAGATGCGAACAGCCATATTCACTCAGCACATGAGGATCGTTCTAGCTCACAGACATTCCTTGCTGCACACAGGGAACTTTGTTTGCTTTTAGCCTCCTATGCTAAAAAAAAAAAAAGAAACCTTGAATAGCGGGAACCATCTCTATGAAAGCTTTAATTTGAGAGTTACTCCACAACATATCAATTATGGACACATTAGTGTTCTTTAAGCATGGTTCTGGGATTGCAATACAGTATGCTTTTTCTTGAAATGACCCTGATGCACTCATCTTCTCTTCCCCATCTCCTCACACAAACAGTTTGTTGTAGCAACCCTTACACACACCATGTGTTTGTTATCAAAAACTGACACTGTAATAATGAACAAAACATTGCATCTTTTAATGCAAGCTTATTTTTGCTTCTCGCTCCATCCCAAAAGGACATGCTCATATGTTAGCCTGATATTTAGAGGTAGACTGTTGTATCCCCAGTGTTTTGATCATTACCTTACTTTTTTAAATTTCTCAAAAAAGAATTAGGTGATGTGAGAAAATCTGAGGGATTGACCTTTTGTACCATGCAAAATCACTTTGATGACTATGTCTTATCACATGGTGTTAGGTATTAATGGGTGACAGTAAAGACAGTTGTGTGAGTGTATGCCTGTGTGTGTGTGTGTGTGCGTGCATGTGTTTATGACTTCAGGTGAAGAGTTGCCTTTTCCTGAAGTCTCCCGTTTGTCAGTGAGAATCCCTGAGATTAAAGTTTTGATGAGGGAAAAACGCGAAGCAACCAAGGGCTGTTTTAGCTTCAAATATATATCCTAACAAATCCTTATGTCAATGAATACGGCATCAAAGGTTAAAGCCTGATTACGCAGCAATAAATGTTCTATGTGTATGCCCTGAGTAAATGATGTCAATGTGATTTTTATCTCCTCAGAACACAACAGTATTCATTACTGTCTGTTTTTGCATCTACTTGTCTGAAACAACAACCAATCAGATAGCACCTCTGCCCTCTCGGAGACCAATCCGTAGTGAGATGGGCTGCAATTGGACGACATGAACAATTGAGGTTATTGAACTCAGGTCGGGGGGGGAAAAACCACTGGTACATTTTTAAAGATAGCTGTGAAGGTGTGCTCAGACTGAAATCGGAGAAAATGTTCAACTCGCTTTATTCGCACAAATGTTACTGCTGGAGTGTTTATCCACGCCTAACAGCCAATACACCCAGAGTCCAGATGTTAGCTGAAACGACCTAACAGTGTGTGTGAGCAGAGTGTGCCTTTGTACAGTAGGTGTGTGCTGAATCGGACTGATTTGGAAACTTGATCTGAGCTGTTTCTGTTATTTCCTCCGGACTGTCTTTGTCTCTGTATGTTCACAAAGTGGAGTACAATAGCTCGGGTTTAAGCACACACTTTCTGCAGCATTTTCAACCTGTGTGAACGCGTTGTCGCTTCACTTCACGCTGCCTTGAGTAAACTACCTTGTCCATTGAATTTGTATGCAATCACGCCGCCTCTGAAATTTGCTCCGCCTTCAGTCTGAACACACCTTAAGAGTGTACAATTCACATTTGTACATATCTTTGTATTTTGATCTGCATGTGTGCATTGCTGCCAGTGACCCTGATTATATCATTAGTATGCATTTCATAAAATTGTACAAAGTTAAAGGGAATGCCCCGGTGTTTTTTGACTGCTGCTATAAATCCACAACAAAATATCAAATAGGAGTAAAAAAATGTTTTGTTCCAACACATTCACATGATTAATATTTCAAATTACGTTAATGGTAAGTCAGAAACAGCTGATTCTATATCATTAAACGTGTTGTGTTAATACGTATCTGATAAAAAGAGAGTCAGAAAAACAGGGACACAAAAGCTTTACCGAGTTGACAGCTGGACAACAGACAGTGTGAGAGACTGAGGTAGAGATGCTGCCGGAGCAGGAGACTTCTCCAGACAGCTTGTCATCGGCAGCCTCCCCAGCAGAGCCGCCGGTGCGAGAGAGCACATTATACATGCACGCTGAACTCCGAGGTGTTGTTTACCTCACACCCACAACCAACCACCTCATCTAACCTCTCAAAACCAGAACTCCCTGCAGGCCCCCTGTCCTTCAAATGTCACTGCAGGAGGGTGTGTGGTGAGCGGTAAGTGTTCCTGTGTCTCTAACACTGTGAGTTGTGGGTGTGTGTGCAAGCACAAACAAGTATTTGTGAATGGATACTTCATTGCAGTTTATTTTGCAAGGTCTAAGAAGTCACATCTGAAATGTTTAGGGAATTGTCCCTGATTTGCCGTCCATCACCCGAAGACAACAACTGACAACCTGCAACAACTAAGGTCAGTTATCGAAGAAGCCTCTTGGGGCTTCTGTGCTGATTTGCTCCCAAGGCAACACACAAAGTGCCATGAGACAATAAGCCCCCTTGGCTACAAGATAATTACCTCACCTGAACTGCATGAAAACCTTAAATATCCTTTTGCTTTTTAAAGCTCACATTTTTAAATGTTAAAATGGGGAACAAAAGCATGGACCAATGTGATTTTTCTGAGGCATAGATGCCTAGAATTAAAGTAGGTTAATGCAGGCGTCTTTTCAAATAAGGAACAAACTCCACTCAAGATATTAGGTCAAACTTATTGCTGGAAAATCAAGAGAAATACTTTGCCGTCAAAGTAAATCCTACCCAGAAGTTTTGTCTAACATAACTCTGATAAACAAGGTTCGTAGATCTCTCATTAATGTGTTTGTCTCTGGGCTCAAGAGGCAGTAACTGGCAGCTTCTGACAACATCCAACTTGTTTTAATGCGTTTTTGCCATTTCCTTTGGGAAGTGTGAAGCTTTTTGTTAAAAAACAAAAGTGAGTAAATTAGGAGTTGTTTTTAGTGCTCTGTCACCTAATGAGTTGGCAGTGTCTTTGATGTGTTTGGAGGTGACCTGAGTGATGTTTTAAGGCAAGGAACGTAGACCATAAAACAGTGATATAAAGCTATTATTGTTTGACATAATGTGCTCACAGGTTTTCTTGGTATTCTACCTGGAATTATTACAGAGAAAAGTTGCTTCACGTTGTAGGGTGGAAAAGGGAAGTGAAATGTGTTAATTGACTAATGCAGGTGTATAATAATAATAATAATAATAATGCATTTTATTTATGGGCGCCTTTCAAAGCTCTCAAGGACACCTTACAGAGCACAATTAAAAACAAGCAACAAAGAAGATCACACAGTAATACAAGACTTAAAAAACAAAGACTTAAAAACAACAATCAGTTTAGAAAAATTATTAAGATATTGAATACGCCAGTTTAAAAAGGTGTGTTTTCAGGCTGGATTTGAAGGTTGAGAGTGAGTCCATATTGCGGATGTCTTGTGGGAGAGAGTTCCAGAGACGGGGTGCAGAGTGGCTGAAGGCTCTTGACCCCATGGTGGTCAGGCGGGCAGAAGGTACAGTGAGTTGGAAGGCAGAGGAGGATCGGAGGGCAAGAGAGGGAGTGTAGATGTGAAGGAGTTCAGAGAGATATGGAGGTGCAAGAGTGTGAAGGGCCTTGAAGGTGAGGAGCAACACTTTCAAATATACTCGGTATTTAACGGGGAACCAATGGTATTATTTTCATTTTTGCCCACTGCTCTTGAAGTAACAGATTGTTTTTACTCCTGCTCATTTAAACACAACAGTCAGACAAACCTGCAGTCACTCCTGAGTCTCTCCTTGCATGCATCAAGGCCGTGTATAGAAACCAGCTCCTGTCAGCTGTCAGGGCTAAATGCTCAGGGAGTTGTCCAGGCCCACCGATTGTATCACGGCTCCTGGGGGAGAGTCAGATAAAGCCATGGTGGTGAAGGTGGCACAACAAAAGGATGAATAAGGTGGCACCTAAATTAGCTCTCTGTATAAGATTCAGAGGAAACGGCTGTCAATCTCCAGAAGGCATTGAGATCCTGTCCCTTTGCCCCTTGATGTCCTAAATGATCTTTTTTTGGTTGCCTGCCTTGTCAAGATGAAATATTAGCTATAAATACATTCACCTGGACAGTTATTTAACATCATAAGATGACCCTCATCAGGTGAAAGGTCATCCGTGACATGCCCTTTGTTGGCTCAACCACAGGGTTTCACTAAGGGACCATAAATACATTACCGTTTGAATGACACATAACCGATATTAAAAGAATATTTTAATGTTTTTTGTTTTTCAAATAGCTTCCATATCATGTAAAACAGTGACTTCCTATCCATAACAGACTGGAAAAATAGGACACTTCCCTTTTCTGGGTTGTCATTTTTTTTAAGGAGTATTGTTATGATACATCAGCAGTTTTTTATTTAAATCTATTGGATCTTTTGAATACCTTAATTTCATGTCTCCTATTGACCCAAAATCACTGGAGAATTATATTTTCTCACTTGACAAGTACGACACACCTTTTTGTTCCCATTGATTTTAGTGCTTTTTCTTTTCTATGTGCAAAAAACTATTGCAAACACACAATAAAACAGACAATGTTGTCAAAGTTAGTCATCATCTAATAGTACACTGCGCTACATGTTTAAAATAATTTAAAAAAAATTACAATCGGGTGGGAGAACCTCAGAGATGCAATAACAAAGATCAGTAGATGATAAAATAGTGGAATAAGAATGTGACAAAAGCCACTTAATCTGGGCTTTAACTGCCCACATATTTCATGCTGGCTGCTTCATGTCTTTGTGAAGAGCCCTGCATAATGTCTCTTTTTTACTGAAAGTACCTGCCCTTTTTAAAGCGCTCTGCACGTCCCTCCATGTTTCTTTGTTGTGAGTGAATGTCACTCATTCCTCTACCGCAACCTAAATGCCACTTTTATTAAACTTTACAGAATAAATAAAGCAGTTACAGTATGTGCACTTATTCCCATCTGCGCTAATTCAATTGGGCAGCTCTGTAGTTTTTGTTTTCACTCACACAAAGACATGGATTCACATAATGTAGACATGAACATACAACCAAATAGGCACACTTGTTTTATTCCAGTAGACAACCGCATCATGTTTCATTGTGCATGATTTTTGCAAGGGAGTGTGCTTGCCTGAGGATCAGTGCTAATGGCTGAAGCCCCCCCCCCCCCTCTCTCTCTCTCTCTCTCTCTCTCTCTCTCTCTCTCTCTCTAGCATAAAGCCATTAGCAGAGTACGGCGGCTGTGACAGCTGAAACCATGAGATTTGGAGCAGTGCTGACACGGCTAGTTTCACCCTCGCTACGCTTTCATCGCGAAGGGATGATTGACTAGTTTTCTCAACACCTGGCCCACTGTTTTGTAGGATAATAGTGAAAAATAATACAGTTACAATATTGAGCGACTGGTTTCTGCTTTTGAAAGATGTATTCGAAGGAAGCTCCGGCAGCTCTTTGCAGGGCTTTGTTTTTCTAACAGACAGACTTGTCTTATCTCTGCCTTGTCAGAATTTAGAACTCAGCAATTTCCCTAAACATGAAAACAATGTTGAAGGCTGGCAAAAGCCTCTGCTGAATTTTCAAAGGAAAATTACATTCACTGCTGAAAGTAAGGATGACTGAGAGCATGAAGAACAAACAAGTGTTTCTGACCTATTTCACCTGCTCAACAAAAACAAGGGAACAAGCTTCTTTGCAATAAACTTTTATTCTATTATTGTATAAAATATACTAAAGATATACTAACTATGGATGGCATTAATTTGGCCTCCAGTGAGACTGTAAGGAATCGTGGTGTTATATTTGATCAGGATTTATCCTTTAACGCCCACATAAAATCAATCTCAAGGACCGCCTACTTCCATCTTCCTCAAAACGATGCAGAGAAACTAGTCCATGCATTTGTTACTTCTAGGCTGGATTATTGTAACTCCTTATTATCAGGGTGTACCAAGAAGTCAGTTAAGTCGCTTCAGCTGATTCAAAATGCTGCAGCTCGTGTACTAACTAGAGTTAGGAGAAGGGACCACATTACTCCTGTTCTGGCTGCCTTACACTGGCTCCCTGTAGAACACAGGATAGAATTTAAAATTCTTCTTCTCGCCTACAAAGCCCTTAATGGGCAGGCGCCATCTTACCTTAAAGAACTCATTATACCCTACTGTCCTACTAGGGTATTGCGTTCCAAGAACGCACGGTTGTTGGTTGTTCCTAGAGTCTCTAAAAGTACAATGGGAGCCAGAGCCTTTTCTTATCAAGCTCCACATTTGTGGAATCAGCTTCCAGTTTGTGTTCGGGCGGCAGACAGCCTATCCGTTTTTAAGAGTGCGCTTAAGACCTTCCTTTTTGATAAAGCTTATAGTTAGGGCTGATTAGATTCAGCCCCTAGTTTTGCTGATATAGGCTTAGTTTGTCGGGGGACATCTTACTTCTTCCTTCTCTCTGTCTGTACCTGTGTACTCTCATGTTCCGATTAACCCAGCTTCCCCAAATTTCTTTCTTTTTGGGGTCTATATACGCCGGGATCCGGAGTCATGGATGATCCTGTTGCTGCAGTCCTGTGTCCTGGGTCGCGATCCCGGATCTTGAGTCATGGCTGTTGCTGTGGTCCTGGATTATAAGTCCTAGATGGATGTCCTCGTGGATTCATCTTCCTATTATACACACATGCATTTCCAAACATTTGGACTACCTATGTTGCAAATGTATTATCTTTTTTTTTACACACGGCATCTATTGCACGTCTGTCCGTCCTGGGAGAGGGATCCCTCCTCTGTTGCTCTCCCTGAGGTTTCTCCCATTTTTCCCCTTTAAACTGTGGGTTTTCTCTGGAAGTTTTTCCTTGTACGATGTGAGGGTCTAAGGACAGAGGGACTAAGGACAGAGGGTCTAAGGACAGAGGGTGTCGTATTGTCATACTGATATTCTGTACAAACTGTGAAGACCACTGAGACAAATGTAACATTTGTGATATTGGGCTATATAAATAAACATTGATTTATTGATTGATTGATCAAATTAAAAAGCTCCAGCTCCCCCCAGCTACATTGTTCAGATGTACAAATGTGCAACTTTGCTGAATTTGTAATAACGTTTTTTCTGCTGTAAATGTTCAAAACAAAGTGTATCTGTTTCCTCTAAATCAGGGAGAATCCGGAGCAACAAAGGCTGCAGATTTATTTTCATGCAATTTATTTATGTGTACATTCAGTTGGACTTTTAATTATGGTAACTTTGCAATATCTCCACGCACTTCAAAGCAATTGAAGATGAAAATGAATTTGATATCAGGTGTTGCACGAACGAGGAGCTTGTGGTCTTGGCTTTGTTGACAAAACAGTTTGTTACCCACTTATTGTCATTGTTGGAAGAAGGGCAACATATGTGAGACATGTCTGTGGTCCTGAGTGGAAATTAGTTGAATTTTTCGAGGGTTGCTTAAAAAGCTCTAACTTTTAGAGCTGGTTCGAGGTGTTTGGAGCTTTTGGCTGTATCCTCTATGCATGCTGGGCTATGAGTCTGGTGAGAGTGAGAATAAAAGGCAGAACATCAACTCAAACTCTGAAGCAAACTTAAACAGAAATTATGCATGACACAAGGTTGTAGGGAAGGGCAAATAGGAGGATACTCATGAATATCAAAGACCTTAAATATGCCCGAAAATATAACTGAAAAAGTCGTATTCATGTTTTGGCATTTGAACTGCAAAAACACAAACGTACTCTTTGCCCCAGGATCCTTGTAATACTGCGAAGGGTGTCCATGAAGCCTCTTTTTCACCCCCGCCATGAAGGCTGTTTTTTTCGTTTGTTGTTTATCAGCAGGAATACATAAAAACGACTAGCCTGATTCTTTTTATAAACTGAAGGGAGTAGCATAGGCCAAGACAGAACCCATTACATTTGGAGCTGATGGATTGCCACATCAGGGCGGATACTCAAATGATTTTCCACTGCACTTGGCATTACTAGAGAGGGCATGGCCTTGGCGAGCTCCAAGTGCCCCTCCAGTATATCACTGTTATTCATTTCACCTCCTCTATTCAGCTTGTCACTTTGAAAGATGAGGGTATTATGAATTAATTTACTCATCCTCTTAATGCTTTCTATCTATAGTTTATCTTTACTTTTATTCTGCTTTTAGGAATTGCCATGTGAAGCCGTTTGTGTCTGGATTTCTGTTTTAGTATATATACTTATAGTTAGAGAGAAATACAAAGATAGAGGAGGAGGCAGAGAGACAGACGAAAACACTATTAGAGATGCAAAAACAACTTAATCCTGCATGCTATGCTCACCACCGAAATCATGTCACACTGACCTTATTAGTTCTTAATTAAGCCTTTTAGGTTTGGCAAAAAAAGGGTATATATCAAAGGAAATGGTGATAATGATACATAATGTGTGTCAAAAGTGTTTTAATGATGAGTCTGAAGATTTGGCCTTAGTTTGGAGACAAAATCAGAGCCCCTTGCTTCATTTCCTGCTTCACATCTGGATATTTAAAGATGCATTTTTTGGTTCTAAGAAATTGAGACTGCAACAACTTCTTTCAGAAGTCTTATTTTAGGATTTATGTGATTGTTGTGCTGCATTGGTACTTGTGTGGATGTGCTTCTTTTGTCTGTGTATGCAGTCAATGTATGTGTTAAGCCCATGAAACAGTCACCTCTCTCCCCAGGTTCATGTGAGGAGAGTTCCTTCAAGCCTGTGGCTCCCATCTCCACGATCACGTATTTATCACTGCAATTAGGCGCTCTGCTGAGCGTGTAGGCCCACACTGGGCAAGCCTGTCTGCCCTGTCTACCTTAGAGCCCGCTGTGTGTGTGTGTGTG
>CALSBZ010046755.1:518525-528659 GCA_943591055.1 Gobionotothen gibberifrons
TGTGTGTGTGTGTGTGTGTGTGTGTGTGTGTGTGTTTCTGTCTTTGTTGCAAATGGACTTCGGTTGTCAAGAGCTCTTGCCTTTTTGTTGCAGCGTGGATCAAGAAGCCATCAGGGCTTCCTTTGTAGCAAATATTTTCTTTTGTTCTTGCTGTGTCTGCGTCTGTACTCAGTGACAATATCGTTGTCAGACAGACCTAGCTTAGAGGGCAAAATAAACACAAGGAGAGAAGGAGACAGAGAAACAATGCTGCAGGCAAAAGAATGAAAAGAATAAAGCAGGTGGAAAGATGAATGAGGCTGAAACGTAATGGAGTATACAAAGAAGAAAGATGCCAAAAACATTTAGGAAATATCAGGTAAAGAAAAGCAGAGTGTCTCGCATTAAAACAAAATCCAACAGCAGTAGAAAATGATTCCATATTTAGCTCTTGAACATGTTGCAGATCCAGGGGAGCCCAGGATGTGAAACTAAAGCCAACAGTTCGTGCACAGGATGTACGCAGTGACATCACACTCTGCACTGTCTGCATTGACAACAAAATGGTGAGGGAAAGTGAACAAGATAGAGGGAAGAGGAAGCAGATCAGGGAAGTGAGCAAAGAATAGACGACTGAGAGAGAATAAGATGGGGACGAGAGGTGAGGCAACAAATACTGAGATATAAATAGTCGGACGTCAGAAAAAGATACAGATGAAATTAGTGTATAAAGAAGAATGAAATAAGTAGTTTGCAAGTTTACAAATGACAAAATAGCAGATGCCTAATTGCATATTGACGTAAATCACACAGGTGCCTAACTCCCAGAATACAGGCATCTGAGCAATCCAATAGTTGTTTTCTATGTATACTTCCTCTGTAGAGGACTTTTGGATCAGTCTTGTATCCCTTTTATAACCAAATGGTGTTGTCTTATGATCAATATGTATCACATTTTGCAGTTAGCTGTGCAGAAATCCCTTTAAAATTCAAGTGAAATCCACAGTCTTCCATTTTTGAATAAAACATTTTTATTCAGTGCAACTACTGCAGATTGTGTCCCCATTAATTAAACGTGCCCAGTATGACACACCTGTTCATATGACAACATGATTATTGTTTTAAGACACACTTGAAAATTGGGCGACCCCCATGAGTGCAGGGGTAATTGCATTCAAATGAGTGGCTGTGTAACACTTTTGATGTCGGTGGCTTTGATGCTCATGTGAAGGGAAGGGAGATGAGGAGGGGGCCGAAACTAATGGGCAGGGGGGGGCAAGCTGGTGCAGGGGATATACATGTATTACATGATTGGGAGAGCAGAAGGAAGATCAATGATGGAGTTTGTAACATGAGGCCAGAGTGTTTCCTTTTTCCATGCGTTTCTGTTCATTTTAGTACATACTTAAAATGTATAAAATGTTACCTTACCCTTATCTAAGGGTTAAAGGAAATGCATAATAAATCATTCGGAATAGAGTTTTTAAACAGTAAGTTAAAAACGGTTGCACTTAGATCTGGGCATAGAGACAGATCATAATGATATTTAAGTTCAACTAATTAACAAGAAGTGGATAAAGGATAGCCGACAACATTATGTATCAGAAACCCACGGCTGCACAGATTATTGGTGGAGATAAAAAAAAAATCTTACCTCAGTCTCACATCTGTGTTCTTGGCTCCGTACGGATCACCAAACCGACCTCAGTGTGATCACAGGGACGTCAAAGGACACCAGGCTATATTTGGTTTGCTGGACTTAGATAGGTTAATAATGAGCTGTCAATACTGAGGACAAGAGAGAGCAAGTCAAGAGACCAGGGAGTAGTCATCAAAATTGCTTCACCTTTCTTTCTTTTTTTACACCTCGCCAAACTTACTGGGAACATTATTTCATAGCAAGAGGAAAAATAATATCTCTAATTATCCCAAGTGTGAAAGAATACTATAAACATTAAACAGTAAAGTGTATGCCTGGCCCTGGGAATAGTTGCTTGACTAACCTGTAGCTTGAACAAAGTCAGCAAACTGCATCTGCTTATGGAGACAATGGGATGTGGTTGACAGAACGGGAAAATGCTAAGTGTACTTTGAGTGAAGATGTCTTTCACTTAAACTGATATTATAACAGTTATTGATGGCGCGTCATAAGGGAATAACGAAAAACAGATTGTAATGAAAAATGGCCATTTGAGTATTCTGATCAATATAAGTCATTCTTAGTCACTGAATGGGATTTTCTTTGACTAAAAACTAAATTGCAAAATACCAGGACATTAAATGTAGCTTATGTTGATAAGAAATGTGTAGATGTATCCATCTTTCATGCAACTTGTTGTCATTCAAACGCTGCAAATTGGAAAAAGATATGTTTAAACACCTCTAATTGTGAGCTTCAACAAGGATCTCTCATTGTTAGAAGTAATGGTACTACTTTACAATAAGACTACCCTTATAAAGGATTCATAAAGGGTTTATAATTAGGTTATGAATTAGGTTGTAAACACTTTATTAATCATTAAGAACCATTTATAAACCAGTTCTAACATAGTCAACACAGGCTCACTATTTGGCAAGATGACTAAGCCTTATATTGGCTACTTAGCGAGAATCAACTCAGTGAACAAGAGATGGATGCAAGGATGCTGGCTGATGAAGAAGACTAAGTTAACTAAGTAGCCAATATAAGGCTTAGCAGTACAGATAAATGTGGGCTCACTATTTGGCAAGCCACCGGTCACAGTTGCCCTGTTTATCTCATGTCTTATAAAAGCTTATTAATGATTTATAAAGTGTTCACAACCTAATTAATAAATGAATTACAAACTATTCGTAAACCCTTTATACGGGTAGTCTTATTGTAAAGTGGTACCGAAGTAATTACTAGAAGGAATACAAATACATTTTTCTTATACAATTTGGTAAGCTCAGATGATCTTGATAAAGGATTTAGTCTGCAGGTAATTACTTATCTCATATTGTCTTCTTAATGTTGTTGTTGATTTATTGAACATATAATAAAGCAGATGTGTCTTCGGTAGGAAAAATAAACAAGACAGTCACAAATGTACCACTGACACGCAATAAGGCCTGCTTTACTTTGATTTAAATTCATTACACTCTAAATAAAATCCAATATAGCTTTCCAAATGAGCTATTCTTATTTAGGCATGGCACAGTGGGTGAAAGATGGTGTTTCAACTGGCATTTTATTAGCCGCGTGGTCACAATTGACACCGTAGGGCTAATTTGCTCGGTTTATTAGCTTTGCAAGAGCTCTAAATGTGCAGCGTGACCCTGTTCTGCTCTCTCCGATTTATCTTGTTACAGATCTGTTGTTCTTGTTTATGTATCCTCCCTGTTATGTGGCAGATGTTCTCTCTTGCGCACATATGGTATGCAGTCAACTAAAAAAGAGTAAAGTACATGTCCACTCGCTGTTTGCTGCTCTGAATGCTCAGGAGATGATGATGAAAAAGGACAGGGGGGTTTTGGTGTGCATGTGTTTGTGTTATTTTAAATGGAGGCAAGTGCCATGGCCCTGCCAACCCTTTGCATCTGTATGTTGTACGAAGTTTTAAATGTCGTTTAAAACACATTCAGAAGTAGTAGTAGCATATGGTTATAGTATCAAGTAATCAAATTATGTGTTTGCATATTTGTATATTGTTTCTTTGGGTGCGATCAGATGCTACATTACACATTTTAGACATTAACGACTAGAATAACTTTTTGTGTTAAAATCTTGATAGTGGTTGTCTTACTCTGAATTAAGTGTTTGAGTACACACTCACCTATGCAGTGATGTATCATCAATCTCGCAAGGCTCTTCTGTATATCATGTATATATATATAATATTTTGTACTGACAGTACTGCATAAAACCTAATTAAGTTAATTTAATAATGTTATGTTGATCAAATATCAAGCAAGAAAACGTTGGAGCTACACAACCCTGGGGAATTCAAATTAAATACACATAATCAAAATAATTATTTTACTATTTTTTAAGCTATTTATTTTGGAGGGGACCAAAGAATACTTATATATGACTTTAACAAATATATATTACTGGATGTAAGCCTTGTAAAGTCAGTTAACATGATCAATCTCTGCTATTGACTTTATTTCTAAGATGCATCCACAGAATCAATTGCACCTGAAATAAATGTGTCGGAGCATCAGCTGGGAGTATTTAGATGAGAACACAATACACAAAACTCTTCTCCAAACATTTTCAATGCAAATCCCTGTGATTAGTGTTTTCTCCAATTAGGCATAGAAGGGGTTAATGCTGTCTGAGTGATATTCAAGATATTGACATTAAAGAATTAGTTGTGTTGTGCCAAAATCCCCTCCTAGCTTAACTCTGTTTTTCTGTCAAACATCCAATGGAGCACCGACGAGCTTAAACCGTGGATGTGTAAAACATATATGAGACATGAATGTATGTGTGTGTGTGTTTGCTGTGGAGCTGCAGAGTGGACCTGTCCTTCGTTTTGAGGTGAGAGTCAGGTGTCGTCAGTCCGCACTGTAATTTCCATTTCAGTGCACATCAGTGCAAATGTCATATCTCATTGACTTCAACCCTAAAAACACACACACATGCACACACTTAGACATAACAGACTTGCAACTCCCCTGTGTGCACACCCATGAACCAAAATACTCTTATCATGAAAGCACATATACTGAAAACCTTGATAGCACTCGATAGACTTCACCCTGCTGTATGTGAAAGCACTTTTGCCTTCAACGTACATCACCATTTCCCTTTTATGTCTTTCCACTCCACACGCAATATGCTACATGATGAGTGGACAAGATGGGTGGGAATCATGTTTGCCTGAAAGCTGATGCAAATGAGTGTTTGTGAGATAATCTAAATGCATACAGAGAATTCAGTGAAGACACAACATCTTACAGCATCCACTATTTCTTTGTTGTTTCCTCCAGTCTCCTCTCTGCTTCCCCTTTCTTGTTTATGTATTTCTCCTTCTCTGTCATGTTTTACAACAGTTCCAGGTTATCCTCCACAGGGACAGTAGTAGGCCTACAGAGTAAATCAGCCAGGACGAGGTCGCCCTTGCTCGGTGTCCGGCATCGCCTGTAATAAAAGCCTTGCCGCGGATACGCGTGGTGCTGATTTGCATGATTACACAGCATCCGCCAGACAGCCAGCGCTTCATTACTCACCCCCACACGCACATAGGAAGATTGCGGGAAAGTGAGTGAAGCCACACGCACATAAATGCAGGCGTAAACACCCAACACCGAGACCAACAAGCGCACACACTGTACATCAGAGTAACGCCGTCTGACACTGTTTAAGCCGAGCCGTGGCAAGAACTCACACACATTGTCTCAAAGATTGTGTTAAAGGTCCACTATTAAACAGTTTTTCGTCAATATATTATAGGTCTCAGTTATATACAAAACATGTCTCTGAAGTGTTTGACTCGAAATACCAAACAGATCATTGTAGCATCCCATAATCCCCTCTGTTTCAGCCCTGTTTCAAAAGTGCTGATTCTCTGTCTGTGACTTTAGATGAAAATAAGGAGCCCCTCCCCACGCCCCTCTGAGAGATATTTGGTTACATAGAACACAATGGTGGGGGGGGGGGGGGTTACCATATCATAAAGCGGCCAAAATCTGATCAGCTAATTTTCAGACAGGTTCTTATAAAAATGGATCAGGACAAAAAGAGAGAGAATCTTTTTTCCTGAATCTTTCAGAATCTCTTTACACAGTGGGGACACATGTTTATATAAAAGACATGAAAAAGTGGATTTTGCATATTAGGTGACCTTTAAGGGATGCTTAAATCTTTTTTCAAAGGCTTAGAGCCTCACTCTCATTTACCATAAGAGCCCCTTGCATGTTAAACCTTGCCCAGCAATGAATTGCCTGTAAATGTCTCACTGCTGTGCAAGCATAAAAGACATTGCTGCTGGCCACAGAGACCAGCGGACAGGTGCATGACTGATCTCTGTACAAGGAAAGAGGGACGATCAATACGGAGCTATTGAAGCCCCGGGTCGATGAAAGGCCAAAGGATTCACAATGCAGAGGCCACCTCCCAACACCCTCCCATTGCTTCGTGGTGTGAGAACAGTACATTAAAGCTTGTAAAATGTGAGAGTGTTAGAGTGTGACAGAGAGAGACAAATAGAGCTTTGCATGTGGCATCTGCAGAGAAATATGCCGGAGTATACCCTCCCTCCTGTCATAGGAGTATGAGCAATTGTGTGTGTGTGTGTGTGTGTTTTACTGTCTCTGAGGTGCCAGGGCAGCCCACCTTTGTGAGCACAGCACGGATCAATAAGTGCAGAGCAAATGTATTGCACAGGCGGCACCTTGAGCTGGGAGACTTGTGGTCTGCCAGGAATTACAGGTTTGTGAGAGATTTACACCCTTAGGTTACTTAGTGCTGAACACGCCTGTGACATTGTAAAGGAAGAGGGTGATATAGGCAGTGCAGTATGCTTGGATTAATATGGCTTAACTTTATCGTTCCGGTGAGGATAAGCTACAGTGCCGTATTAATAAAGAAATGACAGGAGCACTAAGAGGCTCGCTGCAATTAAAGTATTCAGCGGGATTCAAAGGTGATTTGAGGTCCAGGAAAGTGTTTATATATATTAACAAAATCACATGTCCATCTGTGTGTCTTTATATGCTGCATCCCATGTCGTGCATATCCTGTTGGAGCCCCTAACTACCGTGTATGCTCACACTTGTTCTTTGAAATCACCAAGGCGCTTTCCTTTGGCTTCTATTCAAGCAGCCGTGCCGCTTTGAAGTCCGACACGAGGCTTTTATCTTGTTATCTTGTTGTTTCATTGTATTCCCCCGCGCAGTGCCGTGCATCATCCCGAGGGGTACAACAAATACCCAGGGCCCTCCCTCTCATCCATAACACACGGCCGACAATGACGGCAGGAGCGAGGCGAAGAAGAACGGGGGAATACAGGTCCATTTTAAGTTTGAACTAGAACAAAGGGGAGTTTCCAGTTGACCATATACTGTAATGACTAGCCTAATTAATCAGATACATAATTCATGAGACGGAAAAGTGTGCAGTGAAAGAGAAGGGGTGAGAGAGGGAGAAGGAAAGACTGCACCATCAGCAGATTCCTGGAGAGGAGGGGAGGGGATGGAGGGGAACACTGGAGTTCGTGTTCTTCAAACATGTCGTGTAAGTGCTTGACTAACACAAATGCCATTATGCCAAGAGTTTGACTAATGAAATGAAAATGAAATGTCAAGTGCTTTACTTTGACCTAGTAGGACAATAGACGAGTGAAAGCAAGGGGTTGACATGTGTGAGCTGCAGTGCCAGCTCTTCAAAATTAAAACACACAACTTGTCACCAGTAATAGAAGCTATATTAATTGTTGGCTGTCTGAAAATGTGCTTAAATTAAATCCACGTATTGGTCAGTGACTGATAGACCCCCATTAGTACTATGTATAAAAAACAACCTTTGTCCTTTTCCTGAAAAATACTATTTGCAAACATATACAAAAACGTGACTGAACACAACTTAATTACAATCATCCTGTAGCAAATACAGTATTTTTTCTTTACATATCAATGGTTGCAAAGTTGAATTATCTAATTGTCTGTATTATTTTAAACTCCTCCTGTCCTCTGAAATGTACGATTACCTCTCACTGGTTTCAAAGTGAATCAGTGATTGACCTTTTTAGCGATAAATCAGTTCAGGCTCTGTAAGGTGTATTACCGATGCGAATGCCACCCTTCTTCCTTGACAAAAACAGTCATTCTACCTCTGAGACCACAGGGGTTGATATTCCACGGCTGTCTCAGCACCACCTGTGTTCTGCGAGGTAAAATTATTGGTTTTGTCAAGTGGGCTTTGACGAAAGCTTGGTGGATTCAACGGCTTCAGTTTCCAGTCGGTAAGGGCTGTCTAACAGCAAGATGAAGTGGTGAAAATGTTCTATATAGCGCACACTTAAACTGATATATTTTTTAAGGTAGGACTTTCCACTTTTCCACTTTTAGGTGGCTAAAATAGATTTAGTCGCTTCCCAGATCAACAGCAGGTCATTGCATTGTGTCTTGCAGCAGCCGTCTCCAAACTCATCCAGCCATCTATATACACTGGCTTTGTAGAAGTATACAACCCCAATTTATAACATCCAAACACCCCTTTAACATTTCCGTCCATTAACTTCGTTGTCTAAACATCTGTAACCTGTAGGCTATATAATGTGGAATAATGGCTTAAATGTACATTAAAAAGACAGACAGCCATAAGAGTGAGATTAATGTGACTTCCATGCTGATGGAAATTGACCGCGGACAATTAACAGGTCAATCCCAATGAACCTAAGGAATAGCGATCGCACATGAGTGACAGTGATTCAAAAAAAGAGCGTCATGGATTCGACCTGCTACGGGAAGCCTTTCAGTACTGCCACCGGAGATCAATAACTAAACATAGGGGATGCTAATGAAGCTGGAGCTCAGCACGGAGCATAGAAAAACACCCTTGTTGATTATGCAATTCAAATGAAGCACAATTTTGTTTGGTAACCTTTGTCATTTTCGGCTTTAAAATAAAAAACAGAAGAGACATTTACATAGTCAGGGAAACGGCAATCTTCTGTAATGATGCTCTTTTGGTTGTTTTACATTAGTCAGCCAGGCTTTGGTGGTAATTGTGATTTGTTCTGCTCCAGGTTTCTCTCCCCTGCTGGCTCTGTGGAGAGACACAAAGGCAGGTCTGCTAGCCCTGTGTGCCGAATTATTTTCATTTCACCTGGTGCATATTTCGGAGCGCCTGTGTGACCGTCGGTTGTTATGGTACAAATTAGGCAAGGTCAGCTTGAGTTGTTGCCGTGGAGACAGGGTTACATCAAGGGAGGATTTGGTATTGCCTTGTGTCTCTATCTCTGATGAGATTGAGTAAGTGAAATATATTTCAAGATGCAGATATCTATTCATTAATACTCTGTTTGCTTTCTAAATCACATATGTATCCTTTGCAAGCCTCTCTGTCTGAGTCCAACAACGATAACAAGTTTGCTATTAATCTAAATGTCTGATTTGACGTGATTCAGTGTATACAAATGTGTCTCATTCTCAATTTGTTTTTCTCTGAACATATTCCAAAGTCCAGTTTCTCTGTCTACGCTCGGTGTTATTGACCTTCTAAAAAAGAAAGCAAGTCATCCTGCAGGAGAAAAGAAATCTCCCTCCCGTTTTACTCTCTTGTCATTCTCGCTGTCCAACTATCCCTTCTTGAGCAGAGGAGGAGACAGTGCAGGGGACAGGCTTGTCCTCGCTCCAACACCCACAAAAGGGCTTTGATGCTCAGGTGGGAGGACTGAAAGGTCTCACCGGCTGCCACCCTGGTTCCTGGCTATGGGTGGCTCATCTGGGGCCAGAACTGCTAACACTGCAGGAAGGAAAAGAGGGAAACGAAAGAGGGAGAAAATAAAGCAAGAGATAGTCAGAGCGAAAGGAAAGATGCTGGGCTGTTATTCGTTGATTCGGAGCCCATTCCTGTGGTGGAGCCATCTGCTGAGCGAGGGAGAGATGCGAAGTGCAGAACAAACACTAAAGCATGATCCACCCTGGTTCCATTATTGCTATTGACAATGTTGATTTTACAACGTCCCTGTAAAACTGCTGAATTCTCACAGAGCCCAGACAGACTGAACACCAGAACAGAAGAAGCTCCTGTACAATGCTCAGATCAGCACTGCAATGTTACCTTTGTGAAGGTGATAGTGATATGTTCAGTTTTATTGAGACTGCTAGAGAAGAGATACGGTGCATTTAGAGGTTTAATTAGTGGTGTGTTGCACTGGGTAGTATTATACTAATATATGTATTTGTTTCCACATGGGGACTTGGACCAGGCAGAAATGTGTCCCTTAAGCTGCCAGTATGCTTCCTCAGTGTCATACTGAATAATGAATACTGCATGAAATAGGGAATCAAGCTTGAGACAAGATAATAACATTACATTTGTTGTGATTTAACCTCCTGTGAAGCACAATGAATGCATCTCCAGGTAGGCATATAAATGTGTATGTGCGGTTATATACATGTGGTTCTATTTTGAGTCAAAGCAGGGCTGCAGATTTTCCTCAGATTACTTGCTCACTTTTCTCT
>CALSBZ010046755.1:529059-575910 GCA_943591055.1 Gobionotothen gibberifrons
GAGCAAAAACAAAAGTGTTGCATTTATATTTTTGTTCAGTGTATATTCCTATTTATTAACAATGTGATTAGTTAGTGATGTTGATCTTGTAATGGATGTTCTAACATTCAGCCTTTTATTCATGGTTGATAGTACTTAGTATATGGAGTAGGTTGCTTTAGCCAAATAGCCTGATCAGTGCTTGCTACTCCTAAAAGATTGAAATAAGTTGGAAGATTTAAAAAAAACCTTGTGGCATATGTCAAAGCAATGCTGCAGTTTCACTATGTCTTCAAAGCCGACAGTCTGCCTGTGAGGATACCTACCTAGTATCACTCAATCACTTCAGAAAATAATCTGAAAGAATACAAGTGCTTCAGCTGTGCACAGAGTACGGCACTAGCTTCTAGCTCAGCACAAATGACAGAAGGCTTTAGGGGAAATGATGTATTCCCCCATGAGTTCCTAACTGACAGCTGACATAAGCTGTGAGTGTGTGTTGGAGTTTAGATCTTTAATCAGACAGCACGTCGACAGCACTGATGAATTGCTTCCTCTGCTGCATAATCTACACCCTCTCGACCTTCACTGGAGATTGACTGCATGTCTATGAGAAAAAAGTGAAAGTAGAGAAATGAGAAGACGATCTATCTCCATTAATCCTTTTTTCACCCTGGTTGTTTAGCATCACATCAGGCTCACTACCTCCATCTTCCCCCTTGTTTCCTGCTCTATCACTGTTTCATTCCCCCTGCCACTTCAGCTCACTATCTTCCTGTTGTTTCTTCCCTCTGTTCCCTCCACTAGCTGCGACTCGTACCCCGGGGAAATTCGGCTTTCCTAATGACATGTACGAGTTGTTTGTTGCAGAGAGAATTGGATGTTGATGTTGCCTGAGTGTGACACTGTTTAAAGTGAAACTAACTCACTGCTCTTGTGTGTGAATGAGCGTGCAATAATAGGTACAATATGTATCCAGAAAATACAGTATCTGCACTGCTGAGCGGCCACTGCACTCTGTGCTTTGGTCTTTCCTTAAAACACAAGTGCATACTGCCACCTGCTGTCCAGTAAAACTACTCCTACGATTCAACGTGATTTACCATAATTCTTACAATACAATATTTTTTATATTGCAGAAATATGTGGGAAGTGAATCAGTCCAACCTGCCTCATAAATCCACCTACATTTGGCATTGACACAGGACTCCATTGCCCCAAATGAGCCCAATGTCATTCCAATTTTCAGCATCAGTCCCAGAAGTTAACAGAGCATCTGAAGCACACCTGCTACTTTGTCGTTCTGGGACAGAAAGAGATGAGAAGGGGCCCCAAGTCTTTTAATTTAAGTGAATCTAGGGGCTGGAGGCTCTGGCGATGACTTGGCAGAAGACTGAGCAGTTGCTAGAGAGAGACAGGGAGGCCACAGCCAGTCCACCTGCACAATCCAGCATGGTTATGTGTAATTGATGGAAAATGTGCTTGTGGGGTTCACAAACGACCATACCTAATGATCTACACTAATGGAACTCCATTGAGACAATGAGAATAATGGGGCAAAACAAAAATGTTGCCAAAAGACAGGAAGAGATTTTAATTTCAAGCCTTTTCAGTAAGGGAGGAAACTCTAAAATCAAGAAGGGTATGAGTTTGTAATGAAAATGGTCATTCATAACTGCATTACTGTAACTGGTCACAAATCTATTGATACACAATATGACCATCTACTAGGTGTACACTCCTGCAGGCTATACCGTTGTTCTATAAAGGGATATTGCTTGATTTAAAATAGTCTGTCAAAAGTAGTAATTGTTCTTGCAGAACCCTGCTTGTGGAGTAGCCTGCAGTAGCTATTAATTACACTCAAATGAAGAACTGAAAAGATCCTGCTGCTTTCTCCACAGGCCCCTGCTTTGGAAAGGGCAGTGCCAAGGAAAAACACCAGCCCTGATATGTTGGCACTTATTTTGTGGGATAAAGAGAACTCCAGTATGAAAATGTTCAATAATACTTTTTATAGCATGTCAGCACATTCAAGTTGGGGTCTCACATTAATGAGCAATTAGATTGTGCAATTGCTGATTAATGAAAGTGTAATCAAAGCAGGTGGCTTTAAGCCAGGATACAAATCACCATTTGCATCCATGTCTCACTTGCTACGCAGTAACCGGAGACTTCTGCAGTGTTTTCTCACTGCATTGCAAGGAGATGAATAAGAGGCTGGCTGAAAGAGGCACATTGTGATTAACTGTTAAGGTGGACATCTACAGTTAAAATAAATAAATACAATTAGCCAATTGATTAATTTTAACATTTTAAATGTTGCTGCCACAAAGAATTGTGTGTAATTATCTCCTTTCCTTTTGTAAAAGATGCTCCAGTGTTCCCGATGCTAAAGGAGATAAGAAAAGAAGCACCGAAGCGCCTTTCCTTCGAGTTTTGAAAATTGGAACAGCTTGCCATGGCTGCAAAACATTTTAAGGATAGTTTAGGATCTTTCCTTAGATAAAAAGACTATTATACCCCATTCTCCCATTCGCTGCGCTAACCTGCTTTTGCTAGGACAACATGTGAACAGTCCTAATGGCGTTAAATAAAACACAACAACATTGACAAGTTTTGACTTTTTATTCATCGAGACAACATGGACATTAAAAGCAGAGCAAAATTAAACAAATCTTCAGTCCTCGAATGTTTTGATCAAAATAATCCTTTTTTTTTTTTACAGTAAGGGGACAAGAGCAATCAACGTGAGCTCTAAGTGGAAGAGAAAAAAGAAACGCCCTGTCATAGGACTAACATTGTACATACGCTTTTAACTGACTATAAAAAGTTCAGGGATTGAAGTGGAACCTGACAAACCAAAACAAACCACAAGCAATTTTTTATTTATTTCAATTTCACTAAATGCCAAGAAACAAGGATGATGTGTAAAGGCTTTTAAAATAGGAACACAAAAACCCATAACGAACTGCTCTAAGTTTGGTATTCAGAAAGATGCCTGCCTGACATCTAGACCAAGAAATACATCAGATGAACCACGACTACCCTCATCCGGCCAAAAGATAGACAGATGGAACATGAAAATTCATTCCCCCCCCCCCCTCATTTACACATGTACGTTCGTGATTTTAAATAAGCCACTACACATTTGTGGTTCACCTTGTTTTTAAGCAGCGAGGTGTCAGGTTCAGGGAAAGGATGCGTGCGCTCTTCCACTTCTTCCTCCAACAAATATCCCAGAGTCCCCTGTTGAGCAAAAATGTCCACAAAGTGCAATGTCAGTAAAGGTCCCACAACAAGGGCTTGTAGCAACAACTGCTGCCACTTAAGCAACAACACTATCTACAGACAGAGGTACATATCCCTCAACTTAGCCACAGAGGAGTGTAGTAGATCATGAAAAGGGACACTGCTAATAATGCACTATTACTATCACAACAGTAGAATTGCTGCCAGAATATTGTTTTTTTTGAAGTATTGTTAGGATTATACGTTTGCACTTAAAATAACTTAATCTAAAAAATTAAACATTTGATCGCACCTTATACCCCAATGTTTTAAAAACAGAGACAGACCTGTGTGATATTTCTAACGCCAATGCAAATTGACAAACACATCTTAACAACAACAAAAATATATCCTAAGAAAAGCTTAGTAGTCCTGAACATCACAGGGAAGTCTAACGTGATAATTTTAGCAGTTGGCATAGGTATATCAAGCAGGCTGTGAGTGCATCTCAGCATTAACAAAGTGTCCCTCTGACATTTCTATATAGAGCCCTTTTCACCAAACATATTTGAAAGGTAGCAAAGAAACACAATAAAACTTATATACACATTCAAGCTTTCAAGTTCATGTTCTGGAGAAGTACAGAATTGTTTTTTTTCTGACAGGCAACAGCATTCAGAAATGGATGTGGGTAGAGAAAGGAGTACCTGGGGTGAGTACCTGCACAGTTTGACAGTCAGAGAGTATCCATGATTTTTAATTTGCCCTTTTCTCATGTGGTCTCGCTCACAACACCAACGCTGTGTGAGGTATGGAAGTCAGCTGCAATTCATTTGATAAACCCTACCCTCCAGTTAGTAAGTTAAGTAAGGCCCCCGGTGCTGTAACACCCCCCAAACACACACTGCATGGCATTATCAGGCACAGTAAGCTGGACAACAGATCCATGGCATTTGAGGTATGACTACGGCAAAATAAATGGCTTGTGTTTTAACATAATACTTGGCTATAGCTGAAAGTATGTGTGTGTTTACTTATTTCTGAATTTCTCTTCAAAATGACTACATTTCTCTACTGAAAAGTAAAAAATTAAACAAAAACAGGTAAATACAGGCAGGAAAATTGGATTTGACTGGTTAATAGTGATTCTGCCGTTTGTCCACAGAGACAAATAAACATCTATAAGGATCAGAAACCGATATACAAAACAAGGGGTACCTCCGGGCATGTTTGCTCAAGGCTACACTGGCCTTTCCCTCTGGGCTTTGTGTGAATGTACTTTCTTCTCATTCATCGGGCCTAGTTCTTCATCTTCAGTGCATACTTATGATGCACAATTCAAAAACAGGATAAAGATATATGTACATAAGACAAAATCATAGGAATTGAACTGAACGTAAACAGGGTGGGAAAGGTAGGGTGGGGGTGGGTAGGGGAGATGGGACAGGTGGGAAGGGTTTTAGAGCCAGGGGAGAGCGAGGAGGAGGACGCACTTACCTGAGCCTGATCTGAGGTCCTATCAGATCAGTTTTAATTGGACTGAGTGTCACCTTCAGAATGGAGGAGCTCTTGCTGGCCGTTAATCTGAGGGGGGGCGGGGGCCGCCGCCTTTTTCTCCATCGGTTCTGGTTCGGACGAAGCCTTAATGGCAGCTGCATTGCCGTCAGAGTGCTTCTCTTTCTTAGAGCTGCTCCTCTCCTCTGTCACCTTACGGTCTGAGAGAACATTGTACAGGTCTATCAGAAATCTGCACACTGAGACCCAACACCCTACAGTAAGGACGGGTACCGGGCCCCGGGCTGAATTATTAAAGACCGTGGTACCGTTAAGCTCCGACGTTATCGGTCTTTTTATCGGTACTGGAGACATCTAAAAAATATGTCATATGTATTATTGCTACACAAACATTATATTGCAGTTAGTGTCGACGAGGTGTGGTTCAACTTTAGCCGTCTCGATGTGGACAATGCTCGTTGCCAAAAGTGCAATAAGAGTTTAGCATGTAAGGGCGGTAACATGAGCAATTTGTCGAAACATTTAGCTAAAGTGCACCACATTCAGACGGAGAAATGCAGTTTTCGACTGTCTTTCTAGCAGCTCTGTAGCCCCCCCCCATCCACGAGTAACGTTTCCACGTCAGGTATTATGTATGCTAGCAGCAACACACGGAGTTAACTCCATTATACAAACATGGGTTCATGATTAGAGGGAACTGAGTTATTTATTTTGTTAAAGTTTCAGCTATTCTGTTTACAGTTCTGTCGTCACATTATTTAATACGATTTGTTAAAACATTGTTGTTTCTTTTGATGTGAAATATTATGTATTTAAATTTAAATAAAAAGTGTTAATTTTGTTCACAATTTGTTTTTTTCTCTCCAAAAGAACCGATAAAAGTACCGTTAAAAGACCGGATCGATAAGCGGTATTCATAAAAGTAGTATTACCGTTAAAACCTTAGCGATACCCATCCCTACCCTACAGTGGGACTAAGAGGGCAACGTAGCATGTAGTCAAATACAAAACACGTCCTCACCTTTGTCTTTCGATGACCGCTCTTTGTCCCTGTCTTTCTTCTCCTCCCTGTCCTTGTCCTTGCTGCGGCTGCGATGGCGGTGAGATTTGCGCTCTGCGCTGCGTGACCTCTTCCTGTCACGACTGCGGGAGCGACGCTTTCTGTCGGAGCGCTCGCGACTGCGTTTCCTCTCCCTGTCCCGGCTCCTAAAACAAGAGGCAGAGGAATAGGTTACTAAGGCAACAGGTGATAGAATGTCTCATCAAAATGGCACACAAAGTTGTCTATGGTCAATGATTGCAAATATCAGTTTATAATATGTTTCATAGCAGAGGCATCTCATTAATACATAGGAACCTTTTCTTTTTTTCCACCTCACTACTGGTGAACAAGATGCCTTTATATGACAATTAACATTTAAAATGGTAGATATAAAAGAGGCGTTTCTATTAGTCAAGTGATAGTCAGCCATACCTGCTGCGCTTGCGTTCCCTCTCCCTCTCCTTGTCTCTGCTCCTGGAGCGCCGGCGTTCTCGGGACCGGCTCCGCTTCCTGTCCGATGCTCGGCTGGAGTTGCGACTGTTGGAGTTGCTTCGGCGTGTCCTCCGGTCCCTCTCTCTGTCCTTGTCTCTATCTCTGTCCCGCTCCTTGTCCCGCTCCTTGTCTCGCTCCTTCTCCTTTTCCTTCTCTTTTTCCTTCTCCTTTTCACGCTCTTTCTCTCGCTCTTTTTCCTTCTCTTCCTCCTCTTTGCGCTTTTTCTCCCTTTCCTCCCTCTCATGCTCGCGGTCTTCTCTGTCCTTCTTTAGCGCTGGGTTTTCATCTTGGGGTTCCTCTGAGCGACGGCGAAGTTTCTCCTGAGAGAGAAGAATCAAAGCATCGTGTATTTGACATCATTCACTTGGGTTTTATATCATTTTCAAACTGACCACGTCTTGTTGTAATAACATGGACCCACACATGTGTACTGCATTACATTATGTTTGCATTGCTTATGACATGTCATCCTGTTACCTTGAGCTCTTCCACAGTGGATTTGATCTTGGCGTAGCCCATGTGTTGCTTGCCCATCAAGTGGTCGTCTACCCTGGACTGTGCGTCGCCCACAATGAGGAAGGCCCCACACACCTCACACACCTCCATCTGTTTCTCTTGGGCTGCAAAGCTCTCGATGGTCTGCATAGAAAATACAAACATTACGTTATATGGACTGTGATAGGTCTAGAATCAAAAACTGCTCGTCTTATTTTGCACAGATTTGATCGACTATATAAGAAAGAAAGATGTTTGCCAACAGACATCATTACATGACCAGTGCCCACTATCTGTGGGCCGATTTGCTTTTGCTGACTCACCGAGGGGGTGGAGGTGATCAGCTCCCTCTCGTCCTTGAGCTGCTCCACCAGCTTCATCATTCCCTGGGCCTCCTCCACTCTGCCCTCCGACCCCAGCTCCTCAATCTGCGCCAAAGAAAAACAGTTTGTTTAAGGTGATATGTGACATAATTAAGTGCATCCTATTTACATTTTCATGTATGACTATCTATGATTAATATTTACTAAACAATTATAGGTATTTCTACATATTTGTTACAAACCTGCAAAACTAGGTCTTCAATTTTTTCTGTAAGAACCTGACCCTTCTCGTCATTCTTTCCTGTTGGACCAGGACCCTGAAGAGATGAATACAATGTATCTCAGGTTAAAAAACACATCCGAATATATCCACTGCAAGATGACAGACAGCTGTACTAGGTACAATGTGCATAACATGTGCCTATGTTTATGAGACCGGGGCCACAACGACACAATAAAGTGATAAGCATGGGTTAATATGTGACCCGCTCAATCGAAATCAGTCGGAACGGCTCATTTTAAAATAAACGTGGATTTGCGTAAAAAAACTTTTTCGGGGTTCGGGTGTTTTGTTTGATTTTAAACAAACAAAGTCTTGGCTTTCAGAATATGAAACTTTTATTTCCAAAATCACACCATAAATACTTTTTTGAAGCTTGTAAAGGGAAGAAGACATCTCTCACTCGCAATCTGCTCTTCCGCAGTGCCACCCCCCCTCCCTTCGGCTGAAATTATGAATGTAGGCATATAGTAATCATAGATAACACGGCAGGGTCCGTTAGTTTGTTTTCATCTGATTTCAATTAAACAAAGTCTTGGCTTTCAGAATATTAAACTTGTTTCTGCAAATTCAATTGATAAATACAACTTTGAAGCTTGTAACGGCATAATTACAAGCAGAGAACGGAGTAACTTGGCGTCACAGCAGGCAAAACAACAGCCGGTGTTTCTCGTGAGGGTTTTCCCCGGGAAACAAACACAATACACACAAACGCAAAATTACACAAACACACACGTATACACACACACTCGCGAGCTTCCCCCAGAGCAGTAATCCAAACGAAAATATCTTCCCTCCGTAGTATTTTGATCATTTCCTCCGCTAATAATCAATCAAATCTATGGATTCCAGAGAAGAGGAAACTTTGAAGGCCTTTTTCTCAAAATGATGACTATGTGACTGTCATTATATAATGTGATATATTTCACTTAATATTTGGAGTACAAAAACAATCCTGATATCATTAGAAAGCTAGGAATATCCCCTTTCCAACAGTGTATACAACTCAAAATGTGTCTTCGGGTCAATGCGACTGATTTCGATAGAGCAGGTCACATATGCAAAAACAAATGTACACACACCCCTGCATTCTGCTGAGCCTGCGAAAGTGCAAGGCGGGCGTGCCCTCTACGAATCCGGCGTTCCACCTCTGCCAAGAGGGACTGCAGATAGCGTAGGAAGTCCCGCTCATAGCCCTCCTTCATGAACCTAGAGCTTTTCTCATACCTGAACACAGTGTGATAGAAGTAGATTATTAAAAGTAAATAAAAAGACGCACAGCACTTGTGTTGAGAGAAGCATGATCAAAACTTACGTGATTCTAAGATTTTCATCATGGATTTTTTCACAAGGGCCTGAAAAAAAAAAATAGCAAAGTGTTATCTTCCAATATGTCAGATGCAGCTATTGCTACATTACAACACACGCATATATAATGAATACATGTTAAAACGTTAACTTACCCAGGTCAGAGCGGGTGTTAGTGAATAGCTCAGCCGGGCAGAAGCCGCATAGGTAGTATCTGCATACCTTCTTGAAGGAGAAACACATTTTTGTTATTACATACAAAATTATTCTTAAAATCTCTCTTACGTTAGAGTTAAATCTGATCAGGTCATGACGTTTTACTTATGCCAACAAGGAAGAAATTAGCCCTGCAAGGCTGTCATTACGTGGATTTAACGCGTTCTTACTATGTCTCAAATTACCAGTAAGATACACTGACTAAAGCAAGGCATAGTGATAATAATGAGTAAAACAACAACTAACTCAGAGCTAAAGGTGGCAACGGCAAAACAGTAGTTACAATCACGTTATCTACAACGTTTTGATGCCGCATTGTGAAGCAATGAAATGCAGTTAGCATTAGCAAACTCTGCTGCTAATTTCACGAGTGCCTGGCCAACACTCAGAATGCCAGTTAACGAAATCAAATCGTATGTTATCATATAAATATGGACTAACCACACCTTGCCCAATCAAGCTAACTAAGATATAATAAGATTAACGGATTTATTTGACTACAAACTGTTTGCTAGCTTATCCAACTTGCTAGGCTAGCGCTAGCCAATATGCTAACTTACGGTCTCATCGTCCCATCGCACGTTGGATCGCTTCTCGTCAGGGGCCAAGTTTCTATCTCGGCCCATTAACTCATCGAGTAACTGGGCTGCGGAAAGCATTTTGCCCACAAGACTGTAGCCTTGATTTAAAGAAGGCTACTACAATATCTCGTGAAGTAGCTTTAACTTAATTCTAATCAAAATGGCAGACGCTGTAACAACGCCGCCCGTTTATGGTTCATCTGGGTTCATCTAACGGTAGTCGGGCAGCAGCCCTGCAGTATATGAACCGGAAGTACATGTTTAATGTTTTAATGTAACAAACGTTAATATTTCATGAGCAAATTGTATATCCTCCTTTTTCAATAGTTTTAACTTAAATGGATGGTTCACAATCAGCTATTTCATATGTGTAAACGTAACATATATCTCTAATTAGAAATATGTATTATATTAATTCACATGCCTATACAAGGGTTGACACACACAGCCACCAAAGCATAAAGAAAAATAGTCAAGTAAGTACAAGTTCCAATAAATGTATTTTGAAAGTGTGACCGGAAGTGGTGAATGACTTGCAGTTCAACAGCGTGGCCACTAGATGGCGGTCACGATTACAATACATTTCCAAAGTTTACGCTTTACGATAGAGGAGTTGCCCTCCAGTGGTCAAATTGTGGAACTGCACTAGTGCTAGCTTTACTGAGTTTTATTTTAGCATTCATTTCTTTAAACCCTTTCTTGCTTCAGTTTAGCTGGAAGACCATTACAAACTAAATGCATCTATGTTCATTATTTTTGGAGAACTGTATTTTGAAAATATTTACTGGAAATATTAATATATTCTATATTACATGTCTTCATTTTCCATAGACTATAAAATAGAGATTGATCCGAGAGTGAGGCTTGACACATTGTATGTGTGGCAGTTCCTTGATGTGGTCACAGGATAGCTACAATCATAGATGGCTACAATGAGTTAAGTTAATACCATAGACTGTATATATAGGTTAATACATGCATAGACATATAAATGTACTTAAAGACATAGACATGCTTAAAGAGAGCATCGCTGTGTACTATTAGTACTTCCGGGGATTATTTTTTTTCTCAATTAAGTGGTCCGAATTAGGGACTTCACGACTCTACATTTTTCCACGGTAATAATATAGATATAAATATAATTGCATGTGTCTTCTGCGTACATGGTCCATAATGTATTAGATAAGCAACACGTTGTTGGGTTTTTTAGTGGGATCTACAAATATTTGTGTGGGACTAATAATGCAACATTTGGATATTAATATACCGATTGAATGTATCTTTTGTCTTTCTGATATAACAGAACAAACTCAAAGTATAGCAGCACATAACACATATAAATATAACATACAATTATCATATTAAAATATAATTACATTTTAAAAAGCAGTGGGGTACATATCATTCATAGATCAGCATAGACAGCTGCTTCAGTTAAAAAGTTCCAACATTTTGCATTGCTACAGACAGTGACAGCCCAGACCCAGCTCTGTGTGTTAATAGCAGTGATTTCATCTTTGAGTTATTTACTCAATGACGAGAACTCAGGCTGGATACTATCACCTATTTTACATAAAGTTAAGTGGCATTAAATGGCATTAAAAATAAATTAGATAATTGAGAGTATTCAGAGCGGAACTAAAGTGTTGTGCTTACAGTTGTTACATCTAAACATGCCCCCCGATGAGGCGGTGATGCTTTCTGCAGCCCACTGACGGAGCTCTGACACCACTGATGGATGAATGCGTGTTGGCAATGATGTTTTAATGTGAAATAACAACGGGGATACATGGAGAGGACGGGACCTGCAGTGTAAACGCCAAAGACCTAACATAAAGTTGCATTTATCCGACGTACTGCCACAAGCTAGCACCAAAGACTGCTAGCTCCTCGTTAAGCTAGCCAGTAGGTAAGGTTAGCCGGGTGGCTAGTGCTAGCTTGCACGTCTATTTTTAGTGGAGCTCTTTGCCATTAGTGGGGAAATCCATTGGCAATTCGTTTTGTCAACTAAATCCGCCAGGGTTTTGTGTTTCCTTTGATCTCGCAGCGTGAGTTGTCTGTTCCAAAATGTCCACTATTTCGTTGGATAAAGAGTTACAGGAGCGACTGAGAGAGGCGTCTGCCATCGGGGACATCGACGAAGTGCGGACACTGGTGGAGAGTGGAGTGAATGTTAACTCACAGAATGAAATAAATGGCTGGTGAGTGTTTGGAAGATGTGTTCTTGAATACGTTAAGTTAAGGTGTAAGGTTTAATTCACACATTTGTAATACTTTTTTGATGATAATCTGGAGTTCAGTGCGGACAAGTGTGTTGTTACAGGGATTAACGCTGCTCAGTGTTACCTTATTAGGCAGAGAAAGGCTTGTCAGGCAGCCAGACATGCAACCTTTATCCTGCTTATTCAAACAGTAAATACGTGCCTTGTGAGCTAGTGTTTTGGAATGCTGTGAATTATAAATTGACATTATTCTAATAATCTCAAACAACAGTATCTATGTATTTACTAAGTACATTTGAAAGAAAGGTAAATTGGCACCTTGCTTGCTCCAGCCATGAAATTGCCAAGCCTCTTCTGTTTTCAGATTGTTAGTAAATAACTTTATTGATTTCAATAACATATTACCAACATAATACAGTTGACTTGTTTATGTGAGATCCAAACTATATTATTATAAATCATTATAAAATATTTCACATGCAGTGCACATTTTGTCAGGACATCAATACATTTAAAAACATGTGTAATCTGCTCTTCAGTTCATTTGAGATTCCAACTTGCTTATGTGATGATAAATGGAGCTCTATAAATGTAATTCTCCAGTATTGATCCTCTTATAAACGTCATTTAATCAGCATTTTGTTGTTGTTTTGGTTTATTAAACTGTTATCTCTCTCTATCCAATTTCCCCACCAGGACATGTCTGCACTGGGCATGCAAGAGGAACCATAAGCACATAGTCTCCTACTTACTCAGTTATGGGGCAGACCAGGAAATCCTCACGGCTAAAGATGAGTTGGCCTCGCAACTTACATCCAAACCAGAGATCAAGCGACTTTTAGGAGGTAAACTACACCTGTTTTACAGTCTTGTTCCCTGTTCTTCCCACACCATTATGAACGTTTCCAGTTGTTAAACCAGTTGGTTTATCAGCTGCATACACAGTCCTTTTGATACCTTGATGTAATGTACAGGTTATTACACCTGATATAGGTTGTCTAGGTTTTGGTTATTAATAACCTTTTTTCTATGCACATTATTTCCACAGTTGAAGTGGAGGAGGAGCCGGAGGTCAAGAAGTCTGAGCTGCCAATCATCCCAAATTACCTGTCTAGCCCGGCCTTCATGTTTTCAAAGCTTGACAACAAGTCAGAGATCCTCCTGGCACAGCACCTTGCACAGAATGGTTCAGCAGAAGACACCGAGGACACGCACAGCGATTCATCCTCCCTTTCCCCAACTCCGGTGCTTGACCAACCCCAGTACATGCTATCTGATGAGCCCAGTCCTCCACCAATCCCCACCAACCACAACCAAGCCCTGCCTGGGGAGTTCCTACCTGTGACTGGGGAGTTCATACCTGTGACTGAGCAGAATGGCATTTCATCCAACTCGGCCTCGTCCCACAACCACACTGTAGTAAACTGCACAGTGCCCATGGACCTGTCAGTTGAGCCGCACCTGGTTAACCATGCAGAGTACCCACACGCAGTGGCACACAATGGCACCATGTGCTCTCCTCCTTTGGCCTCCCCCAGCCCCAGCCTGGCCAGCAGCAGTGGGAGCCAGGTCCAGGCCCCGGTGCCCGGCTCTAACCCCTCTATGAGCAGACAGCAGTCCATCTCTCAGCAGCTCAACTACAGCCAGGCCGGTGGGCCCATGCCAGCCTTCCAGCCGTTCTTCTTCACCAGCACCTTCCCTGTCAACGTGCAAGGTGAGAGACTCATCGTGTGTTAATGTCCACACATACAGATCACAACCTATCATGGCATAAGTACTTTAAGTAGTAAGATGACTCTGGCTCTGTCCTAAAGTAAAACGCCAACCAGCTCCGCTTGATAACATTTACAACTTATTAATTGACATATACGCATTTTTGGACAAACGGAAGATGAAACATGTCCGCGTTTTGTTTTTATGTAACTGGAAGAGTTAATTTCTTGGCAGCTAGCTTTGACTTCCTGAAGGTTTTTAAATGACCATGACGTTGCCAGGCAACCAGCAGACACTACAAGGAGTAATTGCATGTGGCTGCCTTAACACACCTGCACATTTGGCACGATTATTATTATTATGATACTTTAAAGGTAGGGTAGGTAAGAATGGAGAAACCAGCTCGAGTGCGCTAGAACTTGAAAGTACGCAGCTGAAACAAATCTGCCCCTTCCTTCAGACTTCCTTACAGAGCCCCTCCTCCAACACACACAAACGCACACATGACCAATGAGGGCACGAGATAAGTTTGTGCACAGATGGAAGGCTGACAGGCAGGTAGGCCATCCAGTTACTTTAGCCGGGCCGGCTAAAATGATTGGTCATGCTTTTTACAGCGCCACGGCTTCCACAGATGACATTTTTTTATGTATTTATTGTCATAGCATTTAATGTATTCATTGCTATCGGGATGTTAAGAGCATTCCATGGAATATAACAAAAAGTGTTTCTGAAGTGAATTACCTACCCCACCTTTAAGTACGTTATGTATGAATTCGGTGTAAAGCTTACCTGTTCTCAGGACAGAGGACAGACATTTGGATTCATCTTGTCAAACGAGAAAGGGTTGCAAATTGTCAGTGGTTGTTACGTTGTCTTTTGGCATGAAGGAGAACCTGTCACAGGCTCAACTGAAAAACACAACCATTTTCTGCAGCTATGACACTCACCTTAAAGGGCACTAACTGTTTTCTTATTCCCATTGAAAACATACAAATATTTTAAATAAGGTGCATTGAAAAGCAGCAAATCAACTAATATACATTGTTTATCCAAATACAGTAACGGCTAGTGGTAATGTGTTTTAGAACCATTTTTTGATAATTATTTAACACACAGTAATTCTGACAGCAATCAAGTGTTGTAACTGGTATCTGTTGCAGGACTGTTATACATTTCGGGTGTGACGGTTAATCAATTCAATTAGCCCAAGTGCAATGATTGCACGTGCAACCTGCCTGTCAAACTGTGGCGCTCTGCAGTGTTTGTTGTTTCTGTTTATACATGTAATACTATGTTTACGTTCATATTGATTATTTTGGGGGTAGGGTGGTGTCAATCTTTTGCCAAGTTAATTAGTGGAAAAGTTAAGTAAATTAGTCAGCTAAAACAAAAGAATAAAAAAGTTTCAAAGAGAGATTATTTATGGGGCTTTTATTTATTAAATGTATTTCCCCCAGAAAAAAATAATTATGTTTCTGGCCCCTGGAAAAAGCAAGTTGGGGGTCCCTGTTCCGCAGTGACTCTCACCATGGGCTCTGTTCATCTTCTTATTAAAAGCACAATATCTTTGTTAATAGAGAGGTATCACTCTGGTGTTTTTCTATAGAGCTGGTGCTGAAGGTGCGTATCCAGAACCCCAACACTCGGGAGAACGACTTCATCGAGGTAGAGCTGGACCGCCAGGAGCTCACCTACCGTTCCCTTCTGAGGGTCTGTTGTCGCGAGTTGGACATCGGCATGGAACATGTGGAGAAGATCCGAAAGCTGCCCAACACCATGTTGAGAAAGGTACGGGAAAGAAAAATACAGTATGATAACAGTGAGGTACTTGCTGTGAAATTATGAATTCCTAATGGTCCTCTAGTTTGTTTCATCTACTAAATGAATTGTTAGTCGGTGAATGTGTCATTGATTTGAATGTAATCCTTCTCTGTCCAGGACAAAGACGTAGCTCGGCTGCAGGACTTTCAGGAGGTGGAGGTTGTGTTGGAGAAATCCGAGGGCTTGTCTCTGTTCTCTGGTGGGAGCCTGACAGACCGGCCCTGCTACAACATGAAGGCCTCCCGCCTCACCTACTAGAGCCACACAAAGCCAACGCTGGGCTTCTGTAGCTACCCTCAAGCAACCTTTACTAGTTGCCCGCCCAAGTTGCTTGTTACAGCTTTCCCGGCTTTGATGTTGCGCCAATTTACTAACTGGGATTTGTTTTTTCAAGTTCCGTAGCTATTGTCCTCCTCTTGTCCTCCTCGGGCCCTCCTGCCGCTTTAGTGTACCCAACCAGTTGTAAGCAATTACTGATGCATGGTGTCCTAGATTATGAGCGAAAGTATTTGGGCCCACCCTTCCTCCTCTCTTTATCTCTTTCTCGCCTCCCACTGCACTTTGTGCCAAGGCTCCAGTGGGACTACAGAGGGAGACATTGGCCTGTCTTCCTTACAGACTGGACTTGAACTGGACTCAGTTATAGCCTTATTTGGACACATCCCTGGCTGGTGGTCTACGGTCATGTGTGGACTAAGATAAAACAAAGGATTTGCATTACTCTTACCAATACATTCATCATCAGTCCACAGAATGGGACACGCTGCACACAGACTTGAAGTTCTCAGAAATGACAATAGAGGGGTATCAGATGTTCTAGCTGGCGTACACACTTTCATACATGCTGTAGGCATAAACCTTAGTGTCTTTCCTGCAGAGGGCATCGATTACTGGCCTGATTCCTAAAGTGGAGGTAATCTCACACCAGGCGAGACAACGATATCTCCGGACTAAAAGTACTTCTATTTGCGGAGCACACATTCAATACGCTTTAATCTAAACGAACAAAGTTATGGACACATCTGAGTTTCCCTACATACATTTAAATCATTTAGGCATACAGTGTGGAAAGAGAAATAATCAGTTTCAAATGCTCTCTTCTGTGTCTTTTTCATGCGGGGAAAAAAACTGATATCTTTGAGATAAATGTGCGGCAACTAATTCTCATTTTATTTTGTACAGTCGGTAGCACTTCTGCTTTGACCGGTGTGCTGTTAGGTTCAGTCAGCATAACATTTACACTGTCAACTGTGAAGTATTTATTTAAAAAAAACTTTAATTATATTGATTCTTACTGATGAAGCGAGACCATGCGCTTTAGAGTAGCGAGGCTTGAGTCCCGGTAAATGTTGCGTTTGAGGCTTCACTTATAGTATGTTCATTTCAGTTGCTTGTCCTTTTTTGTTTTAACTGTGATTAGAATTAAAACCAAAAACTAATCTAGCCAGCGAAGATACTAAATGTAGATGAAACTATTGCTGCTTCAGATCAGAATGCAGCTGTGAAAGACGTTTTTTCCCCCAAAGTGAAGAAGGAACAAATAAGATTTAGAAGTTTGACACTTGGTTTTATGATTGAGTGCTTCCTTTTTCCTCCAGCACTAATCAACATTTGTATTGATGCCATCGGTCACATCTTATTTATAAGGTAACTATCTTTCCTTAATATATCATAACATATGTATGGCTTTAGGGCGGTAGTCGAGGCCAGCATAGTGCTAATATATTGTTTCTTTTAATAAAGGACATTTTCAAAGGTAACGTTTTCTATTGGGTAGCTAAATCAGAGGTGTTGCTCTTTTAATTAAACGTATACTGACTAGACGACTTCACTGAAACCCTTGTACTGTACAGTAAGAGTTTAAAAGGTTACGAGGCACCGGAGGATGATGTTTATGCTGCTTTCATCAACACTTTATATTCCTTTTCATTCATTAATTGCTGGGGCTAATTTATTTTCAGCAGTGCCGTAGCCGCCCACTACACATTATACATACAATCAAAAACCCAGTGGTAATAGTTTACTGTTAAAATGTATACCCGAAGCTCTTACTGTCATTTCTATGTTTTATGATATATGTTTTGTTATTATTTTTTAACCAGTTAGGCCTGTTGTTTTGTGTCAAGAAATTCTACTATCGAGCAAGACATAGTTCAGTAATGGGGAATAAAGTGCTGTTGTTGAAGCTAAGTGCAATGTGGAGGGATGAGAATGTGTTTCAAGGAGGTTGCTGCGAGGAGAAAGGACTACCAAGAGTGCTTATTTTCCTGTTCCTGTCACATGCTTTATTTAGTGAAGTTGTGCCTCACGTTAAAAGGCAGGAGCTTGGTTGAGAAAGTGGGTCGCTGAATGGGGAGCAGCATGTCTGAAGTGGGTTTTTATGGGATCTTCTTTGATTCTGGGGAACTGAAATAACTTAACATTGTATTTGTGGGGTTGCTTATTGTTCTAGAAAAAGCAGAATACATTTTGACCTAACCTATGCATTCAGAGTCTGATATTTTTATATACAGTACGTCCCGTGTACCTATTGAAACGATTTTAGGCACTGTTAAACGTGTGTTGTTGCGTTCTGGAGGCCTGTATCTGTTCTTTGATAAAGCATGGTGAATTACTTTCCTTTTTTTCTGCATATTGTTTATCTGACTAATTGAAGTCATTCTGATTGAATGAGTATTTAACTTCATTCTCGCTTAAATCAAGGGACCAGTTACATGTTTGGTTTGGCTTTTGTTGCAGGTTATCGTTTCTTTTTACCTGCATGTGTGTGTTCTGGATGTTGAGGTAAACTCCCCAAAAGTCCATTAAAATGTATGTGTCGACAGAGAGCCACTAGAGGGAGCAAAAGTGCAAACATTAACATTAGAATAACCTAATAGGTATGCAACTTTAGTTCATAATCAGAGGATGGCTTTGTTTTTGGTTTTGTGTTGCTTGAATTTAATTTAATTCATAAAAGTATTTTAAAACATGCTGTTTGGAAATTGGTCCATTTTATCTCTATACTGAAATGCATCTTCAATACTCTAGATTTTATAATTAGACTCCTTCATAGCGAGTAACAGGTTGAAAGTTACCAAACTTGTTTTTGGCTCAGCATTCAAATGCTTATTGACAATGATACATAAGAAAAATTATCATAAGTAGAACATGAAAACTGTCAGTGCTGTCACTAATGTCACAAAAACGAAAAAATGATCTTCATTTGTATGACTAGCTATTGTGTGAAAGATTTTCATTATTAAACACCAGAAAAATAGCACACATACTTACACTTTGAGGTTGTATCTGCACATTGACTCTAATAAACCTCAATAAATGTTTCTGAAATATTTACTTAGATATATAGTATTACAAGTGAGGAAAAATATGAACTGTGTTGCCTGGATACACATTTTCATTGATTGGCTCCCTATAATCTTCAATTTACCTTGTCAGTTTACTTAGTTCCATAATTATCACAGGCCTTTCCGGTAATGTTTTATATTTCAAAGTTCAGTATTCTTCCGTCCAGCTGCAAGTGTTTTCTTTTGACCTTCATTTGCACAACAAGCCATTGTTGTACATTCTGTTTTGAACTTAAATAACCTGACATTTTGTTATGTTCCCTTTGGGATTTAAAGAACATAAACAACACCTAAGTAATGGTCGTACTGACACACTCGTGTGTCTTTGGAATCCTTAACCTCTTCAGTGAAAAGAATACAATAATGTTCATGTGGCGAGCAGATGTTCAGTGCAATCCGGACAGCACAAATATTGCATAATCTGAGCAGAATGGTGTTGAGAAAGTTAAATGTGTGTATCTGTGCAATCTAAATATAGGGATAAAGGAATTTATGGTGATCATGTTGTATACATTTCAGTGAACGCCCGTGAATCCATTGCTGCATGTCTGTCCATCGGCATGTTGTGTTGTGTGTCTAGACTGAGGCTGAGGAAGCAGCTTAGGGCCCTGCTGTGGCTGGACGTGTCTCTCTCCTTTGTTCTGGAGTGAGACACTCATAATAAGCTTAGTATGAACAGTCATAACACTTTCATTGTTTCTGACCAGCTTCCCAGGACTCAGCCATGTGCGACAGACGTGAGGGAACTACATGGTCCAGAACCCTTAAGAGCATTTTAGAGATGGAGACATAAGGCGACGTTACTCACAGGTACGTGCCTTGCTCGATGAGCTTGGACTCTGGCCCATGGTGCGATATGTGCCTATCTCTAACAGGCATAATGCACAAAGCCAATATACAGGGCTACTTAAAACGACAAAAATGCATGCATTACACCATAGACAGATTAATGGTGAGGTACATTAGCTTATATCCGTATAGTATACGCCTACAGTGGCCTACATCCCACAAACCGAGGAACCCCGTGAGCGATTTATCCCTCTGAGTAATTTGTCCGAGTGGAGCTAGGCTTCTGGAACAAAGCTGAGGCACTTGTAAGAAGGGGTCATCCGGAAAATGGAGTGTTACAAGCCTTTCATTCTTGCCTTAGCAGTGCAATCCCGCATACAGCAAATGATAAAAGGAATTGTTCAAACATTTTGGAAAGTCTTCTTATTGGCGGAGAGTTAGATCTGAAGATTGATAGATAGGATATCGTCCTTTCAATATAAGGCTGCAGCCACCAACCTGTTAGCTTAGCATAAAGGTTATTATAACATTTGTTTCCTATGGGAAACGGCTATCTTGTTCTGTCTGTAGATAACAAAATCTGGCGACCAGCACTTTTAACGATCATTGACTAACTTGTAATAGTGAATATATTGTATAATTTGTATACCCATTTACAAGCTTTACGTCACCATAACCACATATTGTCATATTCTGAAGAAAACAACATTAGTGAAGACATCACTTGAGTTGCAGCATTGTCTTCATCCTCCCCAGAAAGCGAGTGAGAGAAGGTCAAAGTCAAGGTCTGAATGAAGACAATCGTTTTAAAATCTAGAGCTCCTGACATGGGGTTGTCAGAGGCTTTATTCAATATGGGAAATGCCCCCATCCCCTATGCTGGGAATGCAGGCTTTTGAGGGGTGAAGGTTAGGGGTGAGAGGGTGGGAAGACCCTGAAAACACAGCTTGACTGTGTTTGTGCATTTGCATTACATTGAAAGCATGCATATGTATGTGAAATGGGTAGTGTGTAATGTGCACATCCATTTTCTTTTAGTGAATGTTGGTATTGACAGCTAAATAATCCGTTTTTTTAAAACTATATCCACTTTATAATTGGTTACTTGTTGTGCATGCATGTGTATGACTTGTGTGGTGGTGTTTTTTTGTTGAGACATTGCTCACAGACCATACTAAGACAGGATTCAGCCTGCAGAGCAGTGGGCCTCTTTGGACTCAGCAGGGATGCACAGACTCCATACATACACACACAGACACACCCACACACACCCTTTGTTCTTCTAAAGATAACCATTTTTAAGATAAGCAAATACTGTTTTATTGGGTTAAAGGATGTTCTTAAATCACTATTGGTGGGTCTGAGTTGTTGCGTCATTTTTCCGGTTAATTTCACATCCAAACAGACCACCATCCTGTTTGTTTTGTTTTAAAGGCCCCTTTCAACCCTAAAAACTTCCTAGAATTTGCTTTTGAAGAAACCTGGTTTTCA
Source organism: Gobionotothen gibberifrons (assembly GCA_943591055.1). Taxonomy (NCBI): domain Eukaryota; kingdom Metazoa; phylum Chordata; class Actinopteri; order Perciformes; family Nototheniidae; genus Gobionotothen; species Gobionotothen gibberifrons. The sequence continues at coordinate 549,908 of CALSBZ010046755.1, forward strand.
CAACATGAGATCAAGCTGTTAGGAGACTTCTTACAGCCTCATCGCATTCCCAATGTGGTTTCATGCTCTGCATCACTGAATAACAACAATTTAACAACTTTGAAAATGCTTTTAATATAAAATAGCTTGTAAATAGGATTTACATTTTTTAAAGAAATGGTCAAACAGGACCTTTGTGGTTTCACACAATTTAATATTCCATTTGTTTGATGGAGTATCAAACACGCTAACTGGGATGTTTGGTGTATGGAGACATGTTGATCATGTTAGGTTGCACCTGTTATGGGTGACAAAAAAAGCTTCTCTTTTGTTCTCCTTTAGAGAAAAGGAGGAGGATTAGAAATATAGGTGGTTTCACTTAATCACCACCCAAAATGTTTAGCCATTAAAAGTTACAACAACAACAACAAAAATATATATGAATACATATTGTAACCACATCTACACTTCAATATGTGCAGAAGTTAAACCACAACATGATCTTCAAAAGTCTAGGGAACACTGAGTTTGGTGCCATCTCCTGGACTTATTTTGTTCTGCTGAAGGGGAGAGATTGTACAGACGGAAGATGTTTGTTTTTTTGGAACAAACAAAGCATCTTGTAATATGAAATACTACCCAATAATAACTATAAGCAAACATGTCATTGTAAGCTAATATAAAGTATGCATTGACTTATGTTAAGTAGAATAAAAATAAAATAAAAATCATCAGTAGCATTTATATTCATATGAGGCATGAAGATACAGTGTGCACGTGTGCGATAATTGAATGACATTTGTTTACAATTATTTCATTGCTAAGTCTGGGACTTCTCTGCAAGCTAAGGGTTAAGGCTGCCAGCGTCTTTACGCACAGGTGTCTCGCCAGTCCTTTATGAAACAGCGCCTGCAGACTGTGGGCTTTTCCTTTCTTTTTTTTTTGTATTACGTTGATCATAACTGTAACTCAGCTGGGATTTGCTGTCCGACTAGACAGGTCACTGTAATTCATGTAGTTAGAATTTAAGAGGGTTTCCTCACCGCAGCCCTAATCTCTCGCTGCTATTAAACGTGCAGAGCGACAAACCTGGAGAGCTCTCTACTTCGAGACCGGTCCTGCACGCTCCGATAGTTTCTCTGCTTTTGTTCCGTTTCTGATTCGTGGATTTCCGTGAAGTTTGAAGATAGTTTGAAAGAGTTTTTTCCAACATTTGAAACTTGCATTTTCACGATTTTTAGCGTCCATTCTGTTACGCGTCGGACATGTGGTGGATGCTGTTTCCCCGATGGATTTGGTTTCTGCTGGGACACTTTTATGCTTTACTCCTTTTTATGGACAGCTGCCGCGTGAGAGCAATGCCAATGCCCATGTCTGTGTCAAAAGTGGTGTACTCTCACGCAGGTCTGTGCCCGAATGACCTGAACCCCAACCTGTGGGTGGATGCGATGAGCACCTGCATGCGCGAGTGCGAATTTGACCAGGTGAGTGCTGCACGTGAAAAGTGAAATGTGTAGAAGACAGGGCTTAGAGTCTAGACAAAGGGTATGATGGAAAAAAAACCTGAATGTCAAACAGCTAGATCATTAAATCCACCACAAATATTTTCCTTTTCACTGTGCACGAGTTGCTGAATGAGGGATAAAAAGTAAAGCAGAAACAGAATTCAACAAAGTAAAAATGTTAGACATTTAAACACATTTTTTGTTTATTAATGCTGTCATGAACGCAAAAAACATATAGACATAATCTGCAAGTAACATTTTGTCAAGAAAGACCAACAATTGAACCATTTCTATGTTTTATGCATAATTACATTTTTACTGAAAAAATAAATAAAAACAGTAATACAAAAGCTGTGTTTCTTTTCCAATTTTAGGACTGTGAGACATTTGAGAAGTGCTGCCCTAATGTATGTGGTAACAAAAGCTGTGTGGCATCACGCTATATAGACGTCAAGGGGAACAAGGGCCCCATAGGAATGCCAGAGGGCGCCACCTGCGACAAGTTCATGTGCTCTCAGCAAGGGTCCGAGTGCGACATCTGGGATAGCCAGCCTGTTTGTAAGTGCCGGGACCGCTGTGAGAGAGAACCCCACTTCACATGCGCCTCTGACGGCATGACGTACTATAACAAGTGCTACATGGATGCAGAGGCCTGTTCCAAGGGTATCTCTATCTCTGAGGTCACCTGCAGGTAACATGTTAAGTATTTTACATATCTACTATTTCGTTTTTGGTGTAATGAGGTAAAGTTATCTTTGATTAGTGTTCAAAATTAAATTAGAAAAACTCATAGAAAGATATTCTGTGTGTAATATGTCATTGTAAATAAAGGTGTTAAATACAACATTAAGAACATATTATATAACAGCAACAACTATTTAAAGTAAAGATATGGTTGAGTAACGGCGTCCTCAGCAGAGAAGTCGGATTCTGCGTGTTGTTATCCAAGCTTTTTATTTTGGTAGTTGTGCCTGCAGTGTTAGTCCATGCCAGTCCTTTTGTGTGTTACTCACTGAATTGCTAATGGCCATTGCTTTATAATGCGCTCATATGGTAGTAACAGCTGATAACGCCTCCCGCCCCACAGTGGCTGGATGTCATTGTTGCGCAAGTATAATGCCTCCAACAAACCTCAAACTCCCCCCAAGATTAACCCTATTATGTTAGCTCTGTCAGGCTTTTGTCTATGTTAGCACTTTCCGCTCTGGTAACAACATTAGCTGCTAGCACCGCAAACGTGCTCTGAATGTTGTATTTTGCCCTTTCAAAGAAGAATCTTTTACATTGTCTTGCTCTGATTAATTCCTTTCTTATCAAACCTACCTACAGATACCATCTGACATGGCCAAACACCAGTCCAATCCCAGCAGAGACAACCCTACATCCAACCACTGCCCTCCAGACCACCCTCCCAGCTGACATCCAGCTCCCCACCATACACAGCGGTCCCACCCAACAGGCTGTTTTTGTGGGTGAGACAGCCAGCTTCCTGTGTGAGGTCTCTGGGAAGCCACATCCAAAAATCACCTGGGAGAAACAACTGAAGGGCAAAGAGAACACCGTGATGAAACCCAACCATGTCCGAGGGAACGTGGTGGTCACTAACATTGGCCAGCTGGTCATATACAACGCGCAACTTCAGGATGCCGGCATCTATACATGTACAGCCAAAAACGTTGGGGGAAGTGTATCAGTACACTTTCCTTTGGTAGTGATCAGGAAGGAGGCAAAAGGCAAGAAGGCAGAAGGGAATATTACAAACCTGCCATTTCCAGCTGAAGAGTGTCTTAAGCGACCCGACACAGACGACTGTGGAGAAGAGAGCATGAGCTGGTACTACGAACCAAAGAGGAACAATTGCTTCACCTTCACCTACAGTCAGTGCAATAAAAACCGTAACCATTTCGACACCTACGGCGCGTGCATGCTGTCATGTGGAGGAGAGCTTTCAGCCCCCTGCAGCCTACCGAGCCTTCAAGGGCCGTGCAAGGCCTACGAGCCTCGCTGGGCTTACAGCAGTGGGCTCAAAAAGTGCCAGTCCTTTGTGTACGGAGGCTGCGGTGGCAACGAGAACAACTTTGAGTCTAAAGAAGCCTGCGAAGAGATGTGTCCCTTTCCGAAGAACCACAACTGCAAGATATGTAAACCCCGAGCAAAGATGGTCACCAGCTTCTGCAAGGCTGACTTTGTGATCCTGGGGCGTGTGACCGAGCTGACGGAGGAGCAAGAGTCAGGACACGCTTTGGTGACAGTGGTGGAGATCTTGAAAGATGAGAAGATGGGTCTGAGGTTCTTTGGCAAAGAGCCGCTGGAGGTGACTCTACTGAACATGGACTGGAACTGTCCCTGCCCCAATATCACTACAGCCGACGGGCAGCTCCTCATCATGGGGGATGTTCAGAACGGGATGGCCGTCCTGCAGCCCGACAGCTTTGTAGGCTCCTCCAGCACTCGTAGAATCAGGAAGCTTCGTGAGGTTATCCACAAGAAAACCTGTGATTTTATTAAAGATTTCTCTGCTGTCCAGTAGTCTTCTAAGTCTCAATCACTGTTAAACAGTTTTGTTTTCTGATTATTACAAGCTGTGACCTCACCAGTCTGATCGACTGCCAGTAAACGTAAAACGTATCTGTAATATTTGGAGGTTTTGTTGCCTGTTCTAGATGTTTCTTATTTTCCTACTTTGATCAATATTGATTAACAGATCTCAGAAAATCACTCACTGATCCTTTTTGTTAGTTTGTATTTAGGTGCTGAGTCAAAACTGTCTTACTGTCTTATTAGAATCAAGCTTAGACAGTGTTGATGTCGCACGTAGGGCACACTGTCTGATGAGGACAGGTAGAAATAGTATTAGTCACTATACCCTGTACAAAGTATTTGTTATCTTTGCAGCCTTTGACTATAACTTCATTATAGCTTTCCTCTCAAATGTTATTTGAAATACAATAATAACGTTCATTGTTGGGTATGTTTTATTATCACTGGTAAGTTTGCTTTATGTCTTTGTGGGCTATCCCAAAATGGACATTGTGTAACATCTGTCCGGAGCACTTGAGCTCACAATAATGCAATGCGAAGCCTCAGTTTATCTACCAGAATCAAATAAGCTCTTGGATTCCACATTTTGTGGAGTCTGTTTTGATAAGTTTTTATTTACAATACAGAATATATATGTGGACTTCTGTACTTTGTATTTATTTATCTTGATTTATTCCTTATAGGGCTTTTGATATAAATATATATATATATATAGACAGAAAGTCTCTCTGTGAGTCTAATTACACAGAGAGCAGACACATTTGATGTTATCTATGATATATTAGTGTCCATTATTTTGTATGGAATATGATGGCAAAACAAATAAAGATGATTTAGAAAATACAGATGTCTGTGCCTTGTGATGTTGTTCTGTTCCCTGTGTTTAAGGCCAAATATTCATGCTAACAACTTATCAAGAAGTTCATGCATGCAGTGCATCCCCTCATCCATGTCCTCCTCCTTCCACTTGTATTTCACACACACAGGGCCGAGTCTGAAGCAGGTCACATTCCAGCCCAGCTGTGGTGGCCCGCAGAGCTGTGTGTTGTGTTGTGTCTGGGTCTGGGGCCCTTGCATAGCACACACCCCACCGGCCATCTATTCGCCTTGCGCGGCCCCTTTCATGTGCAAGAGGCCGGGGTGAAGGGGAGGAGGAGGAGGAGGAGGAGGAGAAGGAGGAGGAGGAGAGGGATGTCGGCTGATTCTCTCTCACTCACTCAGTTAGCCACATCTGTGTTAAAGAGACTTTATATTAAAAAGTGAGAGGAATGGAAGGAGAGTAAAGGTCAAGTACAATTTATGGAGTGTATTCCCTTAAGTTAGCATATAGCTTGATGCTTTAATTATCACTAAAAGACAACATAACTGTTTGTGGTGTATCTTGTGGCTGGATCCTGGTGTGAAAGAGATTATAACATTGAAAAAGTCCAACATGCATGAGAATAAAGTTGCAAACTAACACAAGGCGAGGGGAGAATCAGCTCAGGATTGACACGAGAGTGGTCTCGGTCTGATACAAAATGATCCACCTGGCTCAGCATGGCATTTAGGAAACAGAACATAAGGAACCAAATAGCAAGTTAATGTTTTTCCCCTTCCCCCTCTGCCCTTATATCCCCTTCTCTAACCCCCTTCCTCAGCTCTCTTCCTCATCTGTCTGCTCATTCACACGACAGACAGCCAGCCTTGAGTGACGACCTCTGACCCTGATAATGAAAAAGAGGCCACCAACTAAAAGGCCATTTTCATTAGAACTGTTGACAAGTGTTAAGTGACTGGCTGAGCTCCAGACTAGCTCCGCAAAGGCCCCTTGATGCTCCACACATCACAGCCGGCTGCTGATTTCAGTATCAAGTTCACTTAGAGACCACCAGCCAGGCAGCTTCCCAGACAGACCATAATAATAAGCCAGACAGCCACAGGCATAAAGAAAGGACGGGGCTGCAATGCCCTCAGTGACACAGTATCAGTGAGGAACTTGATGGTGTTCAGAGGGATGGTCGACTTTATTTCCAGATAACTAATACATAATAATTGGGCAGGAGCTCCAACAAGCCGTTTAGGACAGAGAGTGAATACAAATAGGCCTAATACAGAGATGCTGTATGAGAAACCAATGTGAGTTTGGAAAATTGCACAATATAAATCTATTCTAGTATACCTCAACAATAGAATTATGACCAGTAGAAATGGCCATGACATGGGACCTTTATTGAAAACACTACTCCACCAATTTAGAATTAAACTCATAAAATAGGGTCGGACACAGTTTAGACTTTTTAGCTAAATGAAGAGGATCAAAATTGATGTGCAAAAGCAAGAATATGATTTTAGTATTTTATGCATTATTCTGCCTTATCAAAACTCGTCTCCTAAATTACCCACAATGAAAATCAACCACTGACAGATTAGTGGAGATTTGGGTGGTTTGTGATAGTATAGTGGTTAATTTAGCTTCAAGCTTTCCCTTGAGATAAACCAAGATCAAAGAATCAGATATGTGTCAGTCCCCTGTGGTCAATTGCTCCAGTCTACTGTGTTTTTTTCCCCATCACATCCCTAACAAGACTACATAAAAAAGTAATCATAAACTGTGAGAATGGAAGAAAAAAACTAGTGTAATATCCGCAGGAGGGCAGCACTCCAGAGATGTACTGGCAGGAGTGTCAAGGGGGTAGAGGTGGGGCTAGAACTTAGTTAGTTAGATGTACAACAATGCATAGCAATTCAATTTAAAAATAACGATGACTTAATTATGGTTTAGATTTTGGGAGACGTTGTAAGCTTAATTAATAAAAATGAGATACTGTAATCAACCACACCCACCCAATTACCGACAGGTGTGCTGGGTCCAGTTAACATGCTAAATGCTAACATCATGGTGGATCCTCCAGGTGATCTGTTTGATCTAGGAGCTTTATGTTCAGTAAGGTGTGTGAGGACTTTCTGCTGTTAGTGGGACAGAGACTAAGTGAACTATGTTTTGAAGAACCTGGAGCAGACGGTGGAAGACTTCGAGATGCAAGCAAGACTCACAGAAATACGTTCATAGGTGAGTAACTTGCATGGATGTGACCCTCCCGAGGAGAACGTAAACGCTGCTAGCATTGTGTGTAGCTATTATGTGCAAAACGTGTGATTGAGCTTACTGTTTTTGCAGTTGTATGTTTGTTTTTGATTGTGGCTGCAGGCAGCTGTTGTGGATATAAAACCTCTTTGCTAAAGTGGCAGGCTATTTAATCAATGTAGGGAATTGTATATTGCATGTAGGCCTACTTTTGATTTATTTTTCTTTTGTTGTTGCTTGATTCTAGTGAAGCTGCACTCAAACAGGCTCAAACCTGGCTCAAACGTGCCATCCATCTATATTGGACGTATCTGACCATAGAGGACACGGTGGCATGAATGTACGTTAATTTAGCAATTTATTATTATTATTTATATAAGTCGGTACTAGTTGGTTTTTTTGTGTAGGTCCATTTGAGTAACATTTCCTTAAAGTAACAGTACAGAATAAAATACTGGAAGACTGGAAACAACAATACAGGTACTAATGTGCTGATTCCATTTTTTTAAAGCTTGTGCTGCAGTTGGTTTAAGAATAATGTGTCATATATGTAGGAGACTTCAATTTATAGATATTAGGAAAACCATATTTACTACATCGCATTATATATGCTGTGCAATTATTGAGGTTTTCCACTGGGTGGCAGCACAACACAGTATGAAATGGCCTAAGCATAACTGTTGCTTATCTGTTTGAGATGTGTCAAGTTCTTGCATTCAAAGTAAATGTATGAGCAAATGTACACAACAAAAAGTAATCTTAATGTTTAATTCAAACTCGTATCAATCGTTTATTTTTCCACAGAAAACAATCTTCCAATAATTCCACTAATGCAAGTAAAATGTAAATTGTAGGAATCTTTTCAAAATGAAATATGGTGGAAGAATGGAGATCAGAGCACTATCTCAAGGAAATAGTTTGTATTGTAAAGAGGTTAATGTAAAGCAGATATAGTTGAACTAAACTAGACATAATAATTAGTGCAGTGTTTTGTCTCTTAGAGTGCATCTCAGATGAAAAGCGTATTGTAATTTTCTGTCTATGACACACTTTCACACTCTGTGTCACATGCCGGATGAATGCCTCCACAAGCAGTTAGCCAGATGGGCTGACACACACACGCACACACACACGCACACACACACACACACACACACACACACACACACACACACACACACACACACACACACACACACACACACACACACACACACACACACACACACACACACTCAATAGCAGCTCTCCAGGGCACAGCTGGTCTGTGTGTTGGGTTAGACTAAATATTTGCCAGATGGGAAGGGATGGAGAGAAGGGGGGCAGAAAGTCCTAAATTACAAAGATAAAATGTGGACACTCAATTAATTTACTTTATAAATTCATGCATGTGCCCACAAAGTAAGAACACGAGTGCAGTGGAATAATGTTGATGGCATTAGGGGAGGAAAGTGAGGTGGTTTCATATTTGAGAAAACAAATCACACATTCTTGCATAACATGGTTAAAAAGGGGTCCACAAAAGATTCAAGCTTGGTGTTTTTTTTATCACAGAAATCTTATACACAATTTTACATTTGCAGTAGCTCTCACTCTATTTCTATTGAGGACAGTTCAAGGGGAATGTATGCATTGAATGTGACAGAAGAGAAGAAGCAGGGGACATATTGGAGCCTGAAAGAGGAAATGTGAATATGGGAAAGGGGGGAACGGATACAAATGGAGGAGGGAGAGGCCAAGAGAGGGAAATCAAGAAAGGTAAGGACACAGGAGAAAGGACAGAGGGAGGACATTGAGGTGCAGAGGGCATGAGGGGGGGGGCTGGGATGAGTGAACGGTGAAGGCAGAAAGGTCATCGTAGCATAAGGAGGGTGTAAATTGTCAGGAACATAAAGCTGCTTCTGTCGACTAGGGGTTTCTTTTCCCCCTTATCTTCCTGCTTTCTAAAAATAGTACCTGCTCAATGTAGGAGGAACTAGGACACTGTTACCTCTCACATATCTTCTCTTTTCTACCTTTACCTTATCACATAGGGATCGATGGATAGAGAGATGCTTGTAGTTTGCACGTGTCAATTCCTAAAGGTTCTGCTGTCATTGGATTCTAGGACTTTTAGGGATTTCGATGGCGATGAAAATTACAAAAATAAAACCACGTTTGTCTTCTGTCCTTTTTAGGTTGACAAGTCAGAGTTTGATCAATTCTACTTTAAGATAGCAGAATCTGGGTCTACGTTGATGAAGGAGCTTTGCTGGTTGCATTACATATCCCGATTTGCATTGCCATGATTGGATGTTTAACACCAAGAGGGGTTTTTGACAGACATCAGCAATAAACGATGTGTAAAATATTCATGTGTCAAAGACACACCCATGCGCAATGAAAACAAACCAGTCTGAGATCGTAACATTGAAAACGCATTTGGAGTGAGACAAAGCTGCTTAACCATTTCAAGCATGTTTTTTTCTGATAAGAATCAGAAGTAATCAGGCGGCAGCCTCAATTCAATCACTAGGAGATTCACTTATAACATCCTCCACGCACCCTCTCTAGCACGAATAATGCCCATGTCATTGAAGAAGAATGGAAATGTTCTCTATTAGGTTTCACTCTTGCATGATGCGCTGAACAAACCTGTGCCTTCTAAGGACCAAGAAGAAGGGGCTAGTAAATATGTTACCATTTGAAATGAAACATGTCATTGTGTATGTACCTACATGCAAATCAACACCAGGCCTACATTCATAGAAATACTGACAACCAGTACAAAACAGGATAAGGGTGCTCAGATTGTGTTCATAGTGAGTTAAACTAAAACCAAACCACAGCTGCCTATAGAATAGGACATTGTTCCAAAAATATTGACTCACAATACCTTTATTCGTCCCACAGAGGGGACATTTGCATTTGTTACAGCAGGAAAAGAGCCAAAGACGGCTTAATATTAAGTAAAACACACCACCCTTAATTACCATATTTGTGTGAATTGTAGATTGTAAAATATGATTGAAAAATAGCCACAGGCTCCTAGCCACCATCAACCACAACACACCTGCACACATCACATAAACACACAGGGGCCTGTATGCATTGAGTAAAACAATGCATTGAAATGTCTCCCCACCCCCAAACTATGCCTTAGGCTTTCTGTTTGTGGAATATAGATGTGCTGCCAATGTATGCAGGCAGACAGTCTCTTTTAATAAGATGTCGCCCACCAGCCTGGTCTTGATTCATGTCATGCAAACACTAAATGTATTATGCACACACCCTTTCCTTGTTCGTTTCCTCCGTTTGTGAACAAATCAGTTTGAATTTAGACAGAAATTAAAATACAGACATTTTTGTTTTTAGCCCGCAGGAGCAAATGAAGACACTCGTTTTACACTCAAGGCATTATTTATAAACGAGAATGAGAGACACAAAAAATACTAGAACATCCAAACTGAAGTGACACAGCATGAAATACAGGGCCAGGAGTGGCCAAAAAAAGACACAGAGAGAGGGAGGGGGTCGGGACAAAGGGATGCTTGGCACAAAATGTTCTAATCCCAAACCAACAGAACATAGATTCACTCTGGGACTTCACTTTGTTTCTGGATTTTGGATGAGGACTGTTGCCCTAGTGTGACCCAGGAGAATGGCAGCAGGGATCAGCTGCTGTCAGGAGTGGAACAAGAAATATCAGACTACTGTTGCTGTGACTGATTTGAATTATCTGCAGCTAGATGGGGGGGGGGAAATAAAGAAGAGAATCCTCTGGGAGATGAAGGGAAGGACAAAGCATCTATTCAATACTTCAATGAGTGTTTAAAAATAAAATGGATGATGTTATGTGACAGAGGACCTTGAGAGACATAGAGAGAAATGACCTTCTCACTGTTATTGTACGTTACAAGTGTTTGCCACAAACACATTACTGCTTAATATGTGACAGTATAGGAGCAGCTGACTCTGTGTACAGCCTACATACTGTACTACTATAAATCAACCTTTTGGAAACACTTATACTTAAATATGCGAGTGGTTTGTCACACAAAGCAAGATCAAATCAAATCAAGTTTTATTTATATAGCACATTTATAAACGATTTTTGGTCGAGCCAAAGTGCTGTACATAAAATAGCCTACAGTAGAGACACTTTACAGCTCATACAACAGCACAGTTTGTTCAGAATATCAGTATGAGAAAAACGACACCCTCTGTCCTTAGACCCTCACATACAAGGAAAAGCTTCCGGAGAAAACCCACAGTTTAAAGGGAAGAAATGGGAGAAACCTCAGGGAGAGCAACAGAGGAGGGATCCCTCTCCCAGGACGGACAGACGTGCAATAGATGCCGTGTGCAAATCGAAGAGATAATACATTTTACAGCGTAGGTAGACCGAATGTTAGGAAATGCGTGTGTCTGTAATAAGAAGATGAATCCACGAAGATGTCAACTACAATCCTGTGGAAGCCATCAGGGAAGCAGCATGACGAGACCCAGGCAGGACCGCAGAGACAGGTTTAGCCACGACCCGAAGTCCACGACTTAATCCAAGATGCCACCTCTTGTCCTGTTTCATGGACAATGTCAAAGACCCAGTCCAAGAATGTGTCAACAATATTTTCATTCTCAGCCTTCATCACTTGAATGAATAAGCAAAATCATTATTGGATAAAATAACAATTATCTATTTATAATCATTTTTCTATGCAACAAAATTGACCAAATAAAAACGTTACATTTTCCCCGACTTGTAAACAAAACATTAGTCACTGTTACACAGTCCTGACACTGGATGGCGTATGACATGCACAGTAACATTGTAAAAGCATCAGGTTGGGTGTTGACCAACATAACTGTTTACATCTCACATAGACCTCGTGGCCCAGTGTTATTACTCTATCGCTTAATTATACTTTATAGAAATAAAATGATCAAATGATTTTCTGAGCTCATGCACTGGTAAATTCACAACATAATCCAGCCTGTTTTTGTTCATGTAGAAAATATACCAGACCCTTCCTCATTGACACAGTCCACATGGCTATTCAGTCCCTTTAAATAGCCCTCTCTGCTCAGTCACAATGACCTCACAGCCTGTTGCTGTGGCACCGGCGGAGAGGCCAGCGGATGTTAGTCTACACTGAAATGCTATTAGGCTTTGCAGACACTGGAGGGAGTGCTACACTACTGTCGATCATGATGAGTTGACGACAGAGAAAGTCAGTTTGACTTCCGAGTGGTTGATCTATGGTCAGTTTTTTTAATTTTGAAAGCTAAGTGACAGTTTTCAAAGGTACTGAATGTGGCAAACTAAAGGGGCTTTTTAATGGGGTGAGAGGAATGCAGGTAAAATATGTTATTGGTTAGTTTAAATGCATTCTACACCTAGCAGCTTGTGTCTGCTTCCCATTTGGTGCTGAGAAGATAGTGTACGGTGAGTTTTCATAGCTTTAAAAAAACAAAAAAAAACAGCTGCCTGCTCAACATCAAGCTATAAAGTGCTTTCAAAATAAACTTTTAACACAACTCTGTGGGAGGCGGAAGTTATCTTATACCTACCGAATGTTTGTTACCATCTTAGCATTCTATGAATCTGAGTAATGCTGGCCCTTACATAATAAATGACTCATTGAAACCCTAGTTTAGCAAATGGGGGGCATGGGGTGGTAGAGAAATACTTGCGTCGGATAGTTGCCTAGGTTAGTCATTGTCACCTAGACTATTCCACGAATAGATACTTTGCATCATATTGTACACAGTTTACAATCCGTTTTTATAATCCGAAACATCATCTCGTATGCCTAAAGCATAAGATCATGACCTTAATGTTAATCTCATGTGGGGTTTTTAATACAACATTGAGCTTCAATTTAGTACATTTAAAACAGGGTTGTTCCTTTTCCGCACACGCATTCACAACGTAATGCATATCATAACTAATACGCTTTGGGTGTCTGATCTTATTTGTAGAGAAGCATTGCATGAGTGTTCACAACTTGAAATGCCTGGGCCTGTCACAGACAGAGAGCGAGATAGAAGTTGCAGTCTAACTATTTTTGGATTGCAGGCAGGTCCTTTTCCCCACAGTTTGTGCCTCCCCGCCTTGAGAGAGTATGAATATTAATCATTGCTTTTATTGTTTGGTATGGAAAGGCTCCCTCTGTGTTTGAATGACAGGAAAGCTATACAACCACTTTTTCCAGTTGCTGTATTACCATATGAGTCGAAAACATTTCTTGCAGAAAGAGAGCACAGATAGGACTTGTTTGAACACATAAGCAGCTGTGTGGAAGAGAAGCTCGGTAAATAATTTGTCCTTTCAGATTTATTTAGAGAGGGGCTTATTAGAAATCAACAGGTAAAAGGGAAGATCAATGACGTTCTCTACAGATGGCCCTTTGTAAGGGATATGTGTGTGTTTACACATATATAAATGTGTGTGTGTGTGTGTGTGTTGGCTGCAAGGCAAATACCTCTAATCTGGCTATAGCTGAAATCCTTACGTGCAGCTCACCTCTAATGAAGGCTTGTAATGTGTGTCAGATCGGAGATCCATGACCCCATGCTTTCGTCCTGAGCAGCTTAGGCAGCATGTCAGTGTGTATTAAACATCCGACTCACATGACACTTGACTTCTGACCTCGGCGCGTCCTGCACTAAGACTCAAGCTCAGAGTGAGCCTGTGTGTGTTGGGTAAGAGAAACTGGGAGCACAATGAAGACAGACTGGAGTATAATAATTGGGTAAGACTGATAGAAAGTGCAGTTCTGTACCAATGAGGTATGATGTGAGGTTGACACTTCTTAATGATGTCCCAAAGTGGACAGCACCTGCCAAGTGGCCATTAATGGGCTGCTTGAATAGGCCGCAGCAGGCCAGAGGGGGATCACATCGAAAGTTTTCCTCGCGGATATACCGCTACGTAAGATCTGTTTCCATGACAACTGCAGCTCCACTTTTTGTCAAAGTTTGTGGATTAAATTATAGACAGACGAGGAATCTCGCAACAGTTATAAAAGATGACAAAGCGGGCATCCTTTCATTTCTTTTTCTTTAAACCCGTCGAGTGTCTGCATATTTTGACATGACTGTCTGCAGTGATGCAATCCCTTTCAGTCAGTGTTTACATGTTGCTTTCAATCCCTGCCTCTACCAATAAATAAATAAATATGTTTTATATTGCATGTTCCTCAATTATTTACTGCATTTTGATGAAATGGCCTTGGTTAACTTTGATAAAAACAACTTTCCGCCAGGCTTTCTGTCTGAAAATAGAGATTTCCACAAAACATCTCCTATAATGGCCTCACCAGGGGGGTATGTCACGAAGCTGGTTCAACCTAGCCTGGATATGTTTGAGTTAGCCGGTTGGCCTAATCCAAAACATACGCCCTCTCGCTAAACGGCACTACGACACGGGTTATCAAGTGGATCGCTTAAGCCAGCCGTGCCCTATCTAGTTTGGTACGCGTTTACATGACAGGGGTGGTATTTGGAGCATTCGACCAATCACAAACATGGAGAAGCGTACTGACAGCGCAGCGCGTCATACTTCCTGAATCAAAAGTCAACTATATAATTAGACAAATATGAAGACGTTAAACTTTAAACATCCATGACTTAAACACTTTATCCAGGATAAAAGCCACATAGTTGCACCTGCAAGGTGAATACAGCTAGTAAAAGAAAAAGTGTTTGAATGCGTACATTAACAGGTTTATGATATCACTGCCCGTAAGACACGATCTGACTTTAATTACATTTGACTTGAGTGTTTCGTCAACTTAATGTGTTGCTTAAAATAATACTTCTGCATACAGTAGGCCTATGTGACACTGTGAGTGTTGCACGGCCAGATACGGCTCAGCTGACTGACGTGCAATATATTCCGTGTGTAAATCGAAGAGATAATACATTTTACAGCATATAGACCGTAACTTTGATCCAGTTACTTATGTTGTGGCAGATATTTAAGTAAGCTTTCTTAACGCTAATGTTATAATAGTCAGATTGCTCTTAAGATGGGAGGTGATATTCTATTAATGTTCACACAGTCGGTGATTTTTGCCGGCCGGCTTTCCTGCAACGGCAGTTTTTCTGTATTTCCTTTCTCCTGTAATGTGACTTGATCGCTTTAAACGCCGCACCCCGCGGGTGCTGAGCTCTTAGCCTGCAACCTAACCTGGTCCCGACCAGGTTAGCCGCTAAGCATAAGTTACCATGGAAATCTAGCCTGCTAAAAAGAGAACCAGCTTTATAGAACCGGAAAGCCGGAGTTTTCCCTGAATTTAGCCGGGTAAGCGAAAATCCTGCTTCGTGACATACCCCCCAGGTGTGTCCTACAATCAATCAATCAATCAATGTTTATTTATATAGCCAATCCCACCTAACATTAGTAATTGAACAGTCATATATTGTGACTCATTGCCCCCCATAAAATCCGATTTAAACATTTGATTTCCATGCTTTCGAATTGGGTTGTGTGTATTTGTGTCTTCTTATGTAGACTGTTGCCAGGTAATATGATTTTGTCCTTGGTGGTGCCTGTGCCATTTTCCCATATGGCATTCGCCGGCTGTAATATATTTTATAATGTCTGTTCAGAGCCTAAAACGACTTTGTGAATAGCCATTAGTTTCTACCTCCAGCTACCATCAATTTTAGACGTGCAAAAACGATGGCATTCGATCAGCTGGGAATTCATTTGGAGCAGGTATAGGGAGGCAGTTTAGACGTAGAGGAAACCAATGAGAAACAAAAAGGAAGTAACAATGTGTTTTTACAGGTTAAGACTAGACGCAGCAGCAGATGGCTAGTGCTGTCATCTGCCAGAGCTTCCACTTCTCATTGTTTCAAGCATAAGCACACGCATGTATAAATGCATAGGCAATCACATGCAGAGTCTACGACCATCCCCCTTGGAGGTTCATCTGCTCAGGATCACCTAGGGATTGAACAGGAGCTGATCATGTTGCAGCATTCTTTTACGTTTATTTAGGTAGCTCAAATGGAGATAAAACAAGACAGAAAACATACTTGTTCTTAACAAATACAGACCAGCTTGCTTTGAATTAACTTTATTGTAATATTTATATATTAGGGAACCGCTTGTATTGTCAAACGTGTTTTACGTGTTCAGTATCTACGCATATAAGATTAATTCACATACATTTTGTTGTATTTAAAAGTCTGTAAGGCCATAATGTAACCTTAAGTATTTAGTGTCCTTGCATTTTTGGATGACAGAAATTAAAATGTGGGATTGCCAAGGAAAAAGCAAGGAAATCGTGTTGGAGCTTGTTTGGCATTACCCAATTTACAGGTTTACTTGACCCCAAAATGTATTTCCTAAAATATATATATTTTTTATATCCACATCAAAAGTGCATGAATGAATAACCCTGCAAACTGTCATGTGATTGTAAACATCTACGTAATTCACCTAATTTTAGCAGGAATATTTTTGTACTTTTTCTTTTTTTTTAAAAAGCCATTTGCGTGTGACACCCTTAGTGGCAGGTGCGGAGTGTATTATTGGGTTGGTGAGTCATTCTGTCCATCAGACTGTTCTAAACATTTAAAGAGAGAGGGGTGACTGACCTTTGTCCCCACACACATTCATTGGATACTTGTTATGTGGAGAAAACACTTACACATACAGATACTTTATATAGAAACACGCTACACACAAAACATGAATCACACAAAAGCATTACCTCCAATAGATTAGTCCACTTCCTCACCCTCATTTGCCCCTCACATTAATCTCATATACATGCACACATAAACATGCACACATACACCATGTCCTTCAACCCGGGGGCACACTTCCACCGGCCGGGCTTTATTGTGATATACTCAGCCACCCCTGTGAATCCCTGGCATAAAAATGGTCCTGCTGTGCTATTTGCATTCACACGGTTGCTGTAAGTCTGACTTATGGGCTGTTTATAGCTTTGTCCTATCAATTCATGAGAGCGGTCCCCTGGAGCAGGTTGTATCAAAACCCTGACCAGGCTCTGTGCATATCTCCTGCTCTGCATACGCTTGACGTTTCCTTTCCTTCGGCGTGGTTGAAACAAGACAAAGCACGCACACACCTACGCATATTTATGCACACAACAACAAAGGCTCATTGCTGGGATATATTCACGTGGACACAGATGTACAGATGTAACAACATGATAAGAGACACACAGCAACACTTGTAACTTCAACATTTAACAAACAGTGAAAACAAGTGTAGAAATAAGCAACCCTGGGGTAACAGAACCGTGCAACGCATGTCACATTATGTGGCGTTCAAAGAAAATCATTATCTCCAAAAGAAATAAGATGGATGTCCTCTAGGTGCTGTTGTTTTTCTGTCGGGCATGAGGTGGAACCCTTTTCTGCTAATCGATAAAAGTTGTTAAAGCCTCTCTCTCTCTCTCTCTCTCTCTCTCTCTCTCTCTCTCTCTCTCTCAGATCCATTGTAATGCAGCACAGAGCAGTCCACACATGGCCTTTACAAAGGCTGCTTGTGCTCTAGTAAACCTTGGGCTGGGAGCCTGTGTAGCGAAAGTCTTTGACCTCACTCCTTTTATTACACGTACACATAAACACTGACAAGCTCCTGAGGGATAACACATGGAGGTGGATGCTTTGAAAAAACACACATCCACTCGCTGAGATGTAATATTGCTCTATTTACAAACATAAGCTCCTGCCCCTCGGCATATATAGGCACATACACTGAAGCACCGACACGCCGGGACACTCACACAAGCTCACTGTGCCCCAATGCAGCTCCTCACAATGCTAATGGCCTTGGTGCTACCAAAGCACCGAGCAACAAACACAATGCCGGCCCACACGTCATGTGGGTGAGTAGGCTGTGATTTGTGTACTGAATGGTGTGTGTGTTTTGCGAAGGAGCCAGGCTTTGTCACAGCACTCCACATACTGAGCTTCCAGAGAAGGCCATGTTTCAGCATGGTTTTGTAAGGACCTAGCTAACGGGGTTCAAAGAGGACAGACTATTCACTGTAGCCAAATTCAAATTGTGTTTAGATTTATCTGTTTGTTGTTGTTGTCCCTCAGCTGTTGTGAACCCATGAAACAATTGAACATTAAAACAAACTTAACAATAAGGTCCAATTGACTTGTTTTGGTCTTTTTAGCCTTGTTACCAGCCTTGTTGGTCTGTATGGCCCTCGTTCCAGGTTTAAATATCTCAATAACTATTTGATTCATTGCCTTGCAGTTTGGTAGAGACATTCAGGGTCTAGCACCCCAATCTAGTAAAAATAATTAAACGGCTATTTACGACTTGGAACCGATACTTAAGTCACCCTCAGAATAAATTGAAATGAATCATCAAACCATAATATGGTTAACGAATACTTTTTGATTATAGGTGGTTCTATGCTATGCTATTAAGGGTGCAGCAGTCGTTGTAAGAACTGCATTTATTTAGCTTGCCTTGTATTTTGAGACTGTTTAAAGTTCTTCTTTTTACCTTTTTACTTTGGGTTACTGCAGAGCCCAATGTCCCCTTCAATGGTTATTGTGTTTATTTCAAAGCCAATGTCAGTTAAGGTGTTCTTTATTTTATAGCTTTTGGTTCTCTACAAATATCTAATTATTGACCTGTCAGCTACCTGCTAACCAAGCGGAAGAGTAACTGCTGAGGCAGTGAATCAAATCACAATTATTCTATCACCTGTATTGTGTTTAAGGTCATTGTGAAAAAAATAAGCAACTCTTGGAACATTTGCAAAGCTTTGTTGTTTGGAAAGTGGAAACTGCTGGCTTAGTGTGGATTGAGGGTAAAGACTAAAACAAAAGATGGAGTTTGAAATGTAGCCACATTGGTGTGCATGTGGCCTTAGTAATAAGCACCAGACTCTCTCTACCAAAACACACTCAGACTCTCACACACACACAGAGACCAGGTTTGCGTCTATTTCCCTGGGCCATACAGTGACATGTAAAGCAGCTGTGCTGGCAGTTGTCAGTGTAGTAACCAGAGAGAAGAACAGAGCAGAACAGGACTTCAGCAATAATGCCACAGTGGGTCTGTCGCTCTCTGTGTGAGTGAGAGAGAGAGAGAGAGAGAAAGAGAGGCAGAGCCTGCTGAGCCAGGTCTCTCATTATGTGGGATGTAATCTGAGCTTTTGGGGCCCGGCCCGGCCCTCCGACTGCGCTGAATGGGGGACGAGCACCGGCCCCCACTGTCTTTCCTGTGCTTTCACTCTGCTTAGCTAGGCAACTCTGATTATAAACCGAGAGGGTGGGGAGGACGTTTGGGGCGGGGGAGTGGTGGAGCTTGGGTGGATCAGGGGTGGTGAAGTTTAGGGCTGGTATCGGTTTGATGGTAAGCTTCCAGTTTGTGGGTTGTCTGGGTTGGTTTTGCTGAGCTGGATAGTTAAGGGCATGGAGTTTGCAATTTGTGATCTGATCTGCATGTGCAATAAAAAACCCATTCAAGTATGAGATTGAAATTACATTCCCCTCTATAAATAATAAAGACATAGAAATATATAATATGCTAACATTTTCAGAGATGTCTGTAAATTGAGAAGCAAGATATCCAAATCTATCAGACTATTACATTGAATCTACTAGAACATCAGTAAAACAAAGGCCTCTTTGATGATTTCACTCAATTTATTGAAGGTATTTTGACCTTTACCAACACCTGCACACTGTTTGAATTGGGGGTATTACAAGCCATGGATTTGGATTGATGCATTGCTTCAATGATGAATGATCAAATATCCTCAATGCAGTATTAATACATTGATACATATCATTACCTTTAAGATACACCATTATTTTTGAAATTCCTTATGGCAAATTGCCCTTCTTTCCAAAGTCAAGTAATTGGATTATCAAATCACATTTAGGTTTGGAGTAAATATAAATGTGACAGACTGTTTAAAATTGGCATAAGGACACACTTTCATATCATTTACAGGCACCTGACTTAAGATCTTATTGTTGCATTGTCTGTTTTTTTGCACAGACATTTTTATTTTTCCCAAAAAATTATATTGCTGTGTGATGAAACGTGATTATACGCCTATACCTGTATCTGACAGTCAACCGCCTCCTACAATATTAGGGTTCAAGGGGATAACGTTTTTATTTTTTAATTATGACTACTACAGTTTGGTAATATGTCCCTTACTGATATCATATACATTTTAAAAGCAATTCAATGCAGGTGCTGTAATAATGGGACAGGATGTGTGTGTATGAATGTGAGTGTCTGTTTAAAGGTGTGATGCTGAAGTGGGCCTACCACAGCAGAGAAGCCTCGATAACCTTGGGTCACCTCAGACCAAATGACCGCTTATGCATAATAGAAATGATTAATATCCACCTTCAATATCTCTCACACACGCACACGCACACGCTGTAAATATGCGTGTGTTCTTCGGGTGACCACCTTGTCCCCTGGAGCTAATGAGGCCTGGCGACCAGTGTCCCATGGCTAGATCTGTTCTTGATACCAGGGCATTAGCTAAGTACAGAATGCACACCATTCATTTGCCCCAGTAAGTATTCATCATAACAATACACATTATACATCTGACTGCAGCCATTCTAACCACTGTTTACACACTGAAAAACAGCCTGAGAAAGACCCAAGGCAAAAGCACACAATTTCATGCAAATGTAAAAATAAAGAGCAGAAAAGTTTTGCTTAACAAATCCACTTAAATAGCTGGAAGGTAAATAAAAAAGTGTTGGTTGTGTGTTTTCGTGTGTGTATTTGTATAAAAGATGGGCGGTGGTATACCCCACGGGAGCTCTGCCTACCTTTTATGTGCTCCAGTGTTTACTTTCTGCCAGTTGTAATTGGAGGAGTGACTCAGTCTGGTGTTCTCTGGGGAGCAAATTATTAATTTGTCGCCATTTCTGCCAGACTGCAGTTTCAGTATGAAAACAGAGGCTTAGAGATAGGAAAAAGTAATACAAAGTTCTTCAGTGTATTTTACATTTATATGATTTCACATGTTTCATACTGATGGATCCCTGGTCTGGTCTTCTCCTGGAATGTATATGATGCGTTATGCTGTATGAAGGTTTATATCGAATACATATATCTCGTCCATCTTTTCAGTCTTTTTCCCTGCCTTGTTCTGTATTCTACCTCTGTATTTGGAGTGAGGAGGGTGTTGGTTGGCAACGCACACTGCCTGTGAGTCAGCTGAATCACTTACACTTGGCACAGCATGTCATTTGAGAGAGAGGGAGAGAGAGAGGCAGACGGCAAGAACACGGCGAGGCTCATGACAGAGGGCACAGAGTGAATAGTGACCGAGCGGGGGAGGTGTTGAAATATGTGTTCCCAAAATCTTGATGGGTGTAGCTGTGAAGATTAATGTGGTAGCAGGTGCAATGGTAGTGAGTCACAGACTACACTTACAAGAGAAACAAGGTTGTTGGGAGACATCAAGGATAAGGATGAAAATCGTATTTAGGTGTATGCTTTATCCTCATACTGCTGTTTACAAGACATGTACTACAAAAACCTTGTTACAAACAAAGACATTTCCTAGTTAATGTTGCTAGTTATTCTGCGCACTGTGTAAGTAAAGAATAAGGTTAAAATCGTGCCTGTGTGACTGCTGGAAGCTTGTTGTCTAGAGGGAAAGTGTATAGGATTTTGCACATCGCAAACAACTGAATACCCCTCCACAAACTTGCCGTAACAAGTAGATAACTGTTGTACCACCGTCTTCTAACCCTTTCAGGAAATTGCCTTGGTCAGATCCTTACCTTAGAAGCGACACAAATTGGGCAGCACCTGTCGTTACCGCAGTTTTAAAAGCATGACGAATAACTACGGTGCCTTTTAGTAACCTCAAGGCCCTCCCTATAGAAACATGACGGGGCAACGTAGAGAACTCAGTGGACAGGAACCAATACATACTGTATATAAATCTTAAGGGCTCATTCTAAGGTAATGAACAACAAATTGCTTCAGATGATTATATACAATTACAAACGTAATTATGCATATTATATTCAATTTATGCTTTTACTGTAGTTCACTTAACCACTACATACTGGTTCTTTAAGGTAGTGGTGAAACAATGCAATTGGATTAGATTCACGCTTCTCAAAGGCCAAAGCACTCTACAATGGTAAAAAAAAACGGTTGGAAAAGCACTTTCTTAGTTGTTATAATGGAAACTAAAAGGAAAGGCATATACTCATATAAAAGTTTCTTTACCAATCCAAAGATAACACCCATACACACAAGCAGGGGCGCCTTAACGGTTGTACCTTGTGTGGGTTTGTGTGTGTGTTGTAGGAGGCTGATTATGTGCAACAGCCCACATCCAGACTTTAAAGGACACAGTCTGCTTACATTGACCTTTGTTTTTCTCTCAAGCCTCAACCCAAAACTTAAGCTGACCACGAGTAGAGACGGTCAAACAAATTTGAGAATAGACACACAGCGAGAATGAGGAGACAGATTAAAAGCAAGAAAAAATCAGACAGTTCACTAGAGAAAACATTGTTTATGAGTGTTTGCTTTTTATGATTGTGTGTTTGTGGACTGTTGTGTGTTTAAGAGCATTCCTGTGTGTGTGAGTTTGTATGCGCCTTTGTCCACATTTCCACTGTCTGTTAGAAAAGCCTGTGAGGCCAGTGTTTCAGCCTCTCTGACAATAAGATTGCTAAGTGATTTGTGTGTTACTATCTTTAGTGGAACATGCGCTCCGCTGACCTATCGGTAACTGTAAAGGGAGACCTGAACTGGGGAGAGGAGATGCTCCTGTGTGTGTATGTGTGTCTTCAGGGTGTGTGGATGTTCTCAGATGAGCCTGACCTGCTTTTTTAAAGAGATTGTTGTGCAATGCCTCATGAAATATGCTCCAAACACAGAGACTGCTTTCTCAAAGATCACCAATAACCTCAGCCTGGGCTTTAAAGACAGCTTTGGAAAGAATAGCACAGGCTAAAACTAATTTAAGATGTTAAGCTGATAAACAGATCTTATTTTTAAATTCCCTAGACACTGGGAATTGTTAAAACTAGAGAACAGGAAATATGTAAAACGCTTTTAGCCAGGGCTCTATCAATCATTTATCTGGATCGATTCATATCGATATAATGGTCAACGATCCAACACATGTATGCAGTCAAAACATCAATATATATCCTCTTTAACATATTTTGCTGCCTAATTATACAAATAAACAGGTACTGATATGTAAAGCCGCTCCTCCCACTTTTCCAACTTTGATCTGGTCTCTGGTTAAATGGGTCCCTGCTCCCTCGCATTAGGAACAGTGCTGTTGACTCATGTCCTTATTCTTAGCGCGCTGCATCAAATGTCCTCTTAGTTTGGCTGGTGCACTATCTATTTCAGTCCTATAAGGACAAACCTACGGTTAGTGGGAAGGCTGTGAGGAAGAAGCAAAAGAGAATAAGGGCTAAACAACAGCCACATGGGGAAAACCGTTGTGGCTTTCACATGCTTTCAAACCAACCAACACCTCTGTTGGATTGTATTTACTTTCACTGTTTTATATGTAAAACGCAACAGGGATAAATAATTAAACTACATTTGGGAATTAACAAAGAAAGCGTTTGAATAAAGGATTTCTTTAGTTCACAATTACAAATCACAAATAAAACCGGCTAGACGCTAAATGTGGCTCAGCTAACTCTTTGCTACACATATTAAAGGAACATGTTGATATGTTGGAGAAAACTGTGTTAAATGTGAAGATCAATACCAATCTTAAGAGTGTAAGCTAAATATAAAGCTACAGCTAGTTAGCTTAGCTCAACAAAGTGACTGGAAACATTTGGCCTGGCCAAGTCCAAAGATGACAAAATCCACCTACCTGCACCTCTAAAGCTCACTATAAAACATGTTTTATCATATTGGTTTAATCCGTACAACAATAGAAATGTAGAAAAACACATTTAAAAATGCATATGTTATCAATTAAAGCAGCTAGTGACATTGCTTTATTGTAAAATCTGAACAGACATTTCAAACCAAAAGTCTAAGAAAAAAGCAACTGATCTTTGTTGGCAGAATCTGAACCCCACCAGTGAAACCCCCAAAGGATTGCTAGTCTAGCGCCTTAGCTACTTGGCCATCTACATCTATTATCAAGATTTATATTCTCCGTCAAACTCTCTGACTGAATATATACTCAAATCAATATCCCTTTGTGAGTGAGGACCTGAGGCTCTCAAACATCATTACACTGAAGAGATCTGCATTTTTATCAGGAAGCTTCACATCGATAACATTTGGCTGGGGATTCCAATCTGATGACTTTTGAGGCTCGGGCTAACTCAGCTGACATAATAAAACATTTGTCCCTTTAGGTCACCTTCTGGTCTTCCAATCTCTATTCTATATCCATTCTGTTTCTCTATATACATCCCTGTTATCAATACCATGAAGAAATAATGTCATTTCCCCTGTGCTAAACATATTTTGCCTGAAGTCAGTGATCACATGGTTAAATTCCCAATAACATGACTATGGTTCAAGCCCCTGCTGTGCTACGGCAGTGCGTCAACAGCTTCATCAGGTGTCAACTTTAAATATCTAGGATATCCCATACTGATGGAAATAAATCTTTTAAGATGAGTTTCAATCATGTGACGGCACTCTGCAGCTTCTATTAGTGGAACAGGAGCGGGATATTAGTGGTTGACGACAAACTGTGTCTCTTGTCTGGCACTCGAATAACTACGGCATGTCTCAGTCTAATATAAGGAGGTCCATGTCAAATGAGATTTAGTTTCTTTATTTCAAAACACACATCTCTAACTAAAGGATTTGTCGCAGAAGCTTATAACAGAAATAGAAGTCCCACAATGCATGATGCTGAGATTATGACACATGAAATAAAAACAGTTTCAACCATTTGTTTTTTATTATATATTCTGGGGCTTTTTCAGTATGGTGTCGGATCATTTTGAGGGCTTTGAGCTGTCTACTCACCCATTCCTGAATATTGAGAATATTCAAATTAAAATATGAATTGAATTGCTTTCTCTAATCATACCAGAGAGACCAGTAGAACAAAAGCACAATTCGCCTCATTAGCTGTGCTGGAGCTTTTTGTTTCACTAATGATCAGAATAGAAATAAATATCTAATCAGAGTCAAAATGTCACACTTAATTACTCCATCAGAATAAACTTGCTACTTCAATAAGAGTAGTCTAAAGCTTTCACAAGAAATGAATGTCATCTCAGCAATTTTGATTTATAATTCATAAAAGCAGTCTTTAAAATGACTGTATTTCAAGCGTATCTCTTCCTGCACATGCTCTGAAACCGTGTGAAGATACTCCTCTGGGAAGACTCTCCCCCATTGTAATTTACAGACCTGTTCTACCTTTTTTGTGTGTGCTGCATGTTTCTCAAGGGAACCGTCATGAATAGGTGATATCATTTCAGGGAATATAAACAGAAAGGTTTCTGCTCAATGACTGCAGTGGTAAATTCTAAAAAAAACAGTTTCAGAGCGATAGCACAGAGGACTAATAATGAACGGTAACGCAGGCTCATATGTTGCTTGTGGTGGCGTGCCACTTTACAATAAGACTACCCTCATAAAGGGTTTATAATTAGGTTATGAATTAGGTTGTAAGCACTTTATTAATCATTAAGAACCATTTATAAACCAGTTCTAACATAGTTTTCATACGTCAACACAGGCTCACTATTTGGCAAGATGACTAAGCCTTATATTGGCTACTTAGCGAGAATTAACTCCGTGAACAACAGATAGCAAGGATGCTGGCTGATGAAGAAGACTAAGTAAGCTAATGGCCAATATAAGGAATAGCAGTACAGATAAATGGGCTCACTATTTGGCAAGCAACCGGTCACAGCTTATTAATGATTTATAAAGTGTTCACAACCTAATTAATTAATTA
>CALSBZ010046755.1:586112-667481 GCA_943591055.1 Gobionotothen gibberifrons
ATCATCAGTTAAAGTAAAAATGTGGCTATTGGTACTTAAAGTAGTCATGAGTGCATGTCAGAGAAAGTGAAAGTGTGTTCAGGCCTGCACGTGAGTCCCAGGCCGCCTTATTAGAAGAATCCTTGAAATTCCAGAGTTCTGAGTCTGTCGAGGCTGCTCCAGCTGTTCAGACATTTTCTGGTTGAGTCCAAACAGGTTCACGTGGAAAGGCCTTATAATCTCAACTCGCAAATCAATTGTCAACAAGTGTCGAGAAGCCATTACATTCTTGAGTAATTACTTACAGTCAAAAGTGACATGTTGCCACTCTAATTATGATTAAATAGGTATAGAAGATAGTCCCTTTCCTCTCCTGTGCAGCTTTAAACGCACGCACCCTCTTTTTCTCTGGAGCTAACCTAATTCTAGCATTTCTCAAGGGCACAAAACCATCATAGTAGTGTTCATTCACGTACTGCCCTTCAGCACTGCCAGTAAACGCTACAGAGATGGCTTTATCTCGGCATGTTTTGACTTCCTGTCCCACTGATCCATATGAGGGCGAGCTGTGCTTGCCAACAATCCCATCCTCACACATTTAGACACACAGGGGGAAAAAGAGCTTCCTTTGAGAGTCTTAGAATACATTAACGGTGTTGACAAAATATGTTAGTCCTGCACAGACAGCTACGGAAATAAAAAGATGTCAGAAGCTGCATGGCCAGTCGTCACCAGGCTTTCTTTAATGTGTGGAAATATTATTCATGAAAGTGTTCAAAGCATTCTGAGGCATAAGACAGGTAAATCCACACTGACTCTAAGTAGACAGAAAACGTGTTTAGAAAGCAATAGCTATTTTTTTCCTCAGCAACAGAGGAGACTGTAGTGACGTGTCGGAGAGAGATAATATGGATTAAGTGGTTGTGCGAGAAAGTTTCAAATGAATATGTTCTTTTTTGTTTTGTTGTATTCTTCTCCACTCCCAGCATGCCTTTCTCTCCCTCTTGGTTACAAATCAGGCTCTTCTGGGCAGATACACCAAAAGAATCCTTTGTTGCTATAACGTCCTCCTTCTCACTCGAACGCACACATATACACACCAGAAAGTGATGAATAGCAGGTGTCCATCCCCCATACCTCAAACCTTCCCCTCCCCCACCATCACCAGCAGTGCCACAGATCTACAGATTGCACAGCGCTGATTCATCTCACCCATGACAAGCTTAGTCTGATTCATGTTGCTTGGATACTGCCCAAAGCAGTCAAATTGTTCACAAATGCTGAGCCAAGTTGTGTGGTACAGTGTTTCAGACTTATGGAGAAAAGGTATTTTACATTTTTGAAGAGCTTGTGTGACTTTTGTAATTTTGGAATCATCAAAGTCTCCAGCTACTCCTATGTTCTGCAAGGTAAACAATTATGCTTTTGGTCAATGGAGTCTGGTGGCTTTGGCAAATGCAGAGATAATGACTTCCATCGGAAAAGGCTCCGACAGCAACGCCAAGTCGTCAAAATATAGGTATATTGGTATCCTATGTATACACAGTATGTCTGCTACTGCAGTATTTTTGACTTTTTTTAGAACATTTTAATTATCCAGAATATTCTACATTGTATATATTTTATATAATATTTTTCATTTTCATTTCAATTGTTAATTTATTTAACTTTTTAGGTATTTTTATTTCAATGTCAATGTTCACTGCTGCTTCTGTAACGAAATAATTTCCCAAATCGGGATAAATAAAGTGTATATCTATCTATATCGCATACACTTAAAGTGATAATTACTTTTTAAGTTTCCCCTTCTTTAGGAGGCTAAACTAAGTTTTGCTGCTGCTTTTATCCACAGCAGTACATAAAGTAGTTTCCGTAGTTACTCCTGTCTCCAAACAGGGCGCCTCCAACTGCCATCTACTGTAAGTAACACACAAACAATGGATGAGCACCTCATTCACACCCACTTAAAAACACCCTAACTATCCCTCTATTTCATGGAAAACAAAGGCTATTTTCAGATAGTATATTTATTATTTTCAATGGCGATATTATTTTCTAGGCCACAACTGCTGATTTCACTTGTTTTTCTGAATGTAAAACACATGTTGTGACTTGCTAGAACATAACTATCTTATCGGTTCACAAAAGCAGTAAAGACATGTGACCATGACTCAATCTAAACAATCAGTTGTGAGAGAAATCTCTATTTCTACCTGATAAGGCAGAACACGTGTAGCTGTAAGTATCAACAACAGCAGACGGCCACAGTTGATCTGCATGTTGACTCGGATTACACAGGGCTATTTTGTTGCAAATATGACTGCTTAGATCTCTTTGCCCACCCTTTTAGCTGCAAAGTGTCGTGTGGGCCCATGGCAGGTATGGGAGTGCCGTGATCGACCGCACTGGAAGCCAAAGTACGTCAGGCGGAGAGGTGTGGTGATGGAGGGGAGGTGGAGGACTTTGTGTTTGTTTGTGCTTTCCTTCTGCAGATAAGAGCAGCTGCAGTTTAAAGGGCTGGGCACTTGAGTGTGTGCAAACTGGACAACTCCCACGATGCATCAGTGTTTTTGTGTATACACAGGAGCGCAGTTGCCTACTTAGATAGACCAGACATGCAATGTATCAAACAAGACACATTTGACCAGATACCATGAACAAAATCATGTTTTCTTAATACTCTATAATACAACAATACTATTTTAAACAGTTACATTGTACATATTTTGAAATATATTTTGTAACCGACGAAGACACCTAAGTAAATTCCTTGTGAGTGACAATCTACTTAACCATAACCCTGATTTTGACTTGAACCTTCCTAGCTGTGTTTGAGTGAGCAGACGCCAGCCGGCAGCTGCAGGTTGTATTAGTACAGAATATATTTGAGTGACTGTAAACTGTGTCCTGTCTGCCTACCAGCAACAGCTTGTGTGCCACACATGGCAGTGTGAGCAACTGTTTACAGCAACTGTATCCGTACTCTTGGTACTCACTTAAGCTTCGACTGTTAGACCAGTCAACACATGTTATGTTCCAACTTATTAACAGCGGTGAAATAAGTATTCATATCTTTCACATCCTAACAGAAGCAATGCAACAGTGTTAAAGTGCCGCATTCAATCTACTGCTAAATTACAAGTAATAGAGTAGCAAACATAGTGGCTAATGGCTATTCTCACATTTATAAGTATTTTATCACTGTATTGTAGTTATTGATGCATTCAAGTGTTAATCACTTGAATGATTCAGCTGGTAAAGGTGGGGCTAGTTTTAATGACTTATATACTACAGATTGCCTAAACTTAGATCATCATTTATATGTTGATTTACATGTTGTATTGATAATGTCAATCTGCAAGAAATTATGTGGAGTAAAAAAAACGTTTTCCTCCAAAATGTAGTGGAGTATAAGTAGGAAATACTGTAAATACTCAAACAAGTCATTAGAATTTCTACTTAAGTTCTTTCAGTAAAGGTAGTTAATTTCCTCTACTGCTGAATAGTGTAAGAAGTCTAATTCCTCGTACTTGTTGCACACCTCTCAAACAGAAAGTTTGATATATGTTTTGTAAAAAAACAAAGCAACAAATCGAAGAATGATGGATAGTTCTTTGATGGTGTTTAGAACCTCTTTACGCTCCTCTGTGAGATAGAGATAACATGTGGTGAAGTCATGTTCAGAGGAAAGCAAACTTCCCTCCAGCTTATCGTCGCTCAATCAGCTGCAGTGTGTTTCCAGAAATAAACAGGGTGAGGGGTTGGACTAAGGCGAGGGACTGAAAAGCCATTAACTGTTTTTTTTTCTTCTGCTGAGGAGGGTGACATTACCATAAGGTCTTGTCGGCCACAAGCTGAGCTGAGCTCCACCTGTTTCTATGACAAGCGCAGGGGGGGGGGCTGAGGGGGGCCGAGGGCGCGCTTGGCACCGGATTAGCATCAATAGTGGCGCTGGCAATGTTTCACTCTCACTCCTTCTCTCTCCCAGGCTCAGAGCTCCATCCCCTCTCTTTTCATCAAGCTTCTGTCTCTGTGCTATTCTGATCCCACTCTCAGCCTGGTCTTACTTGGATATTCTTCTCACTGATATTCTTAGTACAATACTTGTATGGCATTCACATCCTCCATGTAACACTTCCTCACTCTCTCTTTTGTCTGTGCCTCCCTTTAGGGCTGTCCTGGACTATAGAAAATCTTCTTTTGGGATTGGTTGATTTAAATCGACAGATCTGTTTATCCACAAATAGTTATACAAAAACTAGGTGTTGTCCACCAGGGAAAAAGCATTAAAAAATGACTATTTAAAATCTTATTTGACTATGACTTAAACAACCAACTAGTCTTAGACTTATTTGCTGTTAAGACTTTTATATTTAAAATGTTAGAATGGTAACCTTTGTTGTTGCTTTAATGTACTCAGAAAGACCCTGTGCCTGTTTCACAAACAGGTTACATTATTATCATACAATTATTTCAACAAGATAATCAGTAATCCTTATCAAACTGTATTCTAGACATAATATCCCTTAATATAAAAGCTTTTCTATTGCAGAAATAGTTTCACTTTTATTTCAGCTCAATATCAGGCATAGAAACATCAAGTAGAACGATAAGAACCTCATTTCAAGGTATAGAGATTGAAAAACACTGATAGAGATGCCCTTTCATGGTGGCTCAAGGTTATACTACACACGTATGTTCTTCTACAGCTACAGGACATCACCGGTCTCTAACTTATTGATTCTCGCCCTGTGCAGAATAACATAAACGGGGTCAACACAGAGCTTAGGTTTATGAATCCCCTCGTCACAGTCCTGAGTTAGGATGCTCAGAAGAACATCAACAAAAGGAGAAGCTGCAGATATAGATCAGGAATGTGAGAAAAATAATAATAATCTATCAAAGGTGATTTTCAGAACGACCTGTTCCACACCCTGGGGATTATACATACAAACAAAGTGTGACAGACCACGATAAACAAACAGTCCCACTCGACTATGAAACACTCACAGTATCAGCAAGTGAGATTTACCCCCGCCCCCCACACACACAGAGGTTGAACTTTACACAGCCTATCAAGCCCCAAGTGTATCAGGCGACCCGCGGACTGACAGGCGATGATGAGCCCGCCCCAGAGGGACCGCCATGTGCAAGCAGGGTCAGGGGGATGTTAGTCAGCCAGCGCTGGCATCAACAACCTCTTACCACCAGAACCAGCAGTAACCGCTAACGTCTCAGCATCAAGAAAATGCATTTATACAGCGGTGAGGTTTTTGCTGTAATCGAACATACAAAAAAATGATGGGACCTTAACTAGGGCTGCTCAATTAATCGTATATTAATCGTATATTAATCGCGATTACGATTATGGCTTGCAACGATTACGAAAAAGTAATCGAAATAAAACAATTATCTTTTGATTATTATTATTATTTAAATAACTTGTTGAATTATACTTAAAGTTCAGGGTAATCAACTGTTAAAAACATACTGTTCAAAAACATTGTGTCAAAAAATGCAAAGCTAGAGTTACTTGGTGTTTACAAGATGGACACACGCACTTTTTGAAATGTAGTTTATCTGAAATAATAAACAATGAATCTTTCAGTAGATGGCCTCTTGAGTTTGGGCCCCAATTTCTCTTTTTCCAGCTACAGTATACTCCCCTTGGATGTACATGCTTGGATCTCTTTTCATTAAAAACACTGCCAGTTATCCATTAACAGGCCACATCCTTGAGGACACTGGGTCAAATGTAACTGACCAGCTTAGCATTCAGACACACTCCCCAGAACATGTTTTAGTACCGTTTTCCACCAGTATTGCATGATGTATTTTATTATTACAGTTAATAAGTGACTATGCTGAATACCTGGAGGTGGAATACCATGTCTCCATCTGCCTGCTGTGTAGTTTGTGCTTTTCAAATGAGGGT
The DNA here is from genome assembly GCA_943591055.1 of Gobionotothen gibberifrons. Taxonomy (NCBI): domain Eukaryota; kingdom Metazoa; phylum Chordata; class Actinopteri; order Perciformes; family Nototheniidae; genus Gobionotothen; species Gobionotothen gibberifrons. Next base: position 592,027 of record CALSBZ010046755.1, read on the forward strand.
TAGCCGCCTGTTCGCTAACAGCCTCGTCATACATAAGGGCCTTGCTTTTAGTTCAAGAGGTTATCAGGCTTGACACGATCACACTCCCACTATCCATATGTGTGATGACACCCAAGGGCAACAGCACCTGCATGGTGTGAACAAATGTGGCTGAGGTCACATGGTGAGGCTTGTGTACTAATATATGAAGTAACAGGCAGATGCTATGAAATGTGTCATGGTATTTTACACAATAGTAAAATCATTCTTTCAACCTGACCTAATGTGAGCGAACTGTTTGCTGGGGCATACAAATGAGGCATTCAGTGACATTCAGGACAACCTGATTGTTCCGCCCTCAGCATACGGGATATGTCCGGACATGTTAGAAAACCCTAAATGACTCATTTAAAGTCAACCAGCTCCACCACAAAAAAAATCAATGACAAAGGTGTAATTATTTTCAAGCTTTTTAATACAAACTTAATAAACTATCAGTTCCTCTTAACATGTAAGACACTGACTCCAAATACTTTGTTATACCGTTTGTTTTATCAAGTATTGCACAATGTAGGTACAAAATTAATATACGATTACATTTTGTCCATAATATAGCAAAAATCTTTAAACTCTTAACAGAAAATACAACTCTTATGTTTTTCAAAAAAGCAAATATTCTTAAATCCCACCACTACGGAATATTCTGTACACAATCTTTAGAATAGTCAATGTGTTTCTTAAAGATGGATTCATTTTATAATTTCAATAAAAAAAGAAAACATAAAGTTGCTGCAGCCATCACAGATCACTGGAGTAGTAAAAAGATATAAATGCAATACCATGTCGTAGAAACAATAGATACTCTGATATTTTACAAACTCTGTACTAAATTAAATTATACAAATAGAAAAAAGACCAGGAAATCCCACTTATTTATGCCAATTTCTTGAAAAAATTGGCGTTGTCCAGTTATGTTTAAATACTGAAAGAGGCCATGACTTGTGGTGTTTTTTTTGTCTTTTTTTTATATCTTAAAACATTTCGTCACATAAAAAAAAATATTTTGTGCTTGGTTGGCAAATGAAATAACAATGATGCATGTTGAAGTTTTAGGTAACCAAGCTCGGACATCTTGTACTAAAGGTATAACTCAAGGGGGCAAAGTAATTCACCCTCGGGCTCATGCTCTTAGACTCCTACATAGATCTTACAGCTGACAAGTCACTTTTTCCTTTTATCCATGACATTCTCTTCATGTTTACACGTTATTTTTTTCTTTCATTTTTCATAATGTGCATTTATGTTTGTTTCCTCCCCCCCCCCAATCACATTATCTCTGGTCGTTTCTGTGTGAAGTAGTAGCTTAAGTAGTACCTTAACATGTACTAGTTGGCCATAACTGGCTGGAATTGCTGGTTAGAATACTGCATGTTGTTTAAGCTGAAATTCAAGCCATCCATAAGGGACTTGTCGTTAAGGCCACCGTAGGCCGCAAACATGTCGAAGGCATTGCTGTACTGCAGCGGGCTGAGGCTGAGCGAGCTGTCCCCGGGGAACAGAGCGCTCTGGCTGCCCTGGCCCTGAAGGCTGGGGAACACAAACTCCTTGGCGTTGGGGGACAGGGCCGAGGGCTTCTGGTGCTGCTGCTGCTGCTGCTGCTGCTGCTGCTGCACCCCGAGGCCCAGCCCGTACAGAGAGTGCATGGAGGTGGAGATGGCTTTCTGTTTCAGGAGACTGTTCACATTCAGGCCCAGGTTGGTGGGAGAGGTACGTGCCACCTTGTTCCCTGCACTACTGCCGCCGCCACCACTGCCGCCATTGTTGTTGTTGTTGCGTCCGCTGCTCTTCATCTTAGTGGAGCCAAACTTGGTGGCGGCGAAGGTGGCTGTTGTGAAAGTTAAAGGCTGCGTGGAGCGGGGCATGAAGGTGGGGCTGACTGCCGCCGAGTGGCCGAAAGGAGGAGAGGGCGAGGTGGAGCCTGGAGAGACGCTGCTCACAGGCTCACTGATGGGCATGAATACCTGCGCGTCAGGATTGAAACTGTTCTTGATCTCCTTGTCCAGATCAATCCCTCCATTTGTAGCTCCACTCTCGTTGGTGTCATCGACATACAGTACTTTGACGGGCCCCTTCTCTCCAATCTGATAGGACACCTCGAAGGGGTCAATCCAGACACTGAGGTCCTGAGGCAGGTTGTTGCGGACATCCTCGATGTCCAGCCCGCTCTCTTTGGCTGCCTTCTCCACCACAGGGTCCACCTTCTCCCCCACGTGGATACATCTGAATCCTGAGCCCTTGTATGGCTTGTCGGGGTACCAGTGTCCCTCATATTTCTGCTTCAGCTGCCTTTCCAGCTCCTCGCCGAAAATGTTAACCCGCCGCCTCGGCAGCTTGTTGTAAAGGTAGGAGATGATGAAGTTGAGAGCTACTTGGATTTCAAGCTGCATAGCTAACTGCCGAAGTTTACCAGGTGCGTGAAGATTGAGTGTTTCTGACCTTGAAAGTGTCCACTGGGGCTGCTTTGTTTATCCGTGGTTGGCAACACAGATGCTCTCCAGGCAGGATGGTCAAAGCAACCAGTAGATGTTGATACAACAGGTTAAAAAAAGTGCTGGTTTTGAAGTGAAGTGATGTCCTTCCACAGGGTGTGATTAATAGTTTCCTGCAACAATAGAAAGAGAAAAAAACATTCTTAATTATTTGGTTCACACATTTTTACACAAGTGAACTCAAAATATATGTTCAACACCATCATTTTAAAAAGCTAGATCAGGTCATGAAACCTTTTGGCTGATACAGACCACTATTGAAGACTTTATAAAAGGAGATTGTAAGATAGTGTCTTTTAATTATTAACTGCCTGTCTGTGGTACCAGTGCATTTAGCTGTTTTAACTGCTGTGAGCTCAAATATCATAAATTGAATGTCGAAACTGTCAACCAAAGCAGAATTTCACAACACAGATAGGAGGAAATGTGCAGCTGTTGCACAAATATCAAACACAGAGCCCACTGATCTGTGTTCAACCTATATGTCTTGCTAATGTGGCTGGGTTTACGTTAATGTCAAAAAGTAGGTATTGAGAACGTTAACCTCGCACTAATACTCGAGAATCCTGTTACATAATAGGATACTGGATAGCCTCTATTCAGCAGGAGACAGGGAAACTAATGCGGGTTTGTTGCATTTAATCAAAGGAAAAGGTCAACTCAACTGAGGAAATGCATGGTAAATACTGATAACTTGAGGATGAATTAGCTATTAAATGGTTAAAGTGTAAGGGGGAAAATCGTGTCACTGGGGCTCGTATAGGAGCGTTTGTCACAATACAAACAGTTTTGAAATAAGACTTAACGGCCTGTGGCTACACCCGTATGTTTAGCAATTTTGCACACGAAATACTTAAGAGTTACAACATGACATTGGACAATACACATGTTAATGTCAGAAACTATCAAACCAAATCAAATGACATATTCTGTGCTCTATTAGTCGTTGCAACGGAAAAGAGCTCAGTAGAGGAAAGCAGAGTGTATGTGTCGAGGATATTTAAATACATACAAGTTGATTCATTTATAAAATAAAGGAAATAAATACTGCACAGGGATAACTGCTACATTTATCGCCTTCCTTCAACTGCACTCAAAACCAGCCTAGAGGAGATTCCTCACTGTTGCGAAATGGCTACAGGTCTTGATCCGTCTTATCAGTTTAGTTAGCTTAAGATGAACACTGTTGCAATATCACAAAATATGCAAAACTATAATGATAGCTCACTGCTGCCTTTAAGCCTAACACCCATGAAACTGCAAATACAATGACATACAATATGGTAGGCTGGAGTGTGAATTAACGAGCACTTTAAGAGAGTCTCTGGGAGATAAAAATGTTGTATTTTTTATCTTCGGTAATACATAAAGAACATTAAATTGTCACACGCACACACACAATACTTACACACCCCCCCTCCCTAACTTCGTGTACTGACGCAGCAAATCAGCTTAGTAAGTATGGGTACAGCTTGAATACGACAGCAAGCTAAATAAAGATATCAAAGAATGCATCACATGTAACATAAGGAAGTCAGCTGGAAATACTTACTTTTTTGTAAAAAATGAAGATTCTCAGTAGTTCTGAAGTACCGTTAGTTAGTGCAAATAGAAACAAAAAAAGTATAAATACTTTCTTCACATATAATATATTATCAACGTTACAAAAAAGTAGTCCAGTACATGTACATTTCGAAGGTTTGGCGTATGCTTCGGTTTCTGTTTTTAAGGTTATTTTGAATTTTTTTTCTTTTCTTCTTTCAGCAGGCTTGCAGAGTAGCTCCCGCCTCGCCGGGAGTTATGCTACTTCGTCCCACTCCTAGTACAACGTTGCCTGTATTTATAGCTTTCCTCCGCCATGGGCACGAGGTAGGCGGTGATGCGGTTTCAGAGGTCAAAACAATACTAGTGGCTGTGATTGGCCCACAGGGAAAGTCCCGCCCCTTGAGTGGTGGCGGAGCTATGCGCTGATTGGCTGACTTGAAATGTCAATCCCTGACATATGATTCTGTGAAATGGGAGAGACGCCTGTGATGAGCGCTTGCGTCAGAGATAAGTTAACCTAGGTCTGTGCTGACAGTGAAAGGCTAATGTAATTATTTTGAACACAGAAACGGTGTTCTAAGAAGAAAAACCTTGCCCGTCTTGAGTTGTCTTGAAACAAAATGATGTGTCAATATGAAAAAGACGTATTGTAGATTGTTTTCCGACTAAACCATCTCTATTTTCGAGGACCAGAATAGCCTATAAATTGCTCTAACTATCACAATTAGACAACATTAGGGACGCTCTGCTATAAACTGATCAACGTTAGCACTGTATTCATGATTCGCTGCTCTTTTAATGCATGTGCCTTGTTTATACCACAGAGTATATAGCTTACAACTAAAAATGAGCCGTATACGCGACTATGATCTGACTTAGGCTTCATCGTATGCTTTACTTCCTTTTTGTCTTAGATTATTCACATAGAGCAGTGACAGGTCACGAACATCTGCAGGAGTTATGATGAATGCATACTGCCTGAGAGGAGATTCCCCATAGCGGAACAATACAGCTGGCAGCAGTGTGGGTGGTGCTGAATGCTATCTAGAAAACACAGTCGCTGATTGGTCTAAAACGGGGCAGGAGCCCTATGGTGAATGGTGTGCCCGTATCCAAGGTGCTGATGTAGGCTGCGCACGTCATCGCTCGCCTGAACGCACGTTGTTGCCAAATTTAAAGTGCACCAACACACATAGTTGTATGTTCATGATATGAAGTCACTGCTCTACAATGTCAATGTAACTTTACACTAATGTTTGTATTGAATAGAGGAGACGTCTTAAGATATACATATTTTTGGATTTAACAACAATAACAAAACATAATGTCTCCTATGATTATTGTAAGTGTCACAGAGGAGGAAGTGTTCTTTCTAATTATAATGTCTCCTAAAACTGGCATCATTTATTGATAGATAAAGGACTTACTGATCCTTTTCTGTTCTTTTCTATTCATATTTCCTGATATCATTCAGTGTGATATTGTGTTATCATCACAGCAGCTGTGCCTGTAATGGAAAAGGAAGTCTGTTGGTGTGTATGCTTGCTGACCGAGTGGACTTTTAGACATTCCTGAAGCACTTAGGTTTGCCAAGCGCAGTCATGTGCTAGCTGTAAATGTGTGTGAAAGGGCTCGCCTGGAAAGTGCTGTAGGGATCAGACAGATGATATATTGGGCAGGGGCAGAACAGAGGAGAGATTATATGGTTTGACATTGCCCTGTGGTTTCAGAACAATATAGCTTAAAGTGGAAGTGGGTGGAAGAGTGTGTTGACTGCCAACATCACCGTGACTTCCACAGTCCTGGCAAGGCCTTCTGGGTTGTTTACTGTAAGCAGCTCAGCACAATATAATTCCTCACGTCCTCTATAGAGTAAGAAACACATAGCCATTCTTGGGTAGCTGCTTTTAATGCTAGTATAAATACCCTATAGTGTGTAGACTAAGCACGCTTGCTTGTGGTGTTTGCAGTCGTAACAAACAGCTGTCATCTGACAGAGCAAGGTCAGCAGCCATAATGAAGCATGTTAAGTCTGCTATATTGTCTTAGTGTGTAATCCTCTAATGTATCCTGCACTGAGTGCTGCTCCTGTCACTTGTGCTTACAGTATGAAGGACTGTAACACCCTAAGATCTCTAATCCTCCAATCGGTCTTCAGTCAGAGTCTGTGCTTTGATACTAGGAAACTGAATAGAGGGAGTAATTAACTTAAATTAGTAATTTACTTAATGATGTTGCTCACCTGAGTGTTGTAATAAAATCCTATGAAGTAAAAACCATCAGTGAACAAAATGATATTGTATTGGCTTAGCATCCCTGTATCCAAAACCTCACCCTGACAACAGAGGCAGTCCTCCTTCGCTGCTAGCCTATGACATAAACATATAGGCTTCTCTGATAGGACCATAAACAGAATTATGCTCAGCAGCAGACATGTGACGAAGCATAATAGACCTCTTCCGCTTTTCTCTGAACCAGTGGGGGGGAAAAGAAGTATGTTGCCATGGGGAAAAATCAATGCAGAGATGAGAGAGAGAGAAGGAACATGCATCACATGTGTTGAAGTCTAGTGATTACAGAATTAGTTGTGGCACAGTGTTTAGGCTTGGAGTAACACAGCAGCGACACATAAACAACAGAAGGGCAACTGACACACAAGTAGAGGAGGTTTTTCACACACTATTGCTCTCCTTCTATCCCTTTTTTCACTCCCCCCTCCTCCCCCTCCCTCTCTCCAGCTCAGACGGAGAGCCTTTGACGTCACTGGTTGTTATTACTTAACACAACTCTGCAGAGCGCCCTGGGCTCCTCGTAATAGACAGATGCTTTGCTCTCCCTTTGAAGAGTAAATGAGGGAGTGGGTGAGACATGCAGTGAAGGAGACGGAGAGAAAGGGAGAGGAATACCGTGTGCAGCCCTGGCTCTGAGATTGGGACTTTCATTTTGTGTCTGTACTGTCAAAATGAAGGGACTTATTTCAAACTGAGAAGTAGTAGACCTTTCATGTAGATCTTTATCTTTTCAAAAACGGCTAGCAAACAGATAAAAACACCGTCTTGACAAGAGGATTTTTCTCTAGAACCTACTTTGTACTAAACTTTCTAAAACCACATTTGTTTATTTTTACTTAAATGTCGAAACATGTGCCTACACAGACGGGATGGTCTCGAATGTTTACTGTGACTTGATATATTTGCTAGTGACCAAATCAATCTTGTGAACATGAGGAAAAGGATAATTATCTTAGTGTCTAATTGTATATATCTATAGGCTCGGGAACACGAAATGAATCACACTAATCCAATTGTTATACTTTATAGTTGTAAAATACTGTATATTGAATTTTGAATGTCAGTCTATACAACTAACTCAAAATATCAATATTATTATTCATATTGATGCTTTTTGAGTTCAGTTAAATGTTGACTTTGTTCAATAAAATTATGTAGGAAACAATATTCTTTATTTTTGAACACCAATAATTTATATTTAAGCAGTATACTGAAAGCAGCAGAAAGGTAGACCTCAGTACTTTAATACTTGTTTATTAACCGCAAGTCATATCCTTATCGTGCAGAATTATGGCATATTTTCCTCATATTTTGCAGCCCTAGTAGACTGTAGGTATAGTTTCTCCCTCTTTTAGCATAGCGTGACAACACAACACAAAACATAGAATATATCAACATCACTTAGCATTAGCAGCTACACTGAAGCTTCAAGAGCAGTGTGCCTCTGTGTCCTATAGCTTACATTCAGTATACATGCTCACTTTTGAATCATAAACACTACTAATCTTCCCTGTAACCTTCAAATGACTCAGTACATCCGTTATTCTGTCATTGATTCATGAAATTACCAGCCCGGTATAAAATCTCATTTACTAAATTCCATGAGTGACCGGGTGTTTACACATACACTTCACAGTGTTATCAGGGAATGACAAGTTGTACTTTTTCTTTGCTCTGGAACAGTCTATCAGTTGTGGCTGCCCATTAACAATAACGCCTCAGTGACCTGCAGCGAGTAGCACAGCATGCACACACACACAGAGGATTTACATGGCGCAGTCTATGTAAATACAGAGGTTATGTTATCAGTCGTCACGACAGCAGCGTAGGTACTTTTTCTTCTGCACTGTCGCCTTTATAACCCACTGAGGCTGTTACATAATTCATCCGACGGCAGCTCACTAGGACAACATCAATAGATCCGTTGGCCATCTGCAGAGAGGAAAAAAGGCAGAAATACACAAGAGCATCCTAATATAACCAACTTCAGTCTGGCTGAAATGGCTCATTACTGATCTATGGTAAGGTTCAGAAATATGTATCCTAAGTATTCGAGACATGCAAATGAGTGATGGTGTCTTTGGAAATGAAAACCTTGTAGCACTTGATTGCAAAGTAGTTTTAATTACTTGTTCTAATTTATAATGTGTTCTTAACATTCTCCTCTTTTTTCTCACATTGACTCAAGGAAAACAAAACAAGTATGCTTTAGCTTTAACGTCCAGGCAGACACCAGAGTGGTGAATATCCCTCAGTATCGTACGTTCCCATGAATGGACTGTCACATGTGTTCTTATTTTAATGCTAATTCTCTTTAAAAATGTTTGTTTGGGGCTTCTGTGGTCTGAGATATGGAATATGTTGGCCTATTTGATTTGTTGTGTTTGGGTAATTTGCCTTGCATTTTGAATGTGTTTGTAGATGAGAATGACATTGGTTAGGGGTATAAATAGTGGATTGTCCTAGGGGGAGGGGCTTAACGTGTATAAACCCCTGGCCACAAGTGTTTTGAGAGTTAGTCTGACTGTGGCGGGAGAGCAGAGAGGTACCAGTCCTATGTCCACGACCTGTATATATATATTGAGGTTTTGTTTTATCAATGTCCAGCTAAGTTATTAATGTGTTTCCCTCAGCCAATTGGGATGAAGGCTTCTTCTTCACACCTACATTTTTTCTAATTTGACCCTCCCACATTACTCGCATCCATTCCACCAGTCTCAATGCATTGAAAGGCAGAAAGACGGAGGGAGGCAGTCTATGGAATAGCTCTGATGTGCTCTGTATCGCACCCCCTAGGACTCTCTGAACATAAACTGTCTGAGATGATAGAGCGACACTTCCTGTGCCTCAAGGACATGGGAATCCATTTAGTAATAGGACGTGGATATGTGATGGAAAGATAGGGGAAAGGTGTTGAGTTTTTGATTCATACTGTATGTGGAAGTGACGTAGTACATCACTTTCTGTCGTTTTGTACGTGATTATGTTGACTACGTTACATTTTCTTACCTCTCTCCTATCATTCATGAGTTTTTAATTCAGACTAAACCGTTTTTAATTCAGACTAAACAGCAGCTCTCCATGTGTTTTGATCTGGCTGTGGGGTTGTAAAGTCTTCGTGTAGTTTTGTTCATGTTCTGGATGAGTTTTACTCAGCAGGAGTGGATGTGCTCCAAGTTAGTGATCAAAATAGTGAAAAAGAAACCAGAGTAGACTTTCTGCAGGATGAATAATAAATCCCCAGACACAGTTTAAATTCTGACTGTTTTCTCAAATAAATATATACATACTAAACATACATTCATACATTTCTTAATGTTTTTTATTCTTAGGTTGTTGTCTGCCTTGTGTCATTGTATTTGACATTTTAGAAACCAAAAATGAGAAATAACTCATCAACTCCACCAAACTGGCAGAATTTATAACGTTTAGGTGTAATGATTTGAAAATTGTGCATTAATGTTGAATTATCTCAATGTTAATGTATCATGTGAAAAAGAGTGACAAAGGTATCTGTTAATCACTGTCAAAAATCACAACATGCCCTTTTTATCTTCCATGTAAACACATTTGAGATCTGCGGTTGCCTTTAAGCATCCGTATGGGTTGTCATGGCAGAATATTTTCTTTGTTTACTTTATATGTAATCTTTTTGGGAATTGGAATATGTCCATGTTATTTTGTTTGGTTTAGATTTGATTGCAGTCTGTCACACTGGTGAGTATCTCAAATGCCTCCAAGGGATACGTTTTCAAACTCAGTATGCAGATGAGCACATACAGTACTGTACTGTATCTATGACCTGCTCTCAAAATCTAAATAAGATTGACCTCTGTTTCTTTGCTTTTTTGGCTTCTCCAAAACTTCCTGGCACACATGAATTTGTCTATCCCATTTCCATTACATTACCTGTGTGGCCTTTTATGTCCTCGGCCACCTCCAAACGTGGCTTTAGGAATTCAGTCTGATTGCATCCTAGTGGATATATTCACACTCTGAGGTGTGGGGGAACCAAGGTGGAAAGAGTTTAGAGGTGCAACAATGGAAACAGTGTGGGAAAAGAGGGGGAATACTAAGGAATTAAAGACAGCTGGGAGGATATGAAGGAAGAAGGAAGGAATAGAAGACAGTTGTGCCCTGAGGGGAAGGTGTGAACTCAAAGGGTCTTAGAGATGAGAGGGGAAATAAATGAAGACAGAGCTGGTATAGATAAAAAAATAAGGGGTGGATATGTCAACATTGATTCTGGGACAAAATATACTCCATGTAGAAGAACACAAATAACTTCAAATGTATTGCTCATCGCTGGAAGGACAGATCTTTTTTATCTTCGTAAAAGCAACGTCAGCAAAAGGGAGACTCCCCGCTGACAACAAAGGAGTCCATAACAAAAACACTTCAGGCGGTTTGGAGGCGATAGCTGGCGCGTCTAATGAACTTGTCATAATTTTTGATTAGAACTGACCCTGGGAAGACACAGCGTGCAATTAGGATTCAGAGAGAGAAATTAAAAGTAAACGGCAGGGACTGTCTGCGCAGAAGTGAGTCTCATATATGAGAGGAGAGATAGAGCGAGACAACAGAGGGGATGAAAGAAAGAAAGAGGGGCGGTAATAATCCCACTGCTGTGTTTAATCAAAGGAGGATACTCTGTATTCATTGCTGTATAGAACTACTTTGTTGAATCTGTATGTCCACCCTTCCACTTGCACATATATATCTCCCAACAGGGCATGTTTCACCTTCTCTGACCATGTGATCACATCCATGTTCTTTAACCATATGCGCCTAAGTTCATTCATTTAGTAATTGATGGAGATGAAGTGGTCACGCACCAGCGCAAATCTCATCCCCCTTTTAATGGGATTCTGCTTTTTTAATAGCTTTTTTAAACCACCCATATTACCTTAATATGTTCTGGTTGTGGTTCTTCTACAAGATTACTCAACTTATTATCATGCGCCAAAAGTAGCAAAATTAGATTGTGTAGCTTTTCCATTACGAACAGATGTTAAATATCTCTGAATCCATTTAATAAAAAGACGTATAAGGGCAAATTGGCCTTTTCATGTACTCACACACCATTGTGATGTTCCAGTCTTCCCGCTTCAGAGGCATATGAGCACATCAGCCCCTCAGTGAGAAGGCAGAACATGAATTTACGTGTGCGTGAAATGCATTTTTTTTAAATGTGTTTTCATATGTTAATTGATGACACACAAAAGTAAACACTGTACTAGTTAAAGGACGCACTGATCCAAGATTAACAGCATTTTCCTGTGTAAACAGACTGCATTTAATGTGGCTGTTTATTGTATTGTGTGTGGCCAAAACTGGCTGAGGAAAGGTTATTATTATCACTGCTGAAATGATTACCCTTTTTAACATTTGGAGGCCAGGAACAGTATGCAACCAGCACTCAGAGAAAGCCGACATCCGCCAAGGCCAAATGCCCTATTTTGCAATGTTAATGAGAGTGCATTTTCATTTGTGTATTCGCCTCGTGACGCAGATCCGATCAAGCCAGTTGATTTTTCAGTAATCCTGCTCACAAACAAACTAACCAACCAGATCACATAACCTCCGGAGGGGCACATAAGAAAAACAAGTTTCTATATTATCATTTAAGCTATTTTTCTCTCAGTTCATTTATTTGTAGCGCCCATCAATTTCCATCGAATGCTTTAGCTAGTAACACCTTATGGTACCAGGATAAGAGTTGTTATGTTGGTTCAAATTCCACGTCTACATCCACATCACCAACACCTTGACTGATGGCCAACATTTGATTCCCCTGTTCTCTTGGCTCTGGGCCTGAACCAGTATTACATAGCCATACAGAGAGATAAAGATTAGAACAGTCTGCCTTTTCTCTCCCCCGATGTCATCTGAAACAGCTGCTCTCCTCTTTCAAAACACAATGACTTGAGAAACATAGCCACAACGCATTACCTTACTTCGGAAGCATTCACTGCACAAGTGTGAGCAGTTTAAATGTCACATTCGTTTGTGCACTGTAGGATTTAATGTAGTGGATAAACGTAACTCTGGGTGTATATGACTCTTTATCTCAGACTGGGCACTTGCACACACTTTGCCCTGTGGTGCATCTGGTTGGAGCAGACACATCCTCATTCACAGTCCAGAAACTATGCTGCTCTGTTACAGTGTTTCCAGACATCCTCCTCTCTTGCCTCAGCACAACGGGTGTCTATAGTGTGTGTGTGTGTGAGGTAACAACTCTATGTGAGATCTCCTGCTGCCTTATCAGTGATTAACACACAAACTAAGTAACATGCACACACACACATGCACGCACACACACACACACACAGTCAACAGCGCATGATTCCCATGTTGTACCTGTTTTCGGAACAGATATGGCATCATGGAGTGGCTAATGCATATTTAAAATGAGTACAGCACATTAACCTTCCCTTTATTTAGCCTTTGTCCTGGGGAGTCAGCGAGGTGATCAGATTTCATACCCACTGGCATTGAATGAGAATCAGGATGCAGGCAAATATAACTAGGCAGCAGTGCATTAATCGTGTGTGTGTGGATGTTTGGTGGACCTATAGAAAGATACAGTCAGTAAACAAAAAGCATGGATTTTGGTTGACACACAATAAAATAAAAAAGTAAACACTACTAAATATTCAACATGGCAATCCTGTAACATGGTCAGACTCAGGACGGATCGCAAATATAAGATGCTAGTGCAGCAGAACCAGAGATATGTTGTTCTTGTTCTCAGCATCACCTGGCGTCTACATTACCCCCAATGCAACTGCATTGCTGACAGTTGGTTCTCAAAGTGAAAATCCTCAATATATTCTGAATAAAAGATTTAGATTATTTGCCCTTATGTCATAACCACACAAGGAAGACTTACCATGGTCTATTGAGATTGTAAACACTCCTGTATGTTATGTAGAAGTACTACACTACCCATAATCCTGTAATAGCAAAGTTGTCATTAGTTCAGTTCCCGAGTTCCCCTTTAATTATTTTACCTCCTTCCCTTTTATCTTACTTTACATACAATACATTATGTGAAACATGCATGTTTATATATACTTTACTTTGCCATATTACTGCGTTTTCAAATATTTTAAAGCTAACAATGACAAACCAAGATAAGATCAGCTAAATCCAATCCCCTTTACGGTTCAGAGATCCTGACCTTGCAAAATAACTCCATACCATTTCTTTCTTTACTAAGCTGTAGTTTTTCAAAGTTGCCCCCAAAACAAAGAGCTCTCCCCAAACAACACTTTGTCCCTCCCCTTAATCTACTATCTGCTACTAAAAGGAAGCAACTAGCTGCTGCATTTCACACTCAGAGGTTTGTATCCGTAGTCTGAAATTCAGTGACCTGTGTTGGCTCATGACACAGAATCAGTTACAAATTCCCTTTGATCCGGGGGGAAACACATATGGTGCCACTGCTTCACCCCTGTGTGGGACAGCCTGGTCAGGTCTCTTGTCCTGACCTTTGCCCCATCATACACAAATATACATACACAAATCCTTTTTGGCAGAATGCTTGGATTCTCTGTTGACTTGTCTTGGCGAGATCTAGGATCAGTCATTAACGAAGTGAAAAGACGTTATGATCTTGGCATACATATACTACAAAATGGATAGAATAAATAAGGTGGATTTAACGCATTGTAAATAACACATTTTTCTCTGGACTAAAGAGCCCGGCATAATCGTTTAAGATATGAGATATCTGTTCAGGAATTACTTGTGTTGTAATGTTAAACTTAAATTGAAGTTAATCTAGAAACCAGAGATGTTTAGTTACACATATTTAGAGCTGGTATTCTTCCTTTGGTTATTGAGGTTGGTAGATTAAAAACATGCAGGAAGAAAACAGAATGTGGGAGCTTTTTGTTCTGGGTGGAGTGGAAAGTGAACCCAATGTTCTTCCTTTTGTGCTTTACAAATTATGATGATTTCAGTTAGTTGATTTTCCATGAAATGCCTCTGAAGTATTCTGGTGTAGAAGTAGCACAAATTTGAATGTCTCTTTTGTTTAAGTGGCAAAATTCGTATCAGAAGCAAGCAAAAGGAGGCAACATGCATGTAGTTAATATTCATCCTTTCCCCTTTACCATAATGGATTCTTGAACATTATAGACAATATGAACTGTAGATTTGGTTGTGGTAGATACTAGCTTCTATATTGTTTACCTTCACCTTGTATACACAGCACTCTGGTCAATGGTTTGTATTCATTTATCATTTCTTTTAGCCTATGTAGGCTGGGCAACAATACAAAATCCATTCATTTACCATATTGCCGGTTGCCCTGCCCCATCTCTCTTTCTCCTCCCCTCTATCTATCTCTGTCCCTCAAAGTAATAACTCAATTACAAATGACTGAGCTTACTGGAACATGCAAGTCACCTCCACACAACCACGCTGTGTTATTAGCGTGTTGACGTAACTCGGATCTGTTCCAGCAACCGCCCACGACACAGAGATGCAGAGGAAAGGGAGAGACAGCAGCGGGGTAGCAACATTGTCCTGATTATCCTCAATATCCAGAAGCCCTGAGAGGCACATTTATGTCACTTAAATGTCACTAAGTGCCTTTTTCTGTCGTATCGAGATTGTTGTTTGCCTCCACCTCGACACAAACAAAACTCCCATTGAGGAAGAGCGCACAAGCCTCCGGTGATGTCATGATCACCATGGTAACCATTCTCATGCCCCCCCCCCCCCCCCCCCTCTCCTCCTTCCACTTCACCCTTTTTGATCCTTTAAATCTCCTCAGAGTGAGAGTGACATTCAATCTGTCTGCCTCTCTCTCATGCATCCTCCTGCAAAGTAAAGGCTACACTGTGTAACTCTAATGTTGCCAAGAATCCCTGAAGTCACTTCCGGCTCATTTTCATACGCTTGAAAAGCAGACAAAATAAAGCTATCACATCATGCACTAACAAATCACACAGGTAGCCACTCACCAACTCATTCGCAATTCATTTTTACAAAGAAAACAAAAACCTATCCGGTGATTAGATTCAGAACGGAGGAGTAAAAAGAAAAAGGAAAGACAGCTGCTGTTTAGCATGCATTTGTCTGTTGATTTATGAGGGAGAGATGAGGAAGGGGACATCGGCGTTTAAGATGGATGAGATGGAGAGGCAGTGGTGATTGATGAGGGTCTCAACAGTGGTGAACTCTGCTCAGATGAAATGATGGAGACGGGAGGGAGGGGGCGTATACAGAGATGTTAAACCATTTTCTCATGTTCAGCATCAGAAACTTGATCCTGATTTACATCACCATTACCCATCACCCCTGGCCCTGTCTGGGAGACAGTAACAGTGGACAGAGAAGGACATGGTTGACATCACAAGAGCAGTATTATACTTTGCACTACCCCTTTACACTTAGTTTGCATATCTCTAGCAGCTGGAATAATGTATGATAACATGCAAAATGTAGTCTGTGTCTTTTTGTTCAACTCTGGAGCCTCAGTACACTAGATTAGAAAACCCAGTTTATTCCCAATGAAGGCAATGTGTCATATATTGCGAGATATCGTTTTTTTGTTTATCTAAAAAGTCTGCCAGAGCAAAGCTGTGTGTGCGTGTCACGTCCCACTGCAGCTGGTAGTAGTGAAGACCTGCTGGCATTGGTCACTTTTGCTCTCACACAGACTCCGTTATTATGTAAGGGTACAGGTTTATTTTTAGAGAGCGCTATCAGAGGAAACGCCCACTCTTCCCCACCCCAGGCTTTGGCCCAGTTGTGCTGGTTCCATCATGTGGGAGAAGCAGAACATATTAATTACATGCTGTGTTGGCTGCAGCGTAATGCGTGAAACTGAGAGGAAAGTGAATTCATTATACAGATATCGCAATACATTTAAGTGTCATCACATGTTGGCAGTAAGTGGAGTACTGTGAGTCACAGTGATGAAATAACTGATATATGCCGTTATTAACCTCGATTAAGAGAATCAGAAAACAGGCAACCGCTATGAGCACTCACAACTATCCTGTTATTTGTTGCTTTTCCCTTTTTCTTATCAAAGCCCGGGTCATGGCAACTGCCGAGCGGTTACTCAGAGGTCAGGTCTCAGTGGCCGTGGTCAAACTCTGCTCGTGTGTTATGCAACAGGGAACATACACTGACCTGGTTACACTATTTTGCCGCAGTTATTCCTGATGCATTTTTGTTTGCAATATGTATTGTTCAGGTAGATAAATAAATAAGGAGACCTGAAATATTGACGGTAGAAATGTGACAGAAGCCATTAGATATAGAAATAATGTCAGGCAAGAGAACAAAAATAACAGACTCCCAGGAAGAAAAACGGAGGAGACATTTGCAGTGAACAGACAGATGGGGAGGAACACATAAAAAGAGGTAGAAGAGACAGGGGCGGCACGCAGGAGAAATAAAGCACGGTATAAAAAGAGGGAGGGAATATGAACACGCACACAGAGGCAGAACATTTAAGTGGGGGTCAGCCAAGGGTCATGTGAACAGAATTAAAAAACAAGCTATAAAAAGTCACATTTTGATGGATTTACAACCCACAAGAAATAGAGAGGCGAAGTCCCTCCCCTTCCGAGGGAGCTCGTGGGACCCCGGAAGCGGAAAAATATACATTGAACTTGAAGTCAATGGAGAGGAAAAGGTTATCTTTTGATCCCGTTTGAATTGTGCCACGAATTACACATATGATGTTTGTCAATCTTAAACAATCCTTTCCATGTAAAAAAAGTCACAGTTTGTCGTAAAACAGTTGAAATATAAGACTATAAACATACGCAACTAGAAAGACTACAAATCCCAGAGTCGCGTAAGTGATGTCACCATTGTTTTCCTCCACTAAGAGATAGCTATGATCAGCGCTATATAGATATCATCTATCTATATGGCGCTGGCTAAGATAAGATAACTTTAACAAGATGCCTGTGTGCTTAGTACCAGGTTGTTATCATACCAGCAATGGGTCTTGCTCGTTCTTTCGCCTCCCGTCTGATGAAAGGACCAGGAGTGGCTGGATCAAGTTAGCTACCTAGCTAGTAGCTAGCACGTTAGTTAGCATTACACCCATGTCATTTTTATTAGCCTTACCCAACATGTTAAACAGTAAGAGTAGTGGTCATATTTCATGAACCCTTTGAAGAGTACTGTTACAGCGGTGTGATCATTCTATAATACACAACTTAAGCCTGGGGGAGAAATGCTAACGTTAACGCTAGCATCGGCGATCGGCGGTCTTTTCTACTTCATGCTATCTGCACAAATGGTTGACATTAAACATTAAAAAGACCAGGCAGTTCAGAGAGAATCAAAGGCAGACAGGCAGCTTTGCATGACATTCTTCTGGACGTGTTTCATTGTGGTGATAGTGAGTGTAGTCAATCCTTTTGTTGACAAGACAGACGGACATCTTGGTGACGTGTGTTGTTCTGCCCTACCGGAGATGTAGTTCATTCAGCGTTTCACACAAACAAATGTGTTGCTTCACAGTTTTACGACACATTTAAAAAAATGTGACTTGCAAAATTATCTTTTAAATTGACAAACATCATATGTGTAATTCGTGGCACAATTCAAACGGGATCAAAAGATAATGTTTCTCTCTCCATTGACTTCAATGTATATTTTTCCGCTTCCGGGGTCCCATGGGCTCCCTCGGAAGGGGAGGGACTTCGCCTCTCTATACTATAATATTCCTCACAAGTTCACAGAATGGCTTAACCAACACCTGGATGGCTTGTTTAAGGAAAAATCCAATAACCTAAGTATATATTTTCTTTTCACACACATACAACCACACTACTAGTGATTATAACAGTTTTGTTTAGTGCCCAAAAACAAATCTGACATTACACATGCCCAGTTGAGTTCAGGCATGCATACCTCCCATTAGCCCCCATCCTGCAGCCTGAGTTACAGATAGAGTCTCACAGCCTTTGATCAGCCCTCTGTCAAATGCTAGACTAAATGCCAGCCATCCTACCCCTCCACCAACCCCCTCCCGCTTCCACACCACTGAATGGTCCCCTTGTTTAGAGCCAGTGTCCTAGAAGTGGAAGCAGCATTTAAAACTTGTTCCTTTGTGCAAACACATGGATGGATGGATGTGGAGGGATGACAGAGTGATGGAAAGTAACAAACAAGGAGGAGAGGTCACTGGTAGAGTTCTGTGAATAATCAGCGTGAATACAAACTCTGCCACCATGCAGGGAGGAGACGAAGAAGCTGAGAGGGTGAGAAAGTGGAATAATCATTTTCTGAGCAATGATGGCTGTTTCGGGTCACATTATTACCGGCAATGAAAACTAAAAGGGGTAGCGGGAATAAAAGAAGGAGAGTGGAGACGTGAGGGAGATCTTTATCGTTCAGCATGTTATGAATCAATGAGAGACAAGGGACGAAAGAGGACAGCAAACAGGAATGAAGAATACCAGTGTTTCTTTACTTGGGATACAAAAGTGACGATAGTAGGAGGGGGGAGAGGAGCAGAAAGCACATGGGAGGAGTATCTGTGATGCTGATGATGCCAGATATTACCACGCCTATTGGGAATCTGTAGCAAACATTATTATGTTTCTATTCTGGCACATCTGCATCTTGCGTACAACGTGCTGGATCCTATTGTTATGAAGTATGGCCACATCTGAACCCAAACACATTTCTGTAGCTTGACTTGACTGCAGTATTTAAACAAAGTTTGTATGCACAGGTTAACACCGACAAAGCATGTTGGGAGTCGTTTTAAAAATGTATAATGTATGGCAACTCTGACAAGATGTCCAGCTCAGGAAAGGAACCATGTATGTCTTGTGGCTTTGATAACCTGAATATGAAGATCCCATAATGACACGGCACCTTCAAGGACAAT
The DNA here is from genome assembly GCA_943591055.1 of Gobionotothen gibberifrons. Lineage (NCBI taxonomy): Eukaryota > Metazoa > Chordata > Actinopteri > Perciformes > Nototheniidae > Gobionotothen > Gobionotothen gibberifrons. Next base: position 611,274 of record CALSBZ010046755.1, read on the forward strand.
GGAAGGAGAGAGGAATGTGGCTCACCTCCAAGTTGCCCACACAATAACACTAGGGCAGATACGATCGATACCAAATGGAGCTTGGAGCTAAAAATATGTGCGGCCAAGCAGCCACGAGGTGAAACATGAGCGCTCGAAATTAGAAAGGGACAACAATAAGGTGGCATTTAGTGATCTGACAGCGCGCTCTCACATTACTGACGGCACCAGGGCTCCATTTACATCTTGACTTCCATGTGCCTTACATGAAAGAGCTTGATTCAGCTATGAAATAAGAAACTTGAATTTCCTTATTAATAATACTGTGTCAAATGAACTGGTATATAGACTGCGTTCTTATGAATGGGCTTTGAATGAATACTCAATTGGGGAGACTGTGCAGCGTCCGTAAGACTCTATTTTAATGTAATTGAAGTAGTAAATCTACCTCAGCTTTTCCAATCTTTAATAAAGACTCTTCCCCTCGTTTATGTGAAACCATCTCCTATATCTCGTTTGCTGTGTGCTGTCACACATTTATTACTGAAATAGTCTCTGTCCCCTCTCACGGTTGATGAGGATCAAATTAGAGCAAGCAGATTGAATTTCGATCTTTTATTACACCTTAGCCAATGCATAGAATAACCACAAAAGCCAGCCCCGACAGAGGTGAAAATGTGGCCAGCAATAGACTTGGTAATGCCGGTTTGAGCCGAGCCAATTGCCAGAAATCACTTAGGCTCCTGCAGCAATCACTTATCGCCACCACCAGTTGGTGAAGACGAGTTTAGAGATGGAGCAGACACAAAAATTGTTTGTCTTCAAAATTGTGAATCACCTCAACCACAAGATGTCCTTGAGCATAGTCACCAAAAAAACATTTGTATTTTGTGTCTCTACTGTGACTTGTTTCCATGCTTTAATCCTCAAAAAGCTCTTCATTGTTCTCATACTGCCTGTGCTGCAGCACCTCTTTTCACCCTCTGTCTGAAACCAGAGCCCAGTCTGCTTTGATTGGTTAGCTGGCCGGCTCTGTTGTGATTGGTCAACCGCTTAGAGATGTCCCACTTCTTACGGCCCGTCTACAGCGGCGTGCGTTGAGGCTTGCCGGCGGGCGTGTCTGAAACTCGACCAACAACCAATCACATGAATCTCCCGCCCCTGACACACAAGCAGCGGTTTGATTGGCTAGAGCTTGTACTGGCATATGATTCGATTGGCTGACGCTTCTGCCGAGGCTTCAAAAGTTGAACATTGCTCAACTTTTGCAGCGAGCCACGCCAGCAAAGCTCTGTGTCGCTTCCCACAATGCAGTTCGGCGAAAAGTGAACCCCATTCAAAGTGAATGGTGAAGCTTTCAACGCACGCCGCTGTGTAGACGGGCCGTTAGCCTATCAGGTACAATGTGTTGAAGCGCTAGCCAATAGAAGCACAAGGGTTACATGATGTCATTATGTTACGGAAGTAAACAAAGGAGTCCTATCGAGGCGTTGCAGGCAGGGGGAGGAGTGTTCGAGAGAGAAACTTTTTCGAGGGAACTTTTGGCTTTAGGCCTTTGCAGAGTTACATATTATCTAAGGGATGTGCTTTCTGAAAAGTTACCTTAAAAAAGTTTGAACTTTACTCCTGGTTTCCATCAGTGATTCTGCTCACTGCCCTGTTGAAGCACTTCATTCCTCCAGAGAATAGCCCCCAGCTCTCACAGCTCATCCAGGATTTTGTGACCAGTGCTACCCTAAAGTGTGCATGATGGAGCCGTCCCTCCTGCACTTCATCTACCGGCTGCTCTCTACACCTGGTGCACAGATCTGCTGAGGGAGGTTCATTCTCTCTGCTCAGCCTCACACTCTCTCTCTCGGACACTTACTTTACCCTTCCTTGGCACTTACCTGATGCTCTATAACTCAACATATTAGGATTTTCTTTCTCTTCACTATGACACAGTACCCACTAAAAAACAATGGGTTACAATGTGATGCAGTGTGGGTCAACACAGCACTGACTCAAGGTTAACTTTGAGTTTGTTTGAAACCATCAACACATTAGTTAGCTTTTCATCCAAATGCAGCACACATTTTAAAGGATAAATTTGTGTTCATTACATCCACCTGTTTCCTAAATCTGTATCCATTGCACTTTGTTGCATTTGCCTTTTTTCCATTCATTAGCTTTTCTCCCTCAGTCAGGCACAAATAAAACATTTATTGGGGCTATTTTGTTTGTTTTCAATCACATTTACATTGTTTCCATTGTATGCGCAAATTGAATTCTCACTATTTTCAATGCTTATGCACAAATATAAGTGCACAAACATTATTTGGGTCACACCTCTTGTCATAACACTGATACCTTATAATCCCCTCCAGAGAAGGGTTTCTGTCACACACAGAGCAGCGCCAGAATAATCAAAATAAGCAACATAATTACAAATTGTGAAGTAAAATAAATCTCCACATTTTCATCACGCTTAATGATAATTTTAAGATGATTGATTTCACATTCCTTTTGAGTCACATTAGCTTTTGATAGTCGTGACTTACTGTATGGATACTGCAAACATATGAAACAAAAACAACAAGTTAAGGATTGTAAGCTGTTCAGTAAAATTCATGTTCTAAAGAGGGATATGCTTTTTCATTGTGCTGAAAAGAGACCTTCAGTAACACTTACCGTAGCCTAGGTTACAGCCACAGGGTTCATGTTACCTTGCAGAGGGTCACATCAGACACATATTTCCATAGTGCGTATTTGAGTGGTTGAGAAGAGCAACAGTGATGTAGAAAATGTTTTGAAAAGACAGGCTTTCAGCAACAGGCTTGAGGAGAAATTATCAATGCAGAGAGAGGAAAAAAATGTGCTTCTCATCGTGCGGAAGATTTAAAAGATTTAAGAGCTACACGTTCGTCTGTCTGTGAAGGACAACATCTTCCCAGTGTTCTTTTGTGAAAAGAGCCATGAAATGTCCACCTACACACCTTTCATTCATCTCGTTATATGTGTACACACACACACACACACACACACACACAAACTATATATGTGTGTGTGTATGTGTGTGTGTGTGTGTGTGTGTGTGGCAACAATTCTATGTGAGATCTCCTGCTGCCTTATCAGTGATTAACACACACACACACACACGCGCGCACACACACACACTTACACTCAGAGAACCACATGCCAAGTGATAGAAGAGTGCACCGATAAAAGCAATGTCTGATGATGTTCAATGCTTACACCACGATGTCCTTGGAGGGAGGATACTAAGGGGTCCACATAATCTGCCCTGTGGCGTATCATCATGGGTTCACAATGTCATTCATCCCGGAGATTATTTCATTTACCGCCTCGGCCGGGCCAGATCACTTATTACATCACAGTCCACCTTGTCTCCAAGGACGATAACGACCCCATTAAAATGGATGAGAAATCCTGCAGTGTGTTGCTGCTGCTATAGCGCCCACATCTCTGTCATCACTCCATGTGTACGTGGCTCCCGCAACACCGTTTACAGATATGATTACACTTTTCTAGCATCCTTTAACATAAGATGTATCTCCTTTTTACCTTCTACCCACAGTGAGGGAACAGCAGCAGGTAAAACAGCTGAGCAATGATGATCCCCTGCCCTGGCAAAATGTGCTGTGACGAGGCCTGCGTACCTACAGTAAGTGTATGAAAGAGAAAATGGCAACCCTCCAATTGACAAGGTTGTAAATCTCAACATAGTATAAACACATATAGTTATTCGCTTTTCATTACCATTTCCTCTACATGATGTACATTTGCTGTGTGACAGGACAGCATGGACAGAGGCAGAAAGGGAGATGGTCCAACATGGGCATTGGATGAGAGGAAAATGAGTCATTATTGCCCTCCAGGAATATATAATAATTCGGGGCACTTGAGGCATCCAAGAGTATACTGCATTTAGAGGCCTGTTACGACCCTGGTCGTTATGTGTATTGTGTGTAGAGATTTCCATCGAGTCTTTTAGAGTCCTTCAGAATTATTAGGTAGGTTTAGTAGTAGGCATGGTTAACACAACTGTGAGGTTGTGTCTTAAGGGGGAAGGGGGGGGGGGGGGGGGCCGCGGCTGCTGCTGCTGTCTGCTCGTTAACCTGTCTGGGATTGTTTTCAGCTGTGTATGTTATATGTATATGAGATGTGCCGTTGCCCGGACGCCATTGGATGCCAGTTTCCTGTCCCTCCTCCGGTAGGCGTGACCGAAGATCTGGATTGGAGCAGGTCGGCCCGACTCACCAATCCCTGCCCACACCTTCCGGGGACTCTTACAAGAGTGTGTGCATCTCAGTTAGACAGGAGAGGTCTGAATCTGTGTCAGACGGCTCTCGGTGCTCTCCTTACTGTTCTGTGTCAGTTCTGTGTAGCTCTGTGCTAGTTCTGCTACTGTAAATAATTAGGGTGTGTGCTTAAGCGTGTTTGTGTGTATTATGTGAGTTGTGACGGCGTCGAACTTGTGCGAGACGCCTCACTATTTTCGCCTTAAGTGCCCATAGTACTGATACTCTGTGGCCTTCGTTTTGTGTAGTATGTTGTGAACAGATAGCTTGTTTTAAGAGCCTGTATTTTTGTTTATATCATCTTTATTTTGAGTTTATTATTAAAATCAACCTCTTACCAAGAACACCTGGTTTCGTGTTGCTTCCCTTTTACCCTAAACGAGCTGGGGACGTAACAGGCCTTTTGCTTTGTTACAACAACAAGGCACCTGAGGAGTCGTCTTAATTCTGAACCCAACGTTTAAGAGTTTCTTACGCAGCAACTGCCTTCATATAACTTGTTTTCAACATTTTGGTCAATGTGAAAGAGGAAATTGGCAGGAAAACAAATTTGTTGCATTATAACCTTTTGCAAATCATATAACCAAGATCTAAACTGAGGGAATTATTTCTCTAAAAGCACAGCCGGTCTAATGTGGCAAATTTGCAGTTTTCTTTTTGTCAGGATGCTATTCTTAAAAACCTATTATATTTGATGTCCTCATAACAAGCGACCATTTGTTACACATTCAAAGGAAGAATGAATCAACACGTCTGGTTACATAAACCACAGAGACGTTGTGCAAAAACACTGAATAGTAAATGAGGATGTGCTTGCAAAGGTATCCAAAAGAAAAAAAATCCTTCCTTCTTGTTTTCACTGTACTGAACAGAGACATTCAGCGTCTTCAATGACACTGGTGCTTTCAGTGAAATGATGGTCATGTCGTTATGCTTCTACTCCTAGATGGCAAAAGGACTTCAAATCAGCTAAGGGCTGTGCACGCTGTGTTTCAGTATTTCCTGGCTAATCAAAGCTGTAGTAACAAATGTGTTGAATCAAATAGATAAAACAAATACATTCAAATGTTAAAACCATAGGGTGTCATCACTGAATTCATTTTAGATGGAGCATCACATGCATGAGGTTGTTTGATTCACATCCACCAGTCATGCTGCAAATAACATTAGCCTTCAGTTATTACGGATCTAAAAGACAACCTGTATACATTCTGGCTAAAGAGCATCATAACAAGGTCAACAAGAAATGTCATGACCGTGTCTGTCAAATTCGACCTTTATTTTGGTCAATCACACACCTATACAAGTTTGAGGCTTTAACTTTGCGACACTAACAAAGTGAAATAAATCAGTCGGACAAATACACACCTATCCAAGTACTAAACAAACTGTTATTTCCCACTACGGAGTCTCCAGGAGCACTTTTTGCCATGATAACACCCTCTCAAATGTTAAATATCAAAGTTCTTCCAAGTTAACATTTTTTAAACTGTGAAATATGCAGGCACAAGTCAAGGATAGGATCTGTGCTTGGGAGGCATTTTAGGAAGTGGCCCTCCGCTACACCTATTTTCTTCTGAAGAGTTCTGTGTGTGGAGGATACAGCTAAAGCTCAGGCCTATGCTGTGTTTGGATAAGGATAACGAAGCCGCCCGCCTCCACATTCACACAATAGAGCCTTTGAATTTGTGCAACACCTTAGACAGACCTGTTTTTATTATTGAAGTTATGAGTCCTCACAACCTGATTAGGAGAACTCCAAGCTGCGCTGTTTATATTTAGCCAGCATCTAAAGAGTCAAACTTACTTTTTATTCCTAAATAACTAACTGGGTGACACAAGTGTTCTCATTTCCATAAATGTGAGCATTTGAGCCTTTTCAAGTAATGTTGCCTTCCAATTAATTTCGGGCTGCACTCAGTGCTCAAAGCCCTGAGGCAGCAATCTATATTATAGCGTCAATTATTTCTGATACACAGTCTGTCTGTCCGGGCTTCTTTTGGAATATCCAGACTGCAGCCTGCAGCTGTTTTTGCTCTTGTGCAGTTGATGAGTTATTGTACTGAAACACTTGTGTCCTGACACTTGACTGAATATTGAAAGATTGCAGCAACACATTTCACTCAATCTAAAAATGTTGGTGATAAAGTGACTCCTCTGGCTGAATTTTCCCCGCTACATTTCCCCTCAATTTGCAATGTCCAATTACCCTGCCCCCTTCACGGCTAACTCAGTCGACTGTTGGCCTGAGGACGGTCATGTGCCTCCTCCAAATCCACAGTGTAGTAGCCAGACATGATTAGCTTTACCAGATACGTGGAGACTGTCTTCCCGAGGGGAACAACAGCTTCAGCGAGCGCTCCGAAACAAAACGTGTGTGCGTCCACATGACAAGTGCTCATAGTAATTATTACGGAAGCTTGTTAAGGAAACGGTATGAAGGCAAAAGTCTCCATAGGGTCAACAAAATATCAAGCTTCCATTTGGGAAATGACTCAATCTCTTTCTATCCAACTTCGACTCTATTTTTGTCCAAGGAATTGTTCACCCAGAAAATCACCATTTGTAAATCAATTAATCACCCTGCGTTACCTTTCATTCTTGAAGAAAACTATGTTATTTTAACATGCCAAAGCCACAGACAAATTATCTTTTTATGTTCTTAAGGGAAGCTTTAAAGGGGACCTATCATGCAAAATGCACTTTTGTACGTCTTTTATACGTGAATATGTGTCCCCGGTGTGTCAGGGAACTCACCAAGTGTCAGAAAACACAACCCTCTCTCTTTTCCTCCATACCCAAATCTCTAAAAACGGGGCTGCAACGGATCTGATACAGACTGATACAGATTTAAAATTGTTCTGACGTCAGTGACGAGGAGCTCCGCCTATATGGGCAACTCTCCACCTATCAGGAGGAGACAGCCACGGCCATTGCCGTTCGAAAGCGCTGGAGATGCTGTAGTACATAGTCCAGGCCTGTAAGTGGCGCTGTAGTCTGCCACAAAAGCAGCGAAGAAGACTTCTCAGATTCAGCCCTTGCAAAAACAGGGCTAAAAAAGAGCAAATAGAGCAAAATGAGGCATGGCTAAAATGCATGATCTGTTTGGAATTTTGAAAAAAAAAACAGACATATTTTATACAGGTATGGCCCTACAATATATTATTCAAATATAGCATGATAGGTCCACTTTAACTTATTTTGTTACCTCTGTGCATGCTAAGAATCTGCAGTCCAACTGTAGTACGACATTGGTGAATGTTTGCAAAGCTCATTATTCTAACAAAATCCATCCCAAGAGATGTTTTAGATCTATCAAATCTATAAAGATACAAATTAAACTCCATATGTACATCAGACCATGACTGTGTCCACACCATCAAATGGCAGCCACGATGAAAGCCGCCCACACGTTTAGAAAATTACAAAAGATATGCTTGTAAAAATGTAAATGTATTGCACTGGGTCTGTGATCAGACTGTGGAATCCAATGTAAGTAGGACCAACTATGGGAGTGTTTCTAATTTCTTCTCAATGGATCGGTCGATCACCCAACCAAGTTTTTTTGTTACCCACTAAAGTCCTCTGAGCTATTTATCCTGCTTCATCCTATCCTTGCATTCCTGTCTGTATCTGCTCCAGCAGAGTGTCCCTAAGTATCATTGATTGATGTAGTAGTTACTGTGTAAGGCTACTGACGTTTCTGCTGAGACAACAAAGTGTAAAGCATTAACTTTGTAGCTGAATTAAAACAAATCTGAGCACCGCCTCACTGCAAATGCACAGATCGTATTTAGACTAATGACACTAAAAAAACTTGGTGTTGATGAAGTGTGAGTGCATTGCTTGGAGTTATGCAATATCATGAATGGTAGAAAAAAAAAAAACATAATTTGCAAAATGTATAATGTTTAGATTGTATATTCTTAGTGTGTGCTCAGCAATCTCCGTTATTGCATGAATTGGTAATGTCACCGCTGTCACCCTCGCTCAGTGATTTACAGTTTCAGCATTAGAGAGGTGTCAACACCAAAAACAAATGGTCCTGGAGGTAATATGCTGGCGTGCACAACATATGAGCTTTATTTTCAAGGACAAAGTGTTCTGCATGCATTAAAGCCCTTTTTTAATGGGAGAATGTCTCACAAAAAGCGAACCCAATAGAAAACTTCAGAGTTATAATTGAAACCCTGTAGCAGAAACAAGATTATACCAGAGGGTGCTTTGGGTTTCTTTGACTTTTGTTAAGAGATGTGAAGGAAGAGAGGGTGAACTGGTGGTGAAAGCGAATAGAAAGATGTTCTTTCAACCCTTTAGTTTGTGCAGATGTGCAGTAGTTGCGCAACCAGGGACACAAACATAACCCACATTGTATTTGCAGTAGAACACAGGCATGCACTAGATGTCTCCTTGTCTTCAGTCCAGCTGTAATTCCTTTGGCAGTAACAAAGGTTGAGGAGTGTTAATGTTTTACTCACTCTGCCAGTCTCCCTGCCAAGTTTCCCAAAAACTGCACTGTAGGGGCAACTGTAAGAGAAAAACTGCTTGTGCAAACACAACTACTCGCTCTTCCCTCCCTGACACTTTCAATAATGGTCCCTCATGTGCTGCAATATGTACTTTTGCTGCCTCATGTTTCCTCCTTTACCCTCTTTGCTGTGTCAACACGGCTAATGCAAAACACACATCAGCCCGATTGAAAATGCTGAAGCCTAATTCAGCGACTACCTTTACACGCTATTGCTCCAATCAGAGCTTAAAAGCATTTTTTATAGTTTCAGGGAGACAAGTGTTTTTCCTCCTTGGGCCTAACGTCACAGCAATCGACATGTGATCTACATGGTGAGACAGGGGCGGACTGAGTTCCTCTCCGGCTGTTGTGTCAGCCACCTGAGTCCTCTGCGTCTGTTGCCGGGTAGAAACACATCTCCACCCCTCGCTGTGATTGGTTGAAACAGTCTGGTGTCTTGTCTGCCACAGCTGTCTGTCACAAACACTAACAACTGTTCTCTGGCCAGGTATGTGTGATTTACTTGCTGCTAAAGTTAGAGGACACAGTTAGGTAATCTGATCCTACAACTTAATTTCAGGCAGACGCGAAAGTGTCAAAAAAAAACTTTATTTTGTAAAAGTAACCGTTCATTTCCTTCCCTCCCGCTGCATCTGAGTCACAATTGCCTGAACCTTAAGTACTTCCTCCTCTGATGACAGACACTTATATGTACCATCAGTGTGTTTGGCTAGGCAGACAACGTGACCCTCACAATGAGGCCCTTGACAGTGAGGGAGAGAACATGTTGTTGTGAGGGGAGTTAATCATCCATGGCCTCTCAGATATCTTTCAATATGTTTGTTTTTCTTTTGCTCCCTCTGGGGTTCTCTTGAGAGAGGCAGTGTGGTCAGGTGGTTAATTTCCACTTTACCTTTCTAGCCTGCTCTGGAATAATGATTATTAAGGTTGGCAAAATCAAAATGATGATGAATGAGGTAGTGCCACACTCATTCAAATGAGAGGGAAAGTCTAACTCAGGTATTTTGGGGAGAATACATGTTTTCACTTGTCACTCTTGCCTTCCATTAGTGGTGATCAAATGAATGAGACAAATCCAGCATGAGAAATGTACCAGCTGCCACGAACCGAACGGGTTCATCCTCAGCTGCTGCACTCAATCGGTACAGATATGACGGAGTAGCCGGGATGTCGATGAGTCAAAGAAACAATACGAGGCCCAAAAGCTGGACAAATACCAAACTGTGGTGGAATGAGTACTCTTTACTGCACTTTACTTAAGTAAAAGTGGAAATACTATCCTCTTGAATTATTCCATTACAAGTAAAACTTCTGAATTGAAAATGTAACTTAAGTATTATCAGAAAAAGTTTCAAAAGTAAAAATACTCAGTATGCCTCTTTTCACAATAATATTCTGTATTTAACTTTGATATATACATAAATACGATGTTAAGCCACATTTAGTTACTTTTAAATACAAGGTAGATTAGTAGTATGTAAGTACAGTACAAAGTAGCTATAGTGACAATGAGTGAATAAACATATTTGCCTCCAAAATGTAGTGGAGTAGAAGAATATCTATCATTAACTGGAAATACTCAACTAAAGTACAAGTATTTTTTTTTAAAAAGCACATAAGTTCAATACTCAGGTGAGTGTCCTTTGTTATATTTATCCAATGCAGCAAAGCATGGCCAGCTATTTATTTAGTTGATGTTTTACCTTTTTTCCAAAGAGCTGGAAAAAGTTGTGGCCCAGAGTCACTCTTTAGCTTCACGTGTCCGTTAAACATTACTTGTAACCTGCGACTTGTGTGTGTCGCCCATCCTGTGAAATGTACTACAAGTTTGCTTGTGAAAGCGCCTGAGACTAATGCCAAAGGAGACAGTGATTGGAAACTTGAAGTATAAGAAAAAAATTGTAAAAGGATTTGACGTTTCACTTTCCATGTAAACGTCATTTCTCAAATACAGTGGTGAGTAAGAAGGCACATAATTTACTTCAGAAAAGTAAGAAAAACAAAGTGTCATTATAATCCAGATCCAGTACTTGGAGCTACAACGAGCCGTTAAAGGCAGAGAGTGAAATTCAGGGAATACACATACTTTACAGAGATGCTGTATGAGAAACCAATGTGAGTTTGGAAAATTGCACAATATAAATCTATTCTAGTATACCTCAACAATGGAATTATGATCAGTGGAAATGGCCATGACATGGGACCTTTAACACTGAATTATCATGGGATTAATCACACGGGACATGATGACAGATAGCAAGCTAAATGTCATCCGCTCATTTATCGCATGATGGATAAGATACAGAATAAGATTAGTAACGTACAAAATAAAAAGGCAAATAGTAAAGTTTAACTACGGTATTTTTTCTCATGTTTTTGTGTCTAGTATCTTTTGAATTTGGTCCAGAATTAAGCAAAAACTCAATTGAGCCGTACGTCGACAAAAAACCTGTATCATAAAGAAATAAGCCTTTTATAACACTAACTTTGAATGAGCACAAACTCCTCAAAATAACTCTTTGGCCTGCTTTGAAATTACCATCTCATTGAGAAAAATGTAGTGGTTGTGTTTGACTCTCGTTGTCCGTCATGATCTATGAAGACCAGGCAAAGGATAATAAGACATATTTAATATAACTTTTAATTAGCACAAACTCCTCAAAATAACTCTTTGGCCTGCTTTACAATTACCATTTAATTGAGAAGACTTTAAGTACCTACAGTCTTTGGTTGCATTTAAATCTCATTGTCCTTCGTCATCAATAATTAACCGCAATTCTTTTTTTAAATAATAAGACATATTCAATATCTTTAAACTGCCATGCATCTAATCAAAGTGTTTAATAATGCAGATGAACGGTCAACACATCGGTATATCAATCAGTAAATGTACTTTGTAATGTTCCACCAAATAACCATCAAAAACACTGAGGTATGTGTAATTATTTTAAATACATAACTTTACGACACTGACACATTCCTCATATTCTTTATTTACAATAAGCATAGCCAGCATAGTTTCCTCTGAAATCACTTGACTGACTGCATTTTTTTTATCTCTGGATAGTAGACAGTGTAAGCAAACATTTCTAGCTCGCGTGCATCAGTACATGTTTATGCTGCTTCGATATTAAACTAAGAGGAAACATATGCTCATGAGAGAATAGCAGTCATGTTGTGAAGAAAAGCACAGGTGAAACAAATTACACCAGTGGTTTATTTGATCCACTTAGTATGCTCTGCCGTCACCTAGCATGTACAATAGGTCTCGGGAAGTTGAACAGCTAATTGGACTGCCGGCATTATTTAAAGGGGACCTATCATGCAAAATGCACTTTGCGATATATTTTATACATACATATGTGTCCCCGGTGATCCAGGGAACTCACAAAGTGTCAGAAAACACAACCCTCTCTCTTTTCCTCCATACACAAATCTCTAAAAACGGGTCTGCAACAGATTTGATACATGTGGATTTTTGATTTGCTCCTCTATGACGTATTATAGGTGCACTCCGCCTGATTGGTCAACTCTCCACCTATCAGGGGAATGAGAGGTTGGGCCACGGCCGGCCATTGCCGCTCGAAAGCGCTGGAGACGTTGTAGTACATATGCCAGGCCTGTAAGTGGCGCTGTAGTCTGCCACAAAGCAGCGAAGAAGACTTCCCGCCCATAGTTACCATGGTTACCCTTCTGTTTATTCTTCACTCTGGCTCTTTTTCTCCCTTCCCGAGGCAGCTCCTGCTGCTGTTATTCAATGCAATCCCTCCCTCGCTGTAATTCTCTCCGGTAGTCCACCAGCAGATGACAAACACCCACCTCTCCGCCTCTTCCAAGGAACGTGAGGACCGTGTGGCAGAGTTTCAGTTTCAGTTTCTTTTGCCGGTCAAGATGTCGTTAAAGTTTAAATCTTCCGGACAAAATTAGAAAAGTGCCGGTCAAAGGTCTTCTTTGTTATTTATTGAGCTTTAAAACAAATGAATAACGACTCTATATAATAAAACACGGAGGACGGAGATCTTTTTTTCTCCCCCTCTTGACTTCATCAGAGCACGGCTCCCCTGTCCTGCAGGGGGGCGTGGTCAGCTGCAGCTCACAGAGATCAGCCCCGTAGACAGCAAACAGCACATAGAGCGAAATGAGGCATGGCTAAAATGCATGATCTGTTTGGTATTTTGAAAACAGAAACGTATAAATATACCTTGTATAGGTATGGCCCTACAATATATCATTTAAATATAGCATGATAGGTCCACTTTAAAGTATTCGTCACATTTTCACTTTGACAGCTCAAACATGTATTACTCGACGAATAATGTGATCTTGGACGGGATTCAAGCTTTCTGTTCACTTACTTTAATTCTGTAATATTTACATTGCAAGGCTTTTTGACCTAGGATGCACCAATGTGTGAGGTTTCATAATATAATCCTCCCTCAAAATGCACCTACTCCTTTTATGTGTGCAGGGCTTCCAGAGACTCATTTCTGTGACAGAGATGTTCCTTCCTGTTGTAAATCTTGTGCACGCTAGCTTGTCTCCTCAGCCATCTGTCCCCTCCATCACGACATGCAACCCACCGTCTCACCTCGCATACTCTTCCTTTCATCCTAATCCCCTGTTCTCTATCTCTAATTGGTTGGCATGACTATCCCAGCAATCTGTGTTGTATCGCTGAGGAAAACAGAGGCTGCATGTTGTTGCTTCTCTGAATTCTAATCTCTCAAAATCAGGCCAGTGTTGATTCAAAAGACTGATAATCATGTTACATCACGCTGTAAATGGATGCACCGCTTCTTTTTCGCCGTTAAACCTCTTCACATAAATAGAAATGTAATCAAATAATGTTTGCAACTAATGCTTTATTAGTTTGAGAACATTGTATGGTTTTTATAGCTTTTACTCTTTTATTTATATATAAATATATATTTATATTTATATGTTTCCCTGCAGACTATTCCGTTGCATTGTTGTTATCTGGAACATGCTGATTCAGGTCAGCACAGAACATGACTTTTAACTTGGCTAAAAAGAAAAAACACTGAATTAGAAGTGACAGTGCTATCTTTGTCTGTCCTCAGGGAGAGTTTGTATCAGAAGGCAGGGACAGGCCACAACCCAGTCTTCTTTCAAAATGGTCAGGAGGCCTGCTTTCTGATATAGTTGTTGGATTTATTTTCCTTATGCATTAACAAATTGTCAAAGTCCTGAAAAAGGTAAACTATTGCGCATACACTGGCTGTAACAGCACTGCAAATACTGAATCTGAAAATCAAACATTTGAAATAGCACGGTGGGAGGGAAGCCTGATCTGCCAGACACACACAGAGAAGCTGTTTGGAACAAATAGTGTCACAAAGAATTAATTAAAAAAAAACATCTCACTCATACATTTGCACTATGGATTTTCAAATGTAGAACTGGCAGTTGATTTGGTAAGAGAAAATAAGAATGAGTTTGCTCTATAAAGTCAATTATATAGCTGCCTGTAAAGCTTTTAAATGTTAAACAACTGCCAAACCTAATTTTGTCATGTTTGCATTTGCAATTTCCACATAGATGAGTCTTTATTTTATCGTTAGGTAAATAACAGCAAGTGCCCCAGTTGACTAAACAAGTCCATGTAAGTAGAAGTTGTGCCCTGCTGGTACATGTTCTGTTCCCCTCCTTAACGGGCCCGCTTCCAAAGGGCACTGCATCACTAGGCATTGGCTTAGTCTTCCCTCTAAACACACACACACACACACACACACACACACACACACACACACACACACGCTGCCAAAGTCCTGAAGTGTGGGTTGACAGTGCGTAAAAGGGAGGAGCTGCATCGCCAGGTTGTTCTCAATTGGCAGCCTCAATAACCAGCGGCCTTCCTCACCTCCATGCACATGAACAGGGTAAATAAACAACCTTTCTACAAGCACAAAGTGTCAACTTTAACCCATTGTATGAACTGGACCAAAGCAACTAATGTAACCCGGAAAATATCTTGGGCAAAAGAGTCGGTTTCAGCAGACATTGCGTGTGGGTTTTTGCCTGATCCTCAACTAGAGGAAGTGGCTGGTGTTAAGGCAAGGCAAGTCAAGTTTATTTATATAGCCCCTTTCAACACAAGGCAATTCAAAGTGCTTAGGCGTCGAGACAAAATACCTTCATGAAAATCCAATGCATTACATCTAACACTGTACAGCAGAGTAAAGTGTTTTAACTTTAGACGACAGGGAAAGCCAGCAGTCAGAATTAGCCATGACATCCATCTCATGTTTTATTCATCATGGGGCATGCCTTTGCTTTATTAGATGAAACAAGGGAAAGTGTTGTAAAAGTATTAAATCAGTCGAGTACAGGCTATGAGAAGCAGCCGACTTTTCTTTTTACGGTAGCTCTTTTAGACTAGGAAAGAATAACATTTTGAGAATGTAATGAGTAAAAGAGACATGGGAAAACATCAGGTGATTTCTCAGTCATCCACTGCAAGCGAGGTCAAAGGTCTGGAAAAATCCACATTATTTTGTGGGGCTGCTCAGGGAAGGGTCACCGCCATCTTATCACAGGTCAGAGCGGACTGCACCGCTGTGCCGTTATCGCAGGAGTACACTTTGGCTTCTCCTCTCTCCCCTCCTCCCTCCCTCCATCTCTCTTTTCCTCCCTCCCTCTATCGCTTAGCCACCTGGCATCAGGCGGCACGCTCCCTTTCCATCTGCTCTTATTCTCAAGCTGAGGAAAGACTGGGGGACAGATGGATGGATGAGGGCTTGGAAAAAAAAGGAAAAGTAAACAGTCAGGTCAGCAATGAGAGCAGCTGAGTATCTTTTATCAGCTTTAGATGAACACAGAGCCTGAGCACAACACGATAACATGTGATGAACAAAATCAGCAATTATTAACTTGTGTTTTGGACTGAGGAAGGAGACAAATCTGGATTTAAGGTCGAGTTTGAAAGATTTGTATTTCAACAGCATTGTTTTTATGTCCAAATGAGACCAACCTGAATACCATAGAATCAATGCTATAAGATACATTCTATCTCCTGCACACAATACATGTCAAAAGCACACGTTGAAATGTGCCTCCCAACGTATTGATTGCCAGTGGTTTTCATATTGATTAAGATTAAAGCAGCTTTTCTATCTGAATGCCATCCGTCACTTTTTATGATTCAATCTAAGAAAGTGGCTTTTCATTTTGAGATGTCGAGGTCCTGACCAGGATGTTAAATGAAGTGCGCCTGATAGAGCATGTTGATGTGACTGCATTGCTGTAATTGAAAATGATAATATGCAAGCTGATCGTAAGACATGCAATCAATGTGTGTGCTCGCGTGTTTGTACTACTGTATGTTGTCAGACACATGATGCATAATCAACGTTTGCTCGCTTGATGGGTAATGGGTGGTGCGTTACACGGAGCTGAACTAATGACTCCTTGAAGGGCACAACATGTACTGACAATTGTTCACACTAATCATTCAGTGGATGTCAACACTGACTGTGTGTGTGTGTTTGAGAGTGTGTGTTTGGGTGCAACACCAACAGGCAGAATTATAATTACCCGTCTCTGATGTCCCAGACACGACCTGGCAATTTAATGTCTCAATTTATATGTGCAGTTGAAGTGATCCGAGTGTTTTCTTTCCCCTCACTTTCATATTCCCCAGCAGCCATAGAAATGTTAATCAGTTTAGGTGTTAATACACACACAGGCCGCACATCAAGGGATTACAAATGTATCTTTGAACGGATTGTCAGAGGTTCAATTTGCCATGTTTGTAGGGTGATCAAAAGATAACAAGATTGCTGTGTAGATGAAGAGCTTTTCCAACTTTGTTTTTGCATAATAAATTCATTTAGTGCAACCTGTTTTGCTTCACCTATGCAAGTCTCAGTGGTAACATAGCACTCTAATTGAGTGCAGGGTAAACATGCTACAATTCAGATGAGACTCATATTTTCCCATCAAACAGATCTGTATGCTAGTCTCCTCAATATTCCCAAGATACAGCAAGAGACCAAAGACCAGAAGAGTTAAAAGACATGCTTTTGTCTTTTTGGACTTTATAATGTTGCGAGAATGTATTCTACAAAGCCAGATGTGACTATGCAGCTTTTTATTGCAACATATCCTCATAAAATGGTTCTTAATCTTAACACATCCATTTTGGTGCAAGCTCCTGCCAATATAAGTCATGTTTAGCTTGTAACGTGTAGTCTTTTCAAATGTTCTCTTCCATCTTTCCAGAAAACAACAAAGCCACTTGTTTAGGGTTACATTTACAAAAGTAATTGGCTTATTTGAAGTACAGAAGTTAGCCTACATGACAAACAAACATGTTTTTTAATCTACCAATCCAACCTTTATACTGGTTCACAGCCAGTGATTATATTAAAGTCATTCTTTTCTGTAGGTATAGCAACAAACAGTGTATAAGAACAGCCTGCTTATTGTCATGATCATCCAGAGCTATACATCTATGTGCTAAGGATTTGTAATGTTCATTTTAAACGTTATTCATTCCCACCCACATAAAGGCTTAACATTCCCCTTAACATATAGATGGTGTGCTTGCCCTTCACCACCCCCACAACAAATGATAAGACTGCCTCCATGAAAACAGAAGATATTGCGAATGTAGCTTCAAACAAATAAAGAAATCAAAACGAAGAACTTCCATGTGCGTGAGTGTCTTATATTTGTTATGGTTTATCGTTCTGTTTGTTTTCGTTGCGTGACATCTTTGGTGATATGTGGTCATCGCTGTGGTGTCCTGGGCAGCATTTCCCAGTGATCACTTGGCAACAGTGTTACCACGGTGTTGTTCTGATTCACTGATCTGACAGCAGCTCCCTAAACCCCAAACAAACAGCCGGCATTGTTTTACTGAGGCTGATGACACAGTAATAAATAATGCAACAACAAAACACTGCAAAATAAAGTTATACCGGCACATTACCAATATGTCAAAACAATAGGCTTAGCAACAGTAATATTACCGGTCTGTTACCATTAGTGTCTTAAGCCCAATCGTACTTCCTTTGATGACATAATTGTATTGGCATATGGCAGTGATTCACTACCAGGTACATCAGGGCCCCCTTGGTGTGGGGCCGATGTGTTGTGGGCTTACATTTGCAATCGAAGTAGCTGCCAATCAACCAAACTCAAGCAGATCAAGCAGTATGAATATTAAACGTAATGAAATGTTTTGGATAAGCAGTTAAATGCTTGTTCCTAAATTAACAGTTGAAACGTCTGAAGGTTATGGATAAACTAATGAGATAGCAAAAAGAGAAGGACAAACTCTTAAGCCAAACACAATAAGTAAAATAGTTAGCATAAAGCAATGAATACACTTTTTAATTGGTTTGCTCACTTCAAGAAGGAAACTATTGAAATGGTAAGCAAGAGCCATGAATACACTTCTGAACAAAATGGCTCAATGCGAGGGATATACTGTTGAAAGTTTATATAATACAATATATAAACTATTGAAAAGGTACGCTGAAAGCAAGTCATTCAACTGTTGAAATAGTTAGCAAACTGCGTACAAAAACCTGTTGAAATAGTCACCTAAATGCAATGAATAAACTGTGGAAATAGTTATTTAGTGTCCAAGGACTGATAATTCAATCTTTGTTCATTGGTGGAAATCCATCATAGAGCCATATAGCTGTGTTTATCATTTATAATCACACATGTCATCTAGATTAAATTGTAATTCTATGCAGTATGAAATATGTAGGGTTTAAAGTCACTGTGTTTTAAGCTTATACATTTGACTAGCCTAATACTATGAGCTGCAGTGAGTGGCTGGCTATAGGTGAGGCGCTGGACAAACACTATATATTTACACTCCATATGCTCTCTGCACTCCAACTCTGATTCATATCAGTGCCATAAAGCACAGGGTGAGGGCACTTTCAGGCAGGGGTGGCATAAATCCCACAGTACACAGCTGATGAACATTTCTGGAAAAACACATAGCTCTCTCAACACAACCCATTAATAAACACTCTGCACACAACAGGCTATTTCTGTTGTTTATCTCCGAGCAACCACAGTGACTTATGTTTCAGACTCTGTCCAATCCACCGTTTTTTTTAACAGTGGGTGTAGAGTCTGATGCCTGTTCTACAATGACACAAAGGCAACATGGTGACCTTCATGGTATTAGGGCGAGCCATCCAATCTCCCCTGAGACCGTCATAAAACACTCACAGCTCTGACACCTCAGGGTGCGAGGTGTTGGGGCGAGACTTATGATGTGCCGTAAAAGAAAAAGCTAAAAAAAGCATCTTAACATGACTGACTGTACACTGAGCAGCATGTTTATGTTCTATTACAGCTTCCCTCCTCTGACAGAGCTCTATCGTCTCCAGCCTCTGACGTCAGCACATCTGCGTGGGCTGAAATGCACACTGAAATGGACACTGCATATACAAAGGGACAATATCCTCTGCTCTCATACTCACTACAGTATGTACCGATCACTAGCACAAAATAATGTTGGACAATACTTTTACGTTCCCAGCATTTCTTTAGGCTTTCTGTCCCAGATGCCCGTATACGGAAATTAGAAAAGGGCATTTGTGTATTCTGCACCCTCCGCCTGGAATATATTGCAGAAAGACTTGAACATTTGTATTTCTTGGTTCGAAACAGACTCTTTTGAATGCGAGTCCTCCATGCGCGACTTCTGTTTTCTAGGCCAGGTCAACCTCTTTCATTATTTTCATATCTTAGCCAATATTGTTCTGCATTATTGCATGACGGGATACACTATATTGAATGTTCTTAAAGGAGGAATTACATTTGTATTTTCAATAAGTCATCTTAGACGAGCCATTTATTAAGTCAAACACATTTGAAGGAGAATTTAAAAGTAGACTTACTTTCTTTGGCAACATATTTTACAAATGTTTTCCGAGTCAGTGAAAATGCAATCAGTTTTACTAATGTTTGCACTCTGCAAGGCGCCAGTTAGACCGTTTAAAACGAAGATTGGAATGGACAGCGTCAGCAAAGTGATGAAACCTGATGCCAGATATGCTTTTTGAGTTGAGCATATAGCATTGCATTATTACTCTGTTATTATGGCTTTTTTCTCCATTATAGTAACAACATCATTACCCTGAATCTGAATATCAATAATGCACAAATATATCTGAGCACAATGCTTTACAAAAGACATAACATCATTTATTTTACCTTTTTACCTATTGCTTTGTTTACACCATCATATTTCCTCTAGCTCACAAGCAGACTCACATCACCAATAGGCAGGCAGAATAACAGCTAATGTGAACTGAATTAAAAGAGCGACCTGGTCATGGCATTTACTGACGCAGCGACCCGCCTCCCCCTCGTGTTTCCCTTGTCAACACAGCACATAAATGCAGACTGTCTGCAGGACAAAAAATAAGTAAATGCAGCTAGTTGCAGAAGCAAATGTTCTTCATCAAAAGTCATTTCAGTTCTTCAGTATTTTTTCAGATGGGTGATTTTACAACATTACATTTTGCAGCATTACTCGTTCACACTTGCAATTTGTCTTTCACACTTGCATAGCGCTTCACAAATGTGTTCATTGCTGCTAAAATTATCCTAACAGTCTAAATTACTTTCCTGTCAGTGCTCGATAACGACTGCTTTTGAAGGGTAAAAGATGTCCTTACAGTAAGCCTGACTGCGATAAAGAGGAAAAGAGAAAGTGTTACTCAGTCACAGTGTGTTCCAATCTGTCTGGATTCTTTAAGATCACTCAGCTTGAGTATATCGCCTTTTTGAGAGGGCAAAAAACAATGAGTAGAGGATGAGGGGAGACACAGAAAAAACGGGAACTGCTAGTTAGCGAACAGGATAACGGGGACAAAGAAACAGATCTGTTTAGGAAATTGCAATGGAAATCAGAAAGGTATGATTCTACATACAGAAGAGGGGGAGACAGAAAATATTGGGGGAAGGGTGAAAGGAAGACAGAAGATAGAGAAGATGCAGCTGTCTGAGAGAAAGCCACCTCTCTCTGGTGTTGATTATTTCTTAAGCACCCTGGCCGATGCTAATCTGAGGACGGATGGAGCTTAGTTAGTCGTTAATAGCTCTACTAACGCCTCCCAGTGTGTAGTGACCTGGCACATTAAAAGGTCAAGCTATCAGCCAACAACTACCATCGCTATCTTTACAAATTAACCACAGAGTTCTTATTATATGAGCAATTATATTTCAGTGTTATGGATCCTGTTCCACTCGCTGTCATTGCAATTCAGGTCATTTCTCATATCCATGCACAGACTCACAAGAAGAAGCAGACAGGTTTTTGCCCAGAGGTGCTTCTCATTCAAGGTTTCACAGCATTTCATGTTTAAAAAAATGAGATGGACATAAATTGATGATGCTCCAGGCACGGGTTGGGTTTTTTCTCACACAATCCTGTGCAGTTCTTATCTAAAAACATGTCCGCAGGGCTTATTAGAATGGTGCTCTTTGACCTATGCACTCGTACCCTTCATGAATTTTAACGGCCCCTATCAGAAGTATTGACAGTGAATAGAAAATGAAATATTTATGGACTGGTTAGATGGGGTGAAATGCATGCTCTTGTATCAGGTGCAGGATGACAGGATTCAATTAGAACCAATATGTTTTTTGGTTGGGAGGTGGCGACTGAAGGTCATATGCTGTTAGGATTTCTTCGATCACGGAGTAACTGAGCGTCGCTGCGTAATGATTTTCTTACTGCGGGTATTGATGTTCAGTACTAGTTCATCAAGAGAGAGACTATTACGTGTGTAGCCCTTCAAGGATCATATTTTATCTTGAGCTGCAGCCTTTTTAATGCAAGACGAACACGAAATTAGCCTTTTCCCTTTGGCAAAAAAAACTGGGTGAATTCAACTGTAAGGAATTTACGAAGGAAGTTAAAATCTCTGCTTCTCATATGACAATTGGGCAAAAAACAGTCACAGATCTAAATTACCATGGTATCCTTAGGGATTTAGTCAGCAAATTGATTTATAGCAAATGAGCTAAAAAAGTGCAAAAACACAGACATGGCTCCCTTTAGATGGAAAAAATGCTCGTCTGCAAATTGTGCCGAACACGCTGTGAAAGACGATATGACCTCACTGAGCACATCCAGCATTTCTGAACACTGCACATGCATTATTAATAAACAATACTGCTTTGGGATTCTGTAGGCAAAGGCACAGCAAAGAAATACATGGCCAATGTTTTCACTGAAAGTTCAGATAGTACATTTTCTGGTTTACACTTATTGAACAATTTTCAATATAAGATGCCTGTGTGTATTTGCACTGTGTATAAAAACAGATTCTGCATTTAATTTATTAAGTTAAAAGGGATTAATAAAGGCGTCTTCTTCTTCTTGTGATGAAGGTCTCTGTGAATAAGCAGTCCACAACATGTTTGAAAACATAGGCCTACTTGTGCAGCAGATTACTCACTGACAGTATTTGTTATTTTTATTTGCTCTTGTATATTAACCATACCTGTACTTTTTTATATTAATCTGCATCATTGATTTACTGTTAATGAGCTTTGAGAATAGTTCCCCTTACCTGGTATTTGTTCTGCTTTTTCCTCATTTGCTTTTCAAACTCTTAAGCCTTTACAAATGAATGTTCCCTACTCATAACAGTTTTTCACCTTATAAAGTCTTTCTAAGATTTTTCATGAATAACTTTTATCTTTAGCAGGATATAATTTTAACCTTAAAGGTGGGGTAGGTAATTTTGGAGAAACCAGCTCGAGTGCGCTAGAATTTGAAAATACACAGCCGGAACAAATCTGCCACTTCCTTACAGAGCCCCTACTCCAACACACACGAACGCGCACATGACCAATGAGGCCACGAGATAAGTTTGTGCACAGATGGAAGGCTGACAGGCAGGTAGGCCATCCAGTTACTTTAGCCGGTCCGGCTCAGATGATTGGTCGATTGGATTTACAGTACTACGGCTTCCACAGATGACATTTTTTAATGGATTTGTTGTCAAAGCACTTAAGATATTCATTGCTATCCGGATGTTAAGAGCATTCCATGGAATATAACAAAAAGTGTATCTCGAGCCGGTTTCTCAAACGTACCTACCCCACCTTTAAGTGGAAAAAAAATGTAAACCTACATTTTCAGTTTGGCTAGGGCGCTTTGTGAATACGGCTCCTGCTTTGCACATACACCAAAATAACTCCCAGTGTTCCTTCTTCTCTTTGTGCAAGCTTTAGCTAGCTTTGGTAGCAGAAAGTGTCAAGTTGACCTAAATCCCGCCCACTGTGGGTCAGCGCCCTGCCGGCAGAGCAGCTCTCCGGCTGTCACACAAAGCACCAAACTGGCATATTATTAGCCCTGCAGCTAGCTGGTTCCCATGGCCTGGGCAGATAAGCTTTGCTATTCATACCCAACCAAAGCTAGTCTGTTTCCTCAGCCGCTCTCCTTCAGGAGGAGACTGGTCAAAGATCCACCTCAGCTAAGCAGCTGATTAGCACGGTTCTGTCTGGAAGAGTCAACGGCTCTCAAACATGCACACTAAGAGTAGATACAGTTGCAAACTCTCAGCAACAAAACACTTCCTGCACCTTTACAGGAGTGAGGTGTTTTCTCTCCATCTCTTTCATAAACCACCCACAGATCTTGCATTTACAATTCAGATAGCTGAACCTTCCTCTCTCCCTTCCTTGTTACTTCACAGCAGCCATGTCTGAACAGAAAACAATCTTTTACCATGGGAATTAATTAAAACAGTCTATATCTAGACTTTAGATTCTTTGCAAGTCTTTGTCATTCAGCGCTGTATGTTTTCAAAGAGGAAAGCGTCAAGGTTTCAGCATTACTAAGATCCCTTAGAGATCCTGATCATCAACAGACTACAGACCTCCATGAAGTCAGCTGACAACAGTTCACTTCATGGTGTCTGTTATTAATACAGGAAGTAACCAAATACATTAACTCACAGTAAAAGGAGCTAAATAGTATATAAGTGTATTTATTTTATGATATATTCCATGTTTTCTAAAATACATTGCAGAGGGAAATGCTTTCCTTTTGAACAACACTACATCTTTTTGACGGATGATGCTTTTTCATTAAACAACCATATGATAAGAGTCGAAATGCAAAGCATTCTAACAAATAAAATCAGTGACTAACTTTTGGCCTTCGACCTAAACAGTGTCCTGTCTTGTTTCAGGTGTCAAGATGTTGCTCAACCAAAAATCAATCTTTGAAAGGTCAAAGTACTCAAGAATTTCCCAAACAAAGTACATATTTCAAAATAAGCCTATACAACTGAAAAACATTTGCTCATCTTTCTTCTATTCTTTTTCATTATTCGTGACTGAGGTTGGGAACCAAATTAACTCACTGCTAATTAAACTAGCCAACTAAAGTCCTACAAAGCATCTGCACACTGACACAAAAAGCTACTCACACGTTATTGCATCAGTTCCAACGATCTCATTATGCCATAGCCAATATAATAATAATATTCTTAGTATTAAGTATTTCTACATCGTTTTATTGGTACTTTACTTAAATAATAGATCTAAGTATCACTTTTGGGAATATTGAGTCTTGTCAAAAATGCTCTGTAACCACACTGTGTGTTTCTTAGCTGGCTTCACAGCAAAGCTTTGCTTCATAACAAAACAAGTTTGCACAACCACAGAGTGATAAGGCTCACAGCTGCGTAGAGACACGCATAGTGACATGACAAGCCCTCAGCGATTGCATAAGCACAGATCCAAGCTCACAAAGCACACACAGGTTTCAACACAACATTGGCCTACTGTATGTAAAGGTCACGCCTCTTCTCTTGTTGATGAAGTGGTTTTAGCTTTTAAATCATCTTGTTGATTCTCAATCAAGGTGTTATTCATTGACACTGATACTGCAGCATATTTCTGCACACACCAACAGGAGCCGATCCTTTGAAGTTCAAGAGATAAATCCTTTTAGAAAACTAAAATCGCTGGTGCAGCATTGTGAGGAGCAGTCACATTCAGAGCTCAGCCGCCCCCTGAAAAAGGTTAAAAATGGGTGTATGCTTCTTACATTCCTAGAGAGGTAAAAAGTCCCTCAGGGTGAGAAGTGTCCCCCTGCAGCTGGGTGCATGAGAAGCTCCACAAACACTGGCATTCTCACACCCAACAGCTTACTGAAAGGGCAGTGTGCAAAAGGCCAGCAGGAGGACGAGTAAAACTCTACAGAGAGATAGGAGGGGAAAAACAGTGCAATCGTACGGTTTTGTAGAAAGAGGCTAGTGAAGGTCGACATGTTTATTGGAAATATAGTTTGTACCATGGGTATTGTTATGAAAAGAGAGGCTAGTCAAAAGAAAATGATGTCCGTTCCAAATAGATTTCTCTCCTGTATTATGTGACTTAAGAACGAGCTAAAAACGTGATCTTTTGACAGGGAAATGTTATTTATTTCTCATATGTAAAATAGGTTAATTTTTTTATTTTAGGCACTTTTCTTCTTCTTCTTTCTTTTGCAGGTGGAAAAATGTACTTGTCATTATCAAGCGGTTGTTGTTGTAATATTCATTTCTGCCATGATACTCTGACTTGCACAACTACCCCATGTTTTTTTCTATGGTTAGTAACATACTAAACTATGTTTATCTCTTGCCTCTTAGGGCTTTTGGCTTGAACACAAACACTACATCATCAGTCTATCACATTTCTAACATAATCCAATTAAGTCTAACATCACCAATAATTAAGTTTCAAATAACTGCATTAAACTATTCTCAAGCACACTAACTGATTTCCAGTATATCATCAATCCTATGATGTGCACTCTCCACCCTCGTAAAGACCAAGGTACTATGTCACGTAAAAAAAAAGAGATGCCGGCGCACTCCAAAATGCTTTTCTCCCCTTTGGCCAAGATGAACCAGTTCTTCACCTCAACCTGTCATGAAAGAGACTGATGTTCCAGCGGAGCGTCCCAGAGGTCAGGCAGTCATGTTCAACCACTGCATCTCAACCTTGGCAGATACATTAGTAAATGTAATTCCCCTTTGCCCTGCTGTATGTCTTTTAGTTGTGTGTGTGTAGGGCTCAGTAAAAGCCAAGAAGCCGTTGTTGCTGTATTTCAAATGTGTCAGTGAGAGAAAGAGGTTGAGAGAGCAGGGATTCATTTAGTTTGACATGCATGAAATACAGGTCCACGTCCCTGAAGGGAGGGTTTATAAATTGTAGTTTCAGAGAGATTTTAACTCCAAATTACAAATCTGAAGATGTGCTTGGTCTTCAAAAGTTGCGGGTCAAAGAAGAAAACACTTTTTTTTAGAGCTTTAAGGAGACCAAAGATATACAGATATAGCCATTTGAATATCTTGCTCTTTTTGTGTAATTGAGGTATGAAAACAAGAATGTGCAAGGAGTGAAGGCTGTAGGCTGCAAAAGCGGAAAAGTAGAGGAGACTAGAAACTCCTACAGTGAAAGAGAAAATGCCAAATACATAGTCGGGAGGTGCTGAATACAGTGTAAGTGAAATCTTCAGGCCATGAGCTGACAGCTGTCAGACACATGTCTCAAGGCCATTTATTTCACAGGGAAAAAAACATCACCTACTTTCAGTTATTTTTATAAACACAAAATAACAACCTAAAGATGTTATATCATCAGTTTTTCCCCATCCACTGTTTAAAATGTTAATTGTTTATATAGATAATTCAGATGTATTTAAGGTTTTCAGTGAGGAAATGTTTGTGGCATAGCAACACTTGTAGAACTGAGCTGGACGTGACGCAAATAACAACAGAAACACATCCAGCAGGACCGGTCTGCGGGGGTTTCTCAGACTGATTCAACTTCACCGTGCTAGCAAGTTGTGTGTGTGCACTGTGTGTGTATTTGCATGCTTGTTTCTTGTTTCCATCAATTCATCTGTGCTGAATTTCCAATTTCTGTTAGAATATGAATAGAAGGAGCCCTCGTAGGAGGTAAGGAACATATTGGAAAATAAGTTGCGTATGAAAGTATAATTCATCGTATATATATGTGTACTTTTGAACACTTCAACTTCATTTT
Organism: Gobionotothen gibberifrons; assembly: GCA_943591055.1. Classification (NCBI taxonomy): domain Eukaryota; kingdom Metazoa; phylum Chordata; class Actinopteri; order Perciformes; family Nototheniidae; genus Gobionotothen; species Gobionotothen gibberifrons. Next base: position 638,142 of record CALSBZ010046755.1, read on the forward strand.
TATTTATAAGTCCCACCCACATCAACTTTCTATTTCTCTCTCTCACACACACACACACACACACACACACACACACACACACACACACACACACACACACACACACACACACACACACACACACACACACACTCACACTCTCTTAGAATAACCCTGACACTTCATGTTGCTAATACTGGATGGATGTTGTCATGGGAACACATCTTTGACAGTTTTCTCTGCTCACTCGCAGTAAAAACACAGAGACTCACTCAGAGGCCAGAGGAAGTGCAGGCATCAGATGGAGAACAAGGGAAAACCATCATCATCAGGAGGCATCAGTGACGGACAGTTGAGTGAATCCGGATACTGTGACTGTCAAGTTAGTGAGTTAGATTTACCTGATTTTCCAAGAAGCTTAATTTAAACAATCTAGGTTTTCAACCTTTATTTTAGGTTTGCAGCACAAACATTGATGCCACTCTCATATGTGTTTCATTAACGTGACTTAACCCAGACTAGAAACGTCTGGAAACAGCTTGTCTGTCCAATAGTAACACAATACATCTTTTCTATGTATTTCTCAGCTGGGACCAGTTGCCAGGCAACCAGAGGAGTCTCTAGGAAGTTACTGGTGCTGGCCAAGAAATAGTCTGGCATGAAACCTGTGGTAAAACAACAATACAAAACCAACAAGAATCCAATTAGTGAGCTTTAGAGGTACTGGTAAGCAGATTGTGTTACCTTGGACAGAGCCAGGCTAGCTGTTTCCCCCTGTGTTCAGTCTTTGTGCTAAGCTAAGCTAACTAGCTGCTGACTCCAGCTACATACTGTATTTACCGCAGACAAGAGAGTGGTACCTATAGGTCTTTTCATATAGTGCTTTTTGGGGGGTTTCCCTATCCTGTAGTGTGTTATATAGGCGTGTGTGCATGTCAATTGTATAATATTAGGGTACTGTGGGATTTTAAGGCTAAAATCCCAAAGTTCCCTGACATCACTAAGTTACACTCAGGCTTCTATTAGTGCTCAAAAACGTTCTTAGTGATTGGTCAAGGGGCGGGACATCCCTAAGCTGTATAGTGTATACCAATCATAACAAAGCGTGCGAGCCAACCACTCGGAGCAGACAGGGCGAAAAGTGGTGCTGATATTTTATCATCTTCAGTTTTTCTGGCATGCTGTGAACAAAGTAACACATTGCACACAGTATGTTGTGTTTATTTTTTGATGATATATGATCATGTCTTCATTTTTTAAATATATGCAGTCAGCAATGTTCTGCGTTTCAGGCAGTTTTATCTAAATACAGTACAGTGTAATGAATTTCTCTAACACTATAGAAGATATAAGGAAATGTGGATTTCTATTCACTATGTGTTTGCCCTCGCTTTCCTTTCCATTTGGTCCCCAGAAATGTGAAATACAAACTGTATGGTTTTCTCAACAGAGGTCGCAGAGTTAATGCAGACTAGCAGATAACTCAAGAGCAGCTTCTCTGTGCCTATAGCCATAGAAAAACATAACATGGGAGGGTGGCAGAAGTCAATTATTGCACATATGAAAATAAGATATTGTAAAAAACATGATACTGCACAGAATATACACATTGCAGGTAATTACTAGTACACAGTGGTAAACATTGATGTAGCACATGAATGAATGAATGAAATGTGAGTTTAAGTGTCTGCGGCAACTCAAAATTGGACATTATATTATACAACTTTCCATGAAAGCCGAACAACAGTGAATGAAGTAAGGTTAATAGAGAGCTATAATAAAATGTGATTCATCCATCATGTGGGGACTTCTGGCTGAAGTCTCCCCATTTTGAATTAGTAAATTCATTAATCAGGGTCCAGTTCTGCTCCTTAACAAACAATAGAAATAATGAAACTCCCAGTGACCATGAGCGCCACGACCCCATTTCAGGTCCATTACACAAAATAGGGCCAGTTGCCAGGCAACTAGTGGAGATTACAGGAAGTGACTGTTCCCAGCCAAGAACAAATCCTAAGAAATATTCAATACATACTCTATACAAAGGTGGTGCCTTTGTTCTTACCATATATACAGAGTAAGTACAAAGGCACCATCTTCTCATCTTACTAAGAAATGTGATTCTCAAAATGTATTTAGTTTTTGCACCAGCTAAATTAAACATCCATCACAGCTCTTATGAAAGACACATTTCACAACAGGAAATCTGTTATGCAATACATTTAGTGCACACAAGAAGAACACATCTAATGTAAGCGACCTAAGATGAGCCCTGGAGGGTAATTTAACATTATAACATTAAATACACCAAACATTTTACATAAAACGGATAAAAGAAGAAAAATATTGAAGGGAATGTTGTTGTGTTTTTGTCTTACAGTAACCTTGACATCATGGTTTGCTTATCCCTCTGTGTCCTGGCAGGGAAAGGGTACATTTAGTTGGGGCACACATAATCACTACTTCACTTATCAACACGTTCTACTGAATAAACAGCCCCTACAGAGCACAGTATAATTAACCAGAATCAACATGCCTGATGTCTCACTTTGCACTATGTTCAAAATATACATTTGCATGTTAAAATAATGTATATCGGCAAACAGAAGTCATGATATAGAAATTGTAATAATTGCTCTTAATTGTGCTAGAACTCAGTTGAGAAAATGTGTGAATAGTCTTTCCCTCGAGCACTGATTATATGAGCTTTACATTCACTGAATTATATCCATCTATACATGATCATGCAGTATGTTTTCAAATGATTATTGGAGAACATGAAACAGACTTACTTTATGCACTGCTAATTGATTCTTCTATGGACCTCCTGTTTTTGACAAGCATTAACTGACTCTGCGTGTGGTATCCTTCTGAGTCACCAAGCTAAAGCACATATAATCAAGGTACTTCATTAAAGGTCATTTTTAGCTGGAAATGTTTTAATTGTATATTACAAATGTAGCCCTACATACAGTACATTAGTCGTATTAATTAACCTTTCATCCATGGAGCCAATGAATCCACCAGCATTTAGAGATTTAGGACCATGGGGAAAAAACGTCAGTGAGATCCAGACTAATCAGTATTAATCAGCAATGCGTCACTTCGAAACAGACCCCTCCATAGGCTGCAGGTCACTAACCACACACACAAAAAGATCTGTCAGCTGCCTTTGAATGATAGGATATGTCAATATTTCCATGGGCTTCTCTCCAGGGTCTTCAGATGAGCGTGGCATGGGAGGGCCCATGGGAAAGGTCAGTGCAGCTCAGAGCCCGGGTGGAGCTTCATCAAATACAACACTGAGGGATCAAAAGCTAGGATGTAGCCCAACAGTGAGACCTCTCTGTGGGGGGTCTAAAGGATCCTGGAGAGCTGGAGGAGATGGAGGATGATGAAAGACGACAAGGATATGTGAAATAAGGGAGGGTGTTGTGGAACAGCCTGAAAGAGAAGTGGAGGAGTTTGGTGGAGATCGAGGGAGGATACACATCAGGGACATGAGCAGGAAGTGGCAGCCTCGCACCGCTGGGCACATTGTGAGTCACCTGTATGTCAACGGCTTAATTATTCACATACCTTATGCAGAAGCACAACCCATATATTTCCATTTCACAGGAAATGATCTGAGCGTAGACTTTAGTGTTACACCAACTTGTCCATTAGTCAAAGTCAAAGTCAGCTTTATTGTCAAAATTACTACATGTGTTATACATCCAGAAATCTCGAGATACCGTTTCCCGCAGTCCCACAGTGTGACATATATACATCAAACAAAACAAAAAGGGCCTAGATAAACGGGGTATACAATTTAAAATGTTAATATTATATTATGATGCAGTTTGACTTTGTCATGTTATCTTTGGAATTAAATCCAAAGGATTGGACATAACCTACTCTTTTTCAAATCAAAAAGGGTTATTTACTTTGTGTGATGGTATTATGCTACATATGAGAGTTGCTAGCAGGTACATTTTGGACAGAGCTTTTCTCTCTGTTTTAAGTATTTTTGCTAAGCTAATGGCTAGTGGATACATCGCTATTTATAAATCAGGCAGTGTAGTCCTTTTGATCTTCCTTTTCTATAGCAAGAATGCAAATGTATTTGACAAATGTATTTGTTTGGATATACTAAACATGTATTTTGGCATAACTGGGGTGCATCTTGGTTATCCATTAATGTGCTCATGCTTAAAAGCTAAATCCTACCCTACACCAAGAAGTGTATGATTTTTTAGATATAAAGCTGGATAGCAAAAGTGTGATTATTGTCAGGAATTGTTCATGACAGCTTTAAGTGCCTCTGCATACATAACTACCATGCCTATGAATCATACAACTCAAAAGAGAAGCTGAGAGTGACTCATTCGACTAAAATCCTCCAGTGGCTGCCTGCATGTAGAAACACAACAGTGCAAAAAGAAATGACAGAGACAGAGAGGGAGGAGGAGAGCAGCAGGGCTACGTCACCGATGAAAGAGTAACCAGACCCTTGGGGCAGAGGGGATAAATAAAGGAGGAGTGTGGGTAATATTACCCACATCTCCCTGCTGCTTGTGGCCGACTGTCATGTCTTGCTTGGCAGTGATGTCACTCACAAACACACAAGTATTTAAAGAGCGGCACACACATACTGCAGATGCTAAATTATTAAACATAAGATATTTAACCTCTTATTACTACGCCCCTAATAGGTTTTTTTCTTCTTCTCCTACATATGTGGATGCAAAACATGCACCCAGTTACAAATGCTTGGAAAAACGACCCATTTCTAACATCTAAAGTTCAAATTCAGCATTAACAGAAAGAGAAAGAGGGCAGCAGGGTGGACATAAGATTCAGGTTTCCTCCTATTCTGCAAACAAGGGTAGACCGCACACCACAAAGGCTGTACCTAAATATAGTAAAGGAGAAGGAAGAAAGAGGACGAGGATCTGACTGGCTTGCACCCATATACAGGTATAACCTCTGCCTCACTGCTAGCACATGGTGTCTCACTAAACTGTGTCCCCACTTTCAGTACCCTCAGCACTTTAGTCATTTGCTATAAATAGGCCTTCACACAAACACCTCAGCCAACAGCCCATTTCGCCTGTCTACTTTTATTTTCAGCAAATGAGATTTCAGCGGTGATGAGACTTCACCTGCGGCGGGCTGGCGTTGTGTTGACGGTGTGCAAAGCACGCTCTGAGAAGCCTGTGTTGCTGTGCTGTATTGGCTCAGAAAATGCTTAGCCCAGCCCATCACGGTGAAATACTGCGCACCTCCATGGGAGGGCCAAGGGCGCTCTCACCGGGGCCGGGGGAAGCTTTTAAATCATACACGCCATCATAGGTGCACACACACTTGGACACACATTTATGGTCAAAGGCACACGCTGTAGACACAGACTGTTCTGTTGTCTTCTAAAGGAAAATACACCAATGCTATTTGTAAGGATATTGTGGCTCATTATAAGAGTTAAAGGCCATTCAAGATAATGTTTTGGATGTAAAAGAAAAACATTTGTAATATTATAATCATCTAGATTAAAAAGCTTCACTCTGTTGGTGTAGCAGTAATGTGACTTTGTGCTGCTGTAGCTGCTGTATCTATAACAAGCAGCAGAGGGCTATCTGGAAATGTAAACACAGGAAGAAGAGCCTGACTGTGTTCAGAAAGTCACATATACATTAATATACATGACTTATGAACATGTTTTAATTCAAATGTACTAAATAAAATCTAAATACTACACTATCTCTCTCCTCAAGCCTGCAGGAAGAATACTTTTGAGTCTGGGTACACACACACACACACACACACACACACACACACTGGTTGTTGACCAAGCCTTCCAGCTGCACTCCCTGTAGGGGGGATAATATGTATATATTTTCCACTCCAGTAATCTGCCGGGCCCCCTCTCTCTTTTAACTTCATCCTTTCCATTTTCGTTTCAACAACTGTTTATAGACCTCTTGGATTTCTCACCTTCCCCACTTTGCTTTCACCCAGCCTGCTTAACCACTAGCCAAGAAGACTCAACAAACTGCTACACAGCTATTTAAGAATACAGCCTCCTTGAAAATAAACAAACTGCACATCATTAAAGCTTTCATAAAGGTGCTTTTGGTCAGAACAACACATGTTATGAGAGAAACAACAACTCTTCTTCTTTTCTTCTGGAGAAAAGTTCCTGCTCTCCTTGAAGTTCTCTTCATGTCACTGATGTGTACCAAGCTAAGAACCATAGATGAGAACTCGCACTTCATCAAACTAAGAAAGAACACAAAAGAGACCTCCTCGTGATGAGTGAAGTATGGGGTTTTTGAGCAGCAAGGCTCCTCATAATAGTTTTTCTTTGACAAGGCTTTATGGATCTGAAGACAGAGGGTGACACACAGAGGGCATCAGGGAGTAACAGTTGAACTCTCCTCCACATATTGGGGCCTGTTTGACACATGTTACTGTTATCTGTGTCCCTGTAAAGCTCCATGCTAAACAGTTAGCATAAAGAGCAGCGACACAGCCATTTTAAACGTGTTTTTGTTATCCCTGCAACATTAATGTAAAGTAGCCATAAAAGTTGAATCTCGCAGCTTCATCTTTATAAAATGGATCATCCAAACTGTCTCCCTGCCTTTGAATCTAAAGACGGCAACATCAGCCGAGGCTTTCAAACTCCTGTTGATCAAAAATTGATCTACAATCTGTAACTGAAAGTACTTTTTGTCCCCTTCCCCTCCATCAGACACAGATACAGGAAGTTAGGATCAGTTCTCCCATCCAAGCTGAAATGCAGCACATGCCTGGCATGTCAGAGTCTCAAGAATCCCCCACCTGGACTGCAACTCACTCTGTGACGTCAGAAAGCTCTTTGTATGTGTGTGCAGGCCTCACTGCCAGCCCACGCATTGGCGGAGGAGGAGTGGGTGAGGTGGGATGGAGGGACGGAGGTGGGCTTTACGCTGTGATGTAATTTGATGGAAACTGTTATGTGTGGTGATGCTGCATCTTACAGCAGCATTGAGCGACACAGCCTCCTACCGGCTGAAGAAAAGATGAGCACAGCACAGTGTATCAGACCGGGACAATATGTTCGTGTTGCCACCTTCAATTTAGCAGCAGTGTTTCCTCATCCTGGGCATCAACAAGCATATCTTATTTAAACAGTTTATATATATTGAATATTGAGAGCAAATGTTGAACATATTGCGTGGAAGTTTCATTCATTGTACTAATTATTTGATTGTTGTGTAACCTAATAATCACATGAGTTTACTTAAGCTGTAACGAGATGATGGAACAAAGCATATAATCATAAAAGCCTGGCCCACAATGAAGCCTGACATTCCACAAAAGGCATTATGTCCGTTGTTACCGAGATGATAATCTTATCTGAATGTGACCGCTGTGGAACTGAGAGGACACTCAATTTTGGAAAATGAACCTATAGCACCATCCACTGGTGATATGGGTACATCTCTTGTGTTTTTAAATTGTTAGCATTACAATGTGACTTGTCAGTTTAAAGTGGACCTATCATGCTACATTTGAATAATATAGTGTAGGACCATAAGGCATATTTTATATTTATTTTTCAAAATACCAAACACATCATGCATTTTAGCCATTCCTCATTTCGCTCAATTTAACACTGTCTTTTCATGGGCTGATTCTGTGAGAACAGCACCATCTACAGGCCTGGCATATGTACTACAGCGTCTCCAGCGCTTTCGAACGGCAATGTCCGTGGCTGTAACCTCCTGATTGGTGGAGTTGGCCCAATAGCCGTAGCGCCACTTCTGTGATGTCATAGAAGTGTTCAAATCTGTATCAGTCTGTATCAGATCCGTTGCAGCCCCTTTTTAAGAGATTTGGGTATGGAGGAAAATAGAGAGGGTTGTGTTTTCTGACACTTGGTGAGTTCCCTGGAACACCGGGGACACATATTCATGTATAAAAGACGTACACAAGTGCATTTTGCATGATAGGTCACCTTTAAGCAATGAGTTATCTTAAAATCTGAACTGAGTATTCGTCCTTAGTCGGTAGTGGGATGGATTTTATTTACAGTGTCACAAATATTTCTTCAGATAAGCACATAAGACACCCAGTAAATGGCATAAATATCCAGTTACAGAGGATGTATTGAAGGAAGAACAGTGGAATGTTCAACTTTTCCTTTTATGATGAAATGTCATAAGTTTACCATAGGATTGTGATTTTTGTCTGTAAAGGTAGTATATATTAAATGCTTAACATTCGGTAGATGGCTTCAATCTGAATCAAATCTTGATTGGTGCAAGAAAGTTTATTAAATCTTCTTTTCCTAATAGAGCTCCGCCAGATCAACACCTTTAAAAAAGACAAAAACACTAAATGTTTGTTTATAAGACCTCATTACTAATGTTGTAGTTGAATACAATTTCAACTCACATTTGTGTTTGTGCAGATACATTTGGGTTTCTGGAGCGCCTACCAATAACCAACAGTCATGTCATAGTATAGTATTCTATAAAAAAGTCATGTTTTTAATCCAAATGTGCCACAATGGATCCCTTGTCTTTTATCTGCCTACGGGTGTAGATAAACTAAACCTGAACCTCAAATATATGTAAACTGTCCCATAAAAAAAAAGCCATTAAAATGCTCAAAACATTTGTTTTAAAGTATGTCAAAAAACGTCATAAAGAACGCATAACATAGTATGCCACAGTAAAGTATATCAGATAGTATGACTGTGTTGACGCAGGCCTCTGGTTTGTGAACATTCAAACATGTAAAGTATGAACCTGAGAACAAACATAACATTTCACCTTCGACACACTTACCCACTCCGTGGTAACGGTATTTTTTTCTTCAATGAAACACATGATAACAGAAATGTCTCCATGAAACTGAGTTTAATAGATTGTTAAAAATAAGGCTATGATGCTGTTTTAGCAAACATTGACCAGGAGGAATCACTGTTATGGCGTCCAGAGGGGCACCGGGTTAGTGTGACCAGTCTCTGGAGTATTACAGATGTACAAACAGTGAGCACACATACACCGCACATTTCAAAATCAAACACACACACTGGAAATTGTGTCCTGCGTTCAAACTCCTACATGTACACATGTACTGTACACACAAACACAAACCCCACCCAAAACGGTGGCAATAAACAGACTGAGCTGAAAACATAGCAGTGTCCTCTTTTTAAAAAAATACACAAAAAACAAAACATGCATAGCTTAGTACATGAATCTTGATCGGAAAACTATTGTTTGCACACTTTGTCATGGTTTGTCAAAAATGTCCAACATGATTACATTGATATTGTTTATTTGTCCATTATTAACAATCACTCAAACCCATCTGACTATTTTGCTCATGTAGAAAGTTACATTCTGAACCAAGGTAGGCTCGTCAACAAAGGAAATAAATACTGGAATGGCAACAACAAAATAGAAAGTTACTATTTTAAAATGGACTGAAGACCAATCTTGGTTCAACTTAAGATATAAAAACAAATTAAAACACCTGCTTAATATTGACATCTTGCACATAAAAGTGTCTTACGCATTAATACAAAACACAAAAAATGAATTGCCTTCCAGTCCTTCAAATGCATTTGTAACAACAAAACAAGGAATGGTGAAGCAATCAGGAAGTCTCCCTTTAGTGCTGTGCGCATGTCCGTTAGAAGGTGCCACAAAAAATGTTTAGTCAGATTTCATTATTCAAGCTTATTTCCCAGTAAAATGACACACCCTTAAATTATTGAATACGTTTTAGGTTGGAATGATGAATCAAATAATAAGTCAGTTTCACGGTGCTTCTTCTTTCTTCCTTTGGGTACTGGGGTGCTACAAGTTTGTACATTTGTTTCCTTCACATGATTAGAACATAGTGGTTTATAGAGTACAAAACTATTGAGTGTTCTTCCAAACATCAACTTACATTTTAAAGTGCCAATGAGTTGAAGCACCAAGCTGGTGGCACGGACAGATTTTCCCTAACACGACAAACAGGAGTATAGTTTGAAATGGTTTCCCCCATGCAGGCTAATGCTAACCTGCGCTACAGTGAGATGGTTATTGTTTTCAGTAGCAGTGCCCAAACTGCTAAGACATTATTTAGGTGAATAAACCAGTGGCCAATAGGACTTGGTTTCATTCAATATTAATACGACCTCTCAAGATGTTTAAGCACTTTTGCTGACCAAAAGCACATTTAATTTACCACTGGTACGTGCAAGCTGCTTTCTAGTAATCAGACCATACAGTAGAGTAATCAGCCTTAGAAAACACCTTGAAGGGAACATATTTTGACGCCCAGCCGTAATGGTTAAGATAATAAAAATGCTCATTGAATGCATACACACACACACACACACACCTGAAGTTCACACAGACAATGTTTTACAAATGTAAAATTCTATGTGTTCAATATAAAATATACTTCAGCTCAACTTTCTTCTCCCTTTTTTTTAAAAGCGCTTTTCCCTTTTACTTTCCATATCGATCCCTTTTTTTTAACATTTGGGAAACAAACAACTTCCATTCATTACCTGATCAAACTATGCTCACCGCTTTCTTTGCACCAACTCAGCGTTTTTTTTCCCAGAGTGCACCGGCTTTTCCAACATGCGACCCAGCAGCAGGGAACACTCGGACGGATTCCTTAAGTTAACACAAGCCTCACCACAACTCATTCAAATTCATAAAGAATAAACTGTACAAAAAACATGGACTAAAAATATTTTTTTTTTACAAAGTATTCAACTACTCAGGCATTAAAAACAATCAGTAATATCAAATTAAAAACTTGGAGGAGGACATGCAGGGCCAACAGTCTGTGATTATTATTTCTTCAATCGTGAGAGTTTGACACCTGCCAGACGATGAGGTGGCTCCGCTCGACCTTGATGGGCGGAGACTGCTGACTGGCTGCTGGCTCTGATAAACCGTCCAACTCCCCGCCTTCATCACCTAGAGGGGAGGAGGACGATGTGTCAATCAAACGGCATAACAGTGGAGATGTGTAGTCTTTATGCACCAGCTTAATTAGCTTTAAAGGTCCCCTATTATACTGTTTTTCATCAATATATTATAGGTCTCAGATATATAAAAAACATTTCTCTGAAGTGTTTGGCTACAAATACCAAACAGATCACCCACTGTAGCATCCCATAATCCCCTCTGTTTCAGCCCTGTTTCAAAAGTGCTGATTCTCTGTCCTCCCCGCGCCCCTCTGAGACATTTGTACAGACACAGATACAGGAAGTACATTTGGTTAAAAAATAACACAATGGTGCTCCAGGAGGAGATTCAGGTGATAAGGTGGGGGGGGGGGGGGGTTACCTTGGTTGCTGATTGGCTAATGGTTACACAAGCCAAAAAATCGTTATGACATCATAAAGTAGCCTAAATCTGATCAGCTCATTTTCAGACAGGTTTTTATATAAATGGATCAGGACAAAAAGAGAGCAAATCTTTTTTCCTGAAACTTTCAGAATCTCTTTACGCAGAGGGGGCACATGTTGATGTATAAAAGACATGAAAAAGTGGATTTTGCATAATAGGTGACCTTTAAGTCAGAAAGAAGTCTAGTACACATTATTGTTAAAGTAGATTCTGATACAACCGTTAATATTTAGGATTAAACCAAAAGGAAATGCAACTTGTGTATACACTTCGTTAACGCTGTGACACACTCACCCATTCTGAAGTCAATGTACCCTTCTCCTCCACTCATCACCAGGAAGGTTTTGGGCTCAGAGGTTGCTGTGTCCGAGGATTCAGAGGGGGGTTCATCAGAGCCCGAATCTGCACTGCCGGGAGGGGGCATCGCCTGACCTGTGACACAAAAACAAAAATAATTACACTAATAAAAAAGACATTAAAGTAAGTTTTCTTTTGACAGTAATGAGGAAGCTATAATCCCAAAGCATCTGCCCTGTTTACTACAGAAACAGCATAAATCATTGACAGGATCATTTGCATTATAAAGGTGCTTATATGCTGGAATTGATCAACTGTCTTCATGATCAAGTCATGTGCATATTTTCTTGTTTAATCAAATGAAATGTCAAAGTAGTTAAAAATCACATCCATGATAACGTCTTCAAATGTCTTGTTTGATCTGATAAACAGTGGAAGATAGATATAGTCCCATAGATATTTAATTTGCAATGTTATAAAACAGAGAAAAAACGTTTTTTTTTTGCTTGAAGACATTTACCATTATTCAAAATAGTTGCAGAATAGATTTGATCAGATTGTATTTATCGATGCAGCTCCACAAACATAAATAAATTACCTATTGATTTGTAAGATCTTATCCGATGTACATTGCAGGCAATTTTCAATGGTTTATGGTTAATAATTATGCAGTGTTGTTCACAGTTTCTGTCACTTGCACTTGTTGCTTACCTGGCACGGTGACAAAGAACTTGACAGCATCTCGGTGTCCGTGGAAACACAGCTGGGCGTGAGCCATGGAGCAGTACGGCACACAGCTGCCCTGCACGGCACCGTCTGAACCGTCATCACTGTAAACCCGCACAGCACTGCCGGGACGATTTGGCACTATTCCCGTTGTCTTATTGGCTGCAGGATACGAAGGATATTATTGTATTATATATAATACAAGAAGGACATATGTGGGTGGAAGCACAAACACAAACACACACTCACACTCACATAGACATATTTATCGTGACACTGATTCCCTATCCTTAAAACAAGACAAAGCAGAGATGTGAGCAGAGCTGCCTGTAGGTTTGTGTCAATTTGCTGTCATTGTTTCTATAAGCATAACTAGCACATTATTAGCCACAGTGTCATTGTCACATTTTGCCAAAACTTAAAATGAATGAAAAACAACAGCTTCTTCTCAAAAGTCAAACATAATTTGGAAGGAAAGAGAAAACAACAAGTTCTTTAAAAGAAAGGGATATTTAGTCGAACTGCACAGGAAGTCCAGTACATAAAGCACACACGTGTATTCAGTAAATACTAGGTATGTAACGATACCCAAAACTCACGGTATGATAATATCGTGATAAAAAGTCCACGGTATGATATTTATCGCGATATTGAAAAATAAACGAAGATAAATGTGAATTTTTTCTTTTTCTTTTACTTAGATTTATAATTTAATAAAGAAAAGAAAATTCGATTTGTACAGCATTTCAGTAGGATAGTAGTATTTTAAAGTGTCAACAATATAATAATCAGACCCTGCAATAGAATAAATCAAGTTTCACTTTAGTTTTTCAAGTAACTCAACTCTAACTCACTCACTCACTCACTCAGCATCATCAAGGTTATCTTTTAGGAATATGAGCATGTCCACATTTCCAGGTAGAAGCTGGGATGTTTGGGCGTTTACAATATCCCCTGCTGTGGAAAAAACTCTCTTGCTTGGTACTGATGTTGCTGGGACAGAGAGATATGCTTTGGCCATGGGTGACAGCAGTGGGTCAAACTGTGCATTGTCTCTCCACCACTTCAAAAACAATACAGTTGTTGCCAAGAAGGTGAGGCTTATTGACAGGGCGAGATATACATATACTGTTGGTACTTGTCTATGTCTCTAGGTATGTACATGTAGCCCTGTAAATACGATGTCCTTTTGTGTTATTTGTTGTTGTATGTTCATGTTATAACCTACTTGTTGCCATGTTGGACAGGTCCCCCTTGAAAAAGAGATCGATGATCTCAATGGGACCATCAAAAAAAATGTCGTGGTATATTTTCTCAGTCTCACGACGGTATTGAGACATCTATTTACCGCGATATTCGATATATCGTTACATCCCTAGTAAATAATCATACCTATTTGAACATTAACTTTAAAATAAATCCTTCTGAAAACTAAGGTGCAGGTGTGCGTTACCTTCAGACAGCGGGATGGAGATGATGACGCCGTTTCCTGTTCCCACCCAGAGCCGGCTGCAGGACACCATCAGAGCTGTGATCCTCACAAAGGAGAAGCCCAGTTTACCCGTGCCTGCAACACACAGAACACACACTTATTTGTAGTTTCACTCCATGTGATCTTGAGGAAAGAGTTCTGTATGTACCTGAAATATACATATGCTGCTTTCTAAATAACAAGAATGTAAAAAAAAAAAACATAAGGATTTCTGAAGGACGTAACTAGTTGGCAAAAGTACACTACACACATCCTTTACTCAAGTAGAAGTACAGATACTCATGTTTAAAAAGACTCTGGTAAAAAGTACTGACTAAAGTTCTTTACTCAAGTAAAAGTAAAGAAGTATGGGCTTCGATATGTACTTAAGTAAAAAGTACCCATAACTACCAGCTGTTTTAAAGAGTACCTGACCTCCCTTTATATTAATAGAACAATAATGTCATTGTTAGCAAATTAATGTTTCGATGCTGAAGAACGGCAACATGACAACGTTTTCATTGGTCCCTCTTGTTTAGAGAAGACCAGGAAATTATGGATACAAGGATTGTGTTAAAATCAATAGGCACGCAATGACTCTAAATAATAATGATCACGCCACCAAACACACATTCAAACTAAAGGAACCAGCCTGTTTTGAAAATGTAAGAAGTAGAAAGTACAGGTATTTGTGTTAAAAATGTAAGAAGTAAAAGTAAAAAGTCATCAGAAAAATAAGTAGTGGAGTAAAGCACTGATACCAGAAACATGTACTTAAAGGAGAGGTGTCATGGCCATTTCCACTGATCATAATTCCATTGTTGAGGTATACTAAAATAGAAAAATACTGTGCAATTTTCCAAACTCACATTGGTTTCGCATACAGCATCTCTGTAAAGTATGTGTATTCAGCAGTATTCACTTTCTCCACTAAACGGCTCGTTGCTGCTCCCCCCCCCACAAACAATAAGTGTGGCTTGATATTGAGTAAGAAAAGGGTTTATAGGTTGATGAACGCTGTGAGAATGGGTATACAGAGAGAATCTGTCAGAATCTGTCTGTTATCAGCCTGCAGCCAGGGAGCAGCAGCAGAGCTGCCTGCACTGAGTGTGTGTGTGTGAGGAAGTCCGTGGATTGGTCAATTTGGACCAATCAGCGGGGGCTTAACGTAACGGCTCCGCGGACGTAACGTAACGGCTCCACGGATTGGCCCATTTAGTTCGTGCTTTCGTAAGCACGACCCGGAAGAATCAAATGGATGATGACGTTTCACCAACGAGGCGTTTTGGAGAGGTATTTTCTGTGTTAGAGTTGTACTCGCTACAGGGTGGACTTTAAGGGTTTTGACTCTGCACACCGTTTACATGCAGAAAAACCTTCATAACACACAAGGGCATGACATGTCACCTTTAAGTACAGTAACGAAGTATTTGTACTCCACTACTTCCCACCTCTGGTAAGAAAAATGTACGTACCCAACATCTTGCTGACGTAGGGCTCGATGTCCACGTCCTGGAGGTGCTGGTAGGTGTGGGCGTGAAACAAGCGCAGCGTTGAATCCAGTCGGATGGACACCCAGATACCGTCCCCCACCCAGGCCAGCTGCCGCACCTGGCTCTCCTTACGAGGATGGGCGTCAAATGACTTCTGCTCAGACACGACAGGATGAGAAAGTGTTAATATTGTAGGATTGGATTTATGTCACTATAAAACATATTTTAGATGAAAGTAACGCAACACAATATTCAGTTTTGAGTGAGATTTAAGTAAAATATTGACAGCTGTACCTCTATCCTCATGGCCTTGGGCTGGATGATGTAGATCTTGTTCCTGTAGCCGCACCACACCTTGTCGTAGACCACCGTCATGCAGCGGATAGAGTGGTGAGGCCGGCCCAGGTCCAACAGGTGGTAGTTGGTTAAATCCCACTGACCGTCTGCGTGGGAGGAACACAAATACTTTATGATCTTTGGTGCATAACATCAGAAGATAAAACCTATTATCTTCAAAAGTGTAAATACTGTTTTAAAACTGTGAAATGACTTCTTTAGGTATATAAGAAATTACTTCTTTAGGTATATATATAAAACGTTTATTTTTTTAAAAAGAGTAGAACATGCCAGTTTTTAAAGTCAAGAAGACAAAAATCATTCACTGTCTTTTTGGCCGATAAACCGTTGGAATAAAAGTCATTTCTCCTCCTTGACGTTAAAAACTGGGATGCGCTGCCCTTTCAGATTTATTTTTAGATTACGTTTACTGGACTTTGGGTTTAGCACTCCACAAGTATTGTTGAGGCTTAACCTCCTTTACCAAAAAAACCTTCTGATTTGTCTTCTTCAAATTGCTGAAACTTAACAAATATAGAGTGGCGAAGTCCCTCCCCTTCCGGTAGACCTCCATGGGACCTTATTTCCGAAAAATTATGTATTGAAGTCAATGGAGAGAGAAAGATTATCTTTCGATCCCGTTTGAATTGTGCCACGAATTACATATATGATGTTTGTCAATTTAAAAGATAATTTTGCAAGTAAAATTATCTTTTAAATTGACAAACATCATATATGTAATTCGTGGCACAATTCAATATAAAAAAAAAAATGGTGTCCTAAAACTGTGAAGCAACACTTTTTTTGTGTGAAACGCTCAATGAACTACCTCTCCCGTCTCGCACCACACACCAAGACGGCCGTCACGTTGGCACATTTCACTTCTTTCTTTCAGAATGAGACGAAAAGTATTAAAAGAGGTGAAAATCACTCCAAGTCTGGGCATGTTGAGAGCTGTACATACACACAAGGGGAGTTAGTTGGTTCCGTAAGAGCCAGCATGCGGGACCGGGATTCTGGGATTTGTAGTCTTTCTAGTTGCGTATTTTTCATAGTATTATATTTCAACAGTTTTACGACAAACTGTGACTTTTTTGACATGGAAATTATTATTTAAGATTGACAAACATAATATGTGTAATTCGTGGCACAATTCAAACGGGATCGAAAGATAATCTTTCTCTCTCCATTGACTTCAATGCATACTTTTTCAGAAATAAGGTCCCATGGGGCGGAAGTAGATGGGCGGGACTTCGCCACTCTATTTACCAAACGATCGTAGAATGAACTGTGACAATATGGACCATGTATATTTATATCAACCTGAGAAGACTACAGGATATTCAAATGGTCACATTTCTGCATGTTGTCTGTGAAAACAAAGGGCGCTAACCCACAGACTCACCGATGCTTCTGTGGAAAATTGCTAATGTCCCGTCAGCCAGAGCCACCAGGACTCTCCCTTTAACATGCCTGTAAATAGAGAGGAACACACACTGTTCACACACTTATTCCTGTTTGTATGAATTTATCTTTGGTGTGTCTGTCTGTGAAAAATGACACGTGTACTCACACTATGCCGAGGATGGAGTCTTTCAGCTTGATGGCATGGAGACACTTCCTCCATCGAGCCACAGCCGAGTGCACATACAGACTGAGGAGGGGAGAGACAGAGAGATACCAAAGGCTGATCAGAGGGCTGCAATGGCTCAGGAGTGGATTTATTGAACTCAATTGTAAAAAATAGAGCTGGAAGTATGACTGTATGGACACATTTGCCAAAAAAAGAACAATAATTGAACGAAGCCTGATCTTCAGTCACATATTAAAAAAGCACTGTTAATGTTCACTAAAACAAGCACTCGTGATATTTGTTGTGTGAGCGCCCGCCTTATATATTTGGCCGCTGCCCTCTATCATCTTTGTATTTCTGTTGTACCTATATGTTCACTTTGTTTTATGGGGTTTTATATTGTTGCATCGATTCAGTTGTCTTGTGTCTTATCTGTCAGAGAGAAATCTGTATTTATTTTATTTTTTATTTATTTGTATTATCATACCTTTCACCTCCTTGTGTCTATTAACCTGTTCAAATGTTATATTTGGCTGCATGTACCTTTAAAGTTCCTAACAAATAATCTGAGGGGAATTTCTTGTTGTTTCTTTTTAACTTGTGATGTGTCATTTTGTAAAGCACTTTGAGCTGCATGTGTTGTATGAAAAGTGCTATATAAATAAAGTATTATTATTATTATTATTATTATAGTGTCTGCTGTGCTGCTCACCATCCGTTCTGAGCTCCCAGCCACATGGTGGGCAGGGCGCTGCTCATCCTCAGGACTTCCCCGTCTGACGGCTCCGATTCTTCTGGAAAGGTTTCCCCGTCGTACCCGCAGCCCCTAGATCAGCAGGCAGAAGATGCACAAGTGTTTTTACTTCATACAAAACTGTAACTGTATATTTTTCATTTGGTTTGTAAGCAGGAGTACAGAAAAAAAAACATTGCTGATTTTCCAAGAAACTAAGTTAGAGGGATAAGTACAAGGGCCAAGGAAGAACACATTCAATAAATAGGGATGAAACATTACATTGAATGTAAAACCACTGGCTATGCACTGCCATTCAAGCACATCAACTCTTAATAGAAAGTAAAAAAAAGTACTTTAAAAGTGTTCAAATCATAAAGGAAAGGTATGTCGGGGTCACACTGGATGAGGAAGCACTTTGAATTTCATTGAACCCCTGCCTGCGTCCTTTCCACGCACATGTTAACCGATTGGGCTGTTGAACATAAACAATATATCTTTTTTATGAAAAAAAGAATGCATCCCATACTTCCTGTTAACCTTCAGTCTTTATGCCTGTTGAGTCTGACGGCAAGTTTATTAAATCCATCAAACTTTAGAAAAGATAAACAAGAACACTGCTGCTCACCTCTGTGAGTCGGCAGAGGGGGAGTCAGTGGGTCCCACCCCCAGTGGGTCGGTGAACACGTGCTCGGTGTAGATTCCCGGCTGCTGGTTTTGATCCGCTTCCTGCTCCTCCTCTCCTTCTTCGCCCACACCAGTGTTAGCCTCCGTGGCTTCTGTTGCCTCCTCCGCAGCGGGAACGCCGTCTTCTGCTGGACTCGTCTCTCTGGACAGCTCAACTGTGGGCATAGCGGGTAAATCAGGTGTCAAACAAATAATACAGGAAGGTTTGAGTCAGAAATTCCCCCTGGTATAATATATTTGTATATTTAGCTATGAGCATGTTCACAGGAGTAAATCACAGGCTACATCTTCAGCACTATAGGTGCAGTAATTAATATTCTATGAGATACAACTGTGATATCAGCATGAAATAAGAACATTTGGGGGAAAACTAATTATTCAAAACAAGGTAGAATATCATAGAATATCATCACACAACTAGCATAGGAAGGTAACAAGATATAAAGAACAATATCCCATTATTCTGTAGTTGTAGTTTTGAATATTATCAGAAGTTTGTGAATTATCCAAAGTGTATCTATTAATTTAACTAGCACTGTGATACTGCCCCCTTGTGGATCCTTACGTTGTTGCTGTTGGCCCCTATAGTGTTGTGATGCCAGCAGTAAAACAATTAAGGACCCTCTTTACCCAAGCATTGTTTTTAATTACCTGAGCTAGAGATGCCGCTGTGTTCGGCCGGCTGGTCAGAGACGCCTACGCTGGCCGTCTGCGGGATGGCGGTGGTCCCCTCTGTTGCCACGGCACCGTCGCTACCCGCAGAGCCCACACTGGCCACACTGCCGGCAAGAGACACCCTGTCACCCTGGACAGCCTCCGAGTCCTGAGGTACCTCCTCAGCTGCCGTATAGTCAGTCTCCAACACACCTGCAAACACAAAGGACCTCACAGTCAAAGCTCAGGGCTGATAGAAGAGGAGATATTATGTATTCAGTGATGACAAAGAAAATCACCATCACATCACCAATCATCCATCCCACACTAACACAAATACAGTTTTGACCAGTGTAGGGAAAAGTTGGCATTACCGTAAACGTTAAATTTATTGAACATGTCAGAAACAAAACATGCAACAATAATAATAATATTCTTTTTTTTCTTAAAAAAAAAATTCATTCTCAAATAGTCTCTGTCATGTTCAACAACGGCAACAAGAAGCTTAAAAACACTTTTCTGGTCCAACCCCCTCTAGCGTACATTTTCCTTGTAAATAAAAGATTAGGTCATCGTCATTTATGAATTTAAGGGCATGTTATGTTTATATTGTTATTTTTGTATATCTTGTTTTGTATAATGTGATTTTGTATGGCTGCTACCTTGGCTAGGTTTCTGTTGTAAGAAATATTTTGACCTTTATGAAGGAACCCATGCCAGCTTACTTCCGGGTTTTAGGACGCGTCACTGTGGCACTATGGGATTAATTCATAAATGTTTAAAACAAAAAGGCAGAATAGATAAATAAGTAATCACTCAGCCTACCTGGAACGCTGGCTATGCAGACGACGTGTGTGTTGCAGGCGTAGAAGCTGTCGAGCATGTCAGAGGGCTGACTGGCATCTAGCACCATCACCTTGGTGGAGGAGTGGGTGCTGGTGCAGACCCACACCCGACTGGACGACTCGTCCTGGAGGACCAGCTCCTTCTCCCCTTTCTCCGGATCCTTAAAGACAAACACTAAAATCAGCAAATAGACTCAACAGAATTGAAACCAAAATGTAAGAAAGATAGCTTTCTAATGTAACGCCTCTTTCTTGGATCACCTACTCTTACCTTGCTCTCTTGCTCTAAGTGGTTCAGGCTACTCTGAGAACCCTTTGTCTGCTTCACGAGCTCCGGTAACGTTCTCGCTCCGGACAAGTCGACCCCCGCAGCGCACCACAGCTGGGGAACAGAGACAGATGCATGTCAGGGTTATTCAAGAAAAGGATACACAGTATTCTTCTTGTATTAAAGTGTTAAGTTGTTGACTCGTGTACCTTCATAGAAGCATCCTTCTGATCCAGAGGTCTCAAGTATACCGGTACAGGCAATTTCATTTTGTTCTCCACTTGTCCACCATTTGCTGCCTGTCAGGGTATAACAAGCACAGGCAAAGGGATGAGACTTTAAAACACATTATCACACACATTTAGAGAAAGAAAGGCAACGTGATCAACACATCTTCATTTCAGTAACCAACCATGCTTTCTATGCTGATGTGTGCGTTTTGTTACACATCACTTTGGAAACAGACAAATAAGGTGTTTTTTACAGGAACTAGGTTAAATAAAATTACCAATGTGTTTTTTGTGTTTAGTATCCACTCATAGTTTTTTTTTTTAAACTGTGCAAGGACTAGCTCTTGGTTTAGTAGGAAGAGGCTCAGGGCAAAGATGGCTCGCACTACAATGCACTTGATCTGTCTTAAACACAACATATCGTCTATTTAATCGTTATCAGTCATATCTAAAGTCACTTCCTGATTTCAAGGGGATGGTTTGTATATAAGGGAGGGGCACTTTAGATTTTGTCTGAGGTTAGCCCAGTGTGGCAGACGTCATTTAGTGGCATCAACATGAACATAGAGCCCATATAGGGACAGAAAACAGAAACGACACATACATTCAAGAGTGTACATTTAATGGACACAACAAATATTCCTACACATACTGTATGTCTAATCTTATAAAGGGTGGAGCACCATCTGGTGGACAACTTCAACTCATGTTTCTTTTTTAAAGAAAGTGTAAAAACTGAACCAAACCAAATCACGGTCTAGAATGACAATAATTATGCAATGAGGAAGAAAAGCCACAGATCCTCCTGTGTGACTCATGTTCAAACTTTCATGTCCTACCTTGAACTTGCTGGGCAGGCTCCAGCCGTGTGCGGTGACTCGTCCATCCTCCTTCTGCATGTGGGCCTTGACCTGTCGGTACTGAGCTCTCTTCTGCTCTTTACGGGATGGAGAGCTGCACAGGTCCTTTCTACAAGAAGAGCAAAGATAGAGACATGTCATTAGCTTACAGATGCTGTAGATACGTGTGCATATTGCAGGCTTTTACGTGAAAATAATATTGCAGGGTATATGCAGGAATCCTGAAGTCAAATTGAATACCTTTTAAGACCTTTTTTAAAAGACCCTTTCCATACATTTGAAGACCTCATTGCCACTTGGAGTTTTAACCGGTTGCATTGGCGACACACTTTACCTCACATTTACGATATACAGTATTGATTGTCCTTCCTCCTTATCTTCCAACCATTTGGACGCAAACTTGCATTTCCCCATAACGATGTTGTTTAACAACCGGCGTAAACGGAGCTTCGCGTGCTATCAAGCAGTGAGCGTGCGATGTCCTGTTCAGATGACGTCAAACCCAACGGGATGCCATAAATAAACTACACAGAATCACACTACACACCGACGCAATGATTACATTCAGGCAGACTGTAGAATACAACCTCTTTGGATCATTCATATACTTATTGAAAACAAGCTACAAAATGTAATACCTTGGAAAATGCCGTTTAATACTTTTTAATAACCTTAATTTTCGCTAAATTGATTTATCAACTTTTAATACTTTTTAAGACCCCGCGGACACCCTGCATTGTTAGAAATATATCTGGAAGGAGTTATGAAGGACATCAAACCTATATTGCTTGCACTGCTTTAGAAATCTCAACTAATTGGAATATAATCATTGATTTTCTATACCTGTTTGAGGTTTATATTAATATACGCTTGACATATTGGGCCTTTTTCTGAATTTCCCTCAGCATGTGCAGCTCGATAAACACCAAATGAAGCTGATCGACACGTAACTCAGTTATTTGACTCACTCTTCATTGAGGAAGTCGAATGTCTTGGACTTTTCCGTGGGGAACTGGGAGAAGGTGCTGCTCCTCTTCACCAAGCCGCCCGGGGCGTTGTACTTCATGATGGACTGGCACTCCACCTTCTTCATGGTGGGGGAACTGGAGGAGGAGCTAAACAGTCTGCTGAAGCTGCAGGTGGCAGAGTTACAGAGAGCCAAGAGCAGACAGGAGAGCAGGGACAAAGCAAGGAGGGGGGGGGTCAACAACCAACCAGACAACCAAGGAAATGACACCAACATTTACTGTACAATGCATGCTGGGAGTTCTGGAATAATTAAACATTTCCCATCACATTTCACTGACTGTGAAATGATCAATGTTTTTTAGCACTAACCCAATTGTTTCTTTAGCACCAAGTGCCACCAGTATCTTAAGTGTCAAAGTAGATCGATTTACACTTAGCATGTGTAAATGCAAGTTTCAAATAAACAGATAAACAAATCAAATGAACATGGCAGTTTCTGAAAATGCTGAATTAATTATTTCATAATGGAAGTTGAATCATAGTTTCCACATCAACTACATAATGCAGAAATATCGAAACAATGTCGCAACACCAGGGCTGTGAATCGAGTCAAATATTGAATCCTGATTAATTGCATGAGGTCTATAGTTAACTCGCAAATTAATTGCACATATATTTGTTTCCGTTCTAAATGTCAATTTATATTTTTTCCAAATTCTTATCAACATGTGAGTGGGAAAATATGATCGCTTTATACAAAATGTATCCTTAAAAATATGTATTTCTACTGATAACAGACTGAGCACTGATGCTTCTCCATCAGTGTATGAAGGACAATTGAGCTGAAAGTCAAATCAAATAACACATGATGAGGTATTAGCTTACGGCTTGTTATTTTCAACCAATATATTAATGATGTCAACTAAAATAAGCAGAGTAAAAGAAAGAGACTTAATGGGTTAGAAATCCCTTCTAATTAAAATGCATCCTGATCTGCAGGTGACTTTAAACAGATCATGTACATGTATTCAGCCTGCTGCAGAGACTCGGTCCATCTGTAGCTCCCTATGAGCAGACAGAGTAGGAAAACATAAATAAAAAAGGCACACAGCAGGCGGGAGGCAGGAAAGCCCGGGGGCACAAGGAGAGTCATGTCAGAGCAATGTTTGATAACAACAACTGCACGGAGAGAGAAAGTCATGGATAAAGACACATCAAAGTTGGATCCATTTGTAATGGAGGAGCAGTTCTGTGTCAAGAGGGGGGGGGGGAGAAGAGAGGTTTGGCTGGGTGAATGTTTATTAAACCATCTTTACCTAATGCTGCCAATTCAACAGCACATCCCAGGAAGAGAGAAGAAAAATATATTTGAATAGTTGCACGGAAATATTAGAGGAGGAGTTGACCTCAACAGACTGTCAACAAATGAAAGCCCTGATCAAGATGGTTAAAGAAAGAAAGAAACATTACTCTTGGGAGGACTTACAACTGCCAGATGCTGGATTTCTTTTTTTCTGACAGTGATGGATTTTCTCTCGAGGCCCTGGAGAAAAGACAAGATAATATCATGTCACCAAATGTCAGGGTCATTACACACAAGTTGAGGGCGTCTGAAAAATAATGAAAAATCTTTGGCATGTCGCATGAGTCCTTTTGGGCAGAAGCACACCATCTTTGTTAAATTCCTTCAAATATTATAATCATGTTTCATGGTCATAGTGTCAGTTTGATCATTGATTGATTTGAGTGAATAAAAAAGCAAAATGAGGAAACCAGTTTTAATGTGGTGAAAAGTAATTACGAGTGTAAGACACTTTACCACAGTGTTTCTCAAACTTTTTCATACCAAGGACCACCTAACTCCACAAATATCCAAAAACACATGGTTTTTCTAGAACAGATTACAAATCGCCTGAAAATGGTACAAACAAGTGGCAACATGTGTGATCAAGGTGTTGCGCTGGGCTATATCATGCAATTGAAAGTGAAACTTAAGCTCGCTCCATTGTGGAGATATTCCCGTGAGAGTGCGGAAAACTTAAATAGATACATTTATTTCAAATGTGAAATTTTACCAATATACTCACGTACCACTAGGGGGCGCTCACGGGGCCACCAGTGGTCCGTGGACCACACTTTGAGAAGCACTGGTCTAGCACAATCTGTGATCACACTCCAATATAACCTTAGTGTAAACTATAATATCATGATGTACGTGTGTAAATGTGCAGGCTGTTGATTCTGTACCGGATCATCTCTGTCCACCGCACAGCCTCCTGCAGCTCCATCAGCCTCTCTTTGTACTGGTTCCTCTCCATCAGCACTCTGGCCATTTCCACTCTGGTGAAGCGCTTCCTCTGGGCGGTAGGTACATCACTCTGTGGCAAAACACGCACATGAAACCCACACGTGACCACGCAGAAACACATTTATCAACAAGGGATTACAATACATCTTGAACATCCGGTACAGACTCACTAAATGTTGCTATTTTATTTATCCATCCTTTATTTATAGGGGGCCCATATGATTTAGAATGTGTGGTTCTACTGTATCTGTGGTGCCATTAAACCATTTGTTTCATGACTAATGTAAGGTTAAGAGACATCACAGTGTTTTACTGGCATCTGAAGAATCTTATGCATGTTTTGATAATGATTTGGATATCCTGATGAATTAAAAACTGTTTAGCTGGGAACATCAAGGCCCCACGCCCAATAACATCTGTGGTCGCAGACATTATTCTTTAATTGAAAAACACTCACGTCTTCCTCGTCTTTAGTTTTGCTTTTCACTTCCTCCACCTCCAGTCGTACTCTGTAAAACACGATTTATACAGGAAATTGATAAAGACATACAGGAAAAAAATATCAAAAAATAATTCTGTTCTGTTAATTTACAAGATACTATAGCCTAGTTGTTATATGCTGATATTGGCTTCCTGCTGACTGTTGACCTACTTTTTGAGTTCCTCCTCCACCTCTCTGTTCTTGTCCTCCATCTTGGCCTTGGCCTGCAGCACAGCCTCCATCTCTCCCTGCAGCATCTCCTTCTCACAGGTCAACTCGTCCAGCTTCAGTATCAAGTCTTTGTTCACCACGTTCAGAGCATTCCTGGACACAAAAAAAACATTTTAAATAACGCGTAAAATACTTTCCACTTATTCTAACAGGAACGATTGAGAAGATATCACATACAAAAAGTGAATGTACTAACTTTGTCTCAAGCAGCTGTGAATTCTCCTGAATTAGATTTTCAACTTCCCGGCCCATACCTGAACAGAGATGATGATTTAGTTTGAGTTGTATTACATTAAAACAACAACTACATAAACGCTACGGATTCATATGGATCACTACAGATTATTTATACTAGGGTGGAAATCAAACAAGACACTACATAGTATGTGAAATATCTCCAAGTGAGATATTTGTCAGGTAGGTTTCACATCACACTAATCTACCACAAACACACAAACCCACAGCACATGTCACATGACTGACAGGAGAAGGATGGATAGAGTGGGTGGGGTCTTACCAATCAAACTAAGGTCTGAGAAAACCATGCAATCCAAGTCAGGCGGAAAGAGCAAGGAAGAGAGAGAGAGAGATGCGGATATAGTGTGAGACAGTGGGATGACCAAAATGAGGAAGGAGCCAGAGCTAAACGTGTAGCTCTTGACTCCACCAGCTAAAGATGCTGCTGGGTCTCTAAAGCTAGTTAGATAAGACATTTGCAGAAGTACACAGAAGGAAAACAGGAAAACAAAGAGGGGCCAAAAAGAATTGAAACTGTAAAAAGAAAAGTTAGGCCGAAAAAGGAAGCATTGTACTCCATCATCCATGCACCAAACTGTCATTAGTAGGTTGCTAAAAACATGTAAACGTCACATTACTGAACCAACTGTATGCATATTGTTGATCAACATAATCAAGAAGAAGCTTTGAGTAATGGATATGGCAGAAAGTGATTCATGAGTAGAGGCAAAAGGGGCATCACACAGGTTTTAAACTATGGAAAGGTTTGAGGTCATACACACCAGAGTACTCCACTGGGTTTATGGACAAAAGCCACAGGATGAGACACGGGAGAGAGAGAGGTGATGTTAACATGGGTACATGGCTAACAACAGCTGAACCAAAGCAAGTGATGTAGCATTGTAGCAAACAGCAGGCGTTGGAGTAACAATGAGTTTTAAACTTGTACCATCAGGAGAAGCATAGAGTGCCGGTAAAAGTGCCTTATGGGTATGTTTCAGAATTATTCACAGTTATTATTCAGTTAATTTGTGTGTAAAACATTTAAATAATTCAACAAAATAAACAGTTTTAAATGATTAATAAAATAAAAAAATGCCTGATGTCATATAATCTTTTCAACAAATCACCATGACATGAATCTTCACACAACATTCAAAACATTCAAAACTGTATAAAACTAATATATATTAAATACTCAGAAAACAGAGAAAGACATTCAATATAATTGAGTGATTTTAAAATACTTCATAAAGACTAGACCACACAAAGCAGATGTATTACAGGATTGCTGCTGCAGGACTTCATTTCAATACTGCTTTTTTCCAATGAAGATAGAATTTGTGACTCACCCAGAAGGTCGGCCCCATCATCCACATCCCCTATGAGTCCAGTGCCCGCTGACGACAGCTCTTCAAACAGAGACTCTGTGTTTCGGTCAAACGCCAGGTTCTCAATCCCTTTAGTTGGAGTACTGGAAGAGCAGACGGAGCAGGAGGTGACGTTATGCTACGACGTGCTAAAACTTTTCTTAAACCTGGCCAGACTGCATGTTCTCTGCACACTACCTGCCGGGCTTGTATCCAATGAGATCCATGTCCAGCTCAGGGGTGGACTCGATGATGTCCTGCATATCTGAGCTGTCCTCGTTTTCAGGTAAACCTGCGAGACAAGGAAGAGCAGGAAAGAAAGTGTATGAGCAAAACTCTGCAAAAACATGCACCAGGATCAGGATGTTTAGTAACAACAATATGTTATAAAAAAACCCACTGTATGCCAAACCCCTATGTCGTCAAATATAGAGACCTAAATGAAGGCCACGAGACTAATGGATGACTAATGAGTAGGGCTGCTCAATTAATAGTATTTTAATCGCGATTACGATTATGGCTTGCAACGATTACGAAAGTAACGTAATCGGAAAAAAAAGATTATTATTTAAAAAAAAAAAATGTTTTAAATACTTTTGGGGTTTTTCAGTTGAATTATACTTAAAGTTCAGGGTAATCAACTGTTAAAAACATACTGTTCAAATGTTTTTTCTCCAATAAATGGATGTTTTCAAAGTCAATGAATAATCGCATTTAATAATCGCAATTACAATTATTGACCCAAATAATCGAGATTATGATTTTTGCCGTAATCGAGCAGCCCTACTAATGAGTGTGATTCTCTCACTAATGCATGATGTTTGACCCTACCCACTAATATGGAGCCGGCCCCCGGTGCAGCCTGCACCTCCATGTTCTTACTCTTCCCATCGGCCCGCTCCGTGTCCGAAGCTGGTGTGGCTGACTTGGATCCGTTAAAGCCCAACAGCTCTTCCTGCAATAAAAAGAAGCTTAATAACAACGGGAAAAACACAGATAGCCATTCAAAGAGTCGGGTGTAATGACACAGTGCCAACACGTTTACAAAATAAAATACAAAAAACAACAAGATAACAACAGCATAACAACACAGTTTACGATCAGACATTGAATACAGGCGCTAAACACAAACTAGAGAAGGTAAGATGTTCACTACAGACGCTACATGCAGTATGACACAAAACACAAGAGTCCAATTTCTCTCAGCTCTCACATTGTGAAGAGCATGCGCATTATAAGTATTTCAAGTACAAATCTAAACACATTTTTTTGTTTTTTGCGAAATTGGATCTTATGAAAACAATAGGAAGTTGAAAAAGCTAAAGAACCATAAAACATTAAAGACAAAAGTTAAAGTTGCATCAAAGTCAGATGCAGAGAGAAAACATTAGCAACACAGAGTTAGCACACAAACACAGACAAGGAAGACCCCGCACACAGATTGCGGGAGGAGGGGGGGGGCTTCACACGACGTTAACTGAAATTAGAAATGACCACAATCATAGCTGTCCATCTACATCTAGTACACAAAACAACACAAACCCACATAATACTTAACAACAGACGAGTAAACAGAAACAACTGAAATATAAATCCACTCATTAAAAGACATAATGTTACACAAATACAGCAGTGACAGAAAAAGAAGACTATTTGAACGAATGATGCCATGTTAGTGTACAATGAGTGATGCTACTGCTATGTTGAAGACCTGCATGAATGAAACAAAAATACAAAGAAGCATGTTTAATCTAAAAGTCATGCAAAAACTAAATCAAAGGCCAGATGCAACCATGCCGGTATTGATTTTAAAAGATTAACAATCAACCCATCTGTGACACAGCTGATGTTTTTTTGCACCAAGATTTTTGAAAAGACCTCATTGTGGCCTTCATACAGGGCATGGTTGCATGTGGCACCATCTAGCGCAGGTGGTCTGTGAAGTGAGGTTCTATAAATGAACAAAGTGAGGCGAAGCTTTTGAAATGATGAAACAGCATAGTGGGGGGGGGACTACTGAAGCCCACACACACGCAAACACAGACGCCGCTGGCACTTCCGCCGCTCATCCAACTACCTTGCAGTCGTCTGCCATTGAATTCCCCCAAGTAGAGTCCTGCGCACTCTTACCCTCCCTTTCCTTTGGGGGGTCGATAAAGTCCAACTGCTTTTTGGGGGGGGGGGGGGGGGGGGGGG
>CALSBZ010046756.1:0-43599 GCA_943591055.1 Gobionotothen gibberifrons
GTGTGTGTGTGTGTGTGTGTGTGTGTGTGTGTGTGTGTGGCCCAGCCCACTGTTAGAGAGCTGCTTGCTGTGAGAGTCTCTAGGCTAGCTGACTTTAGTGTTCTCTCTGCCTCCTGCTGTCTCCAGATATGGCTGCACAGCTTGTCGTTGCTCTGCTGGCCTTCGCCTCCCTGAGCGCTGCGTCTGACCCGAACTGTACGGAGCTGGTGAAGCCCCTCGTGCTGGACAGTCACAGCCCTGTGAGTATCAGCCAACCTTTGTTATGTGAGGAGGAGGGTGTGTGTTTTATAACGTGTACAGCTGAGTTTAGTATGAACTTGTCCTAAGTTCAAATGTGCATGAAAGTTGTTGAAACAAGTTTTTAAACACAACTGGTCATTAATTGTATCACTTGTGCATCTGTGCAATCATTCAATTGTATATACACTATATCTTTTTTTATTGGTTTGATTTGGTAAACTCAACGTACACAATTTTGGATGGATTTGAATGCGTCTATTATCAAAGCATTATTTACTCTACTAGGTCAACAACTGAAATATGATGTGCCTTTAGCAAAGAAGATTTTCAGTAGAAAATTGAAAATTAGAAAGGACATTTCCATTTTCTCATTCTTATTATACATTTTAATTGCAACTCTTAGCAGATGAGTCGTAGTTCCTCCACGACAAAATTAATCAATATTAAAGTATATGTAAAACAATATTCTTACAAGGTCCATTTAGCTTGTCTTGATCATATCTTCAACAAACCTGCTCGTTAGCAGAACATTTTGCCATGTTAATTTAGATGCTTAAATGTGTCTGAACATTTTAAGGACTTCTCAAGTCATTACTTACTCAATCTTTTGGGCGGGTGAGAGATAACACAAAGATGGCAACTTTGTTTTCAAAAGCTATTTAATCGAAAACAAAGTGCTACAGTAAAGAGCTAAACTTTAAAGTATCACTTTCTAGCACCAAGGTTCAAGGTTCTTTATGTGTCATACGAACATAGCTACAGTGTAGTTATGTCGATGAAAATCTTGTGTCACAGGCTTCTCCAACAGTGCAACACAAAACACAGATAAACAGAAAAATACAGTGCAAGTAAATAGTAAATACAAGAAGACATTTTTTTTTTAAAAGGTGAAATTGTGCAATAAGAGTCTATATGCAAGTCATTGAAATATGATATATTAGGTAACAGATACATATTTTTTAAGTAGCAGCCAGATGAATATTGTGGATGTTGTTTCAACAGTTCAGGTGTTTAACAGTCTTATTGCCTGTGGGATGAAACAGGCAGTCCAGTCATTTGAGTGAATGGTGTGGATGTGTTGCCTCTGTGTTTGTGGCAGATCTATGGGAGGTGGGTGCTCCATGTGGGGACATGGGACCAGCCCGGCCTGAAGAGCGACCTGGTGTCGGTGAACGGCTCCTGGGTGGATCTGTCCGCTTCCTCCGACAGCGGAGTCATGACCATCTACTGGGCCGACCGCCTGTAAGGACACTGCAGAAAAGTGTTATGCTGCATTCTCTACAAATGATGATGGTTAACAGTGTATACTGAAAGGTTATTTTTTGTTTCTCTCTGTACAAAAGGGAAGATAAATGCCTTCAGGGTTTAGCCAATGGCACCATCTCTGGGATGACCAGTCACACCACGTGTATGTATCACCATCAACTTTTTTTCGTTTTCACTCTGGCTTACCATTTATTTTTCATGCT
This sequence comes from Gobionotothen gibberifrons, assembly GCA_943591055.1. NCBI lineage: Eukaryota > Metazoa > Chordata > Actinopteri > Perciformes > Nototheniidae > Gobionotothen > Gobionotothen gibberifrons. Next base: position 1,710 of record CALSBZ010046756.1, read on the forward strand.
GTGTCATTGTATGGTTCTTGCATGCATGGATAGCCAGATGCAGCTGTATCTCATTCGAGATATCTCAATCTCAATCTTTAAGATTTCATTTTTATTTTACATGAAAACTTATATCTCCTATTTTACCTATCTCTGCAACATTTAAATTACAGATGTGTTGGTACATGTATATCATTTAACTTCATCTGCATTACTTGCACATTTGTGTTGCAAGATAATCTTGCACTATATTATTGGTTTTTAAATTAGTTTTGTTTTATGTCTTATTTATATTAATCATGCATTGTTGGAGGAGCCTGGGACTTAAGATTGTCCTTGTCATATTTAAGCTGTAGCGACTGTGTATATGACAACAAAGCTTTGGAATTTAAATCTTTGAATCTTGCATTTGCCATGTTATCCTGTTGTGTCACAGTTAATATCAACGGTCACACTTCTTATCATGATGGGAAGTACTATGAGACGTGCTCTGACTGCCTCCTGTCCGAAGACACCACCCTCCTCCCTGATGGAAAGTCTAAGGGACGATACTTTTTCCTCTTCAGTAAGACTTTTCATTCCTCGACATTGCTGATTTGAGTACAAATACAAAATGTTTGGTTCATATTTTGACCATTTGGCATCTGCTTATCCTCACCACCTCACCCTCCCTGTTTTATTACTCTGTCTCCTCTTCTAAAGCACGGACTGGCGCTCTGGAGCCATCTGAGTTGGAGATCTTTAAGAAGCAGGCCGAGTGTCTACAATTCCTGCCGGAGTACTACTTTGGAGGAACAGGTCAGTCGTCTCTTGACCTTTTAGGACATTTTCTTAATACTTTCTTCACTATTCATCAATCATTTTTCTCTTTTTTCAGATCTGTGTCCAGATGAACGAGAGCCTGCTCCACCGGCTGCTGAGAACACAGAGAGTCAAACGGATGAGGAGCCTACTGCACAATAAAGCAGAGCACCGAAAAGTCATATCCCTGTGAACACCAAACACATCCAACTTAGTGTGTACTTAGTGGTGTTGTAATTTGCCCTGCACATGCCCTGATATCTGGTTGTACTGTGGAATAATATTTGATTAGGTGGTCCGGTTGTTTTCAGCAGCAGCAATGAGTAAAAAGCCTTTGGAGAGTAATATGTGGATTTATTATCTCTGCCTGCTAGGCTATTTGAGCGAATATGATTTAGTTTAAGGAAATGTGACATGTTGATAGCTCATAGCATAATTTGGAGGGTACTGTAATGGCACTTAAACCACTCCTCAAATAGTTGAGTAACAATTTCCATCTTTTTGTTTATAAGTAAATAAAAGTTTTCATTCTCCTTCTGTGTTGTTTTCTTGCCCATTTTAATTTCTTTGTCTTATTCTCTAACATTACTTTGGCCCTATTCATGTACGTACACAAGAAGTTGGCAGGCCCATGTTTCAAGATGAATCGCTTCATCAAGACTACTTCAGCTTTTCTCAAACGCCCCGCTGTTCCCAGAAACTTCAACAAAGACTGTTGCCGGGTAACGCCTCTGCGAGGGGGAGAAACTTTGAAACTGTCGCCACAAGGAGTCCATTCAGACCAACAGGGAAACAACCTTCGCTCTAGTGAAGAAAAGCAGCTTCAGGTCCTCTCTGAATGTTTAAACAGCCAGAGACAAGTCTTGGCACTTGCCCGAGTTCACTCAGGGTCAACGCTACGGGAAACAGAGGCCTGGCCATTCAATGCTGAGCAACAGAAATCTGCATGGTCATTAAAAAAAACGTTACTGTCTGCAGAAACCACCTCCTACCCGTTAAACGCAGTTGCACAACGACTTTTTTGTTGTTGTTTTGTACCCTAGAGGGAAAATGAATCCGCATTAGAAGATTCCCTTTGCAGGTTCAGGGACATCTTCTGTATTTCTGCTGACTCTCCGTCTGACCATGGCTCTGCGTGTTGTGCTTCTGTTGGCTCTCTCTACCCTCAGTGCTGCATCTGCACCCGACTGCAAGGACCTGGTCAAGCCTTTTATACCAGAGGACAGCAAACTGGTAGGTTCTGTGTTACCTATTTGTCCCGATTGTATTTGATTTACTTTATAATATTAGCACACTCAGATTTGTTTTTGTTACATTAATCTTGACTTTTGATGTGAAGGTTTTTGGGAAATGGGTATACGTGATGGGAGCCGGGGACCCCAAGCCCTACCACAAGGCTCTGGAGTCTCTGAAGAGCTCCTGGATCGACCTGTCTCCCACTTCTGACAGTCAGATTGTGACGCTACGTTGGGGAGATCACTGCCTGTAAGTCTGTAGATTTAGTTCATTAAAACATGTTGGGCAGAATCCTCCATGAATTGAATTTTGTAGCACAATAAATATTCAAAATGGAAATACTTTACCTTCAAATCCCGTATACCATACTATACATTGAATTAATGATTATAAGCACGATATACATTCCTTTAATCATTCCACAAAATGTACATTGTTACAGCAAGGTATAGATAGAGAGGACAATATTAGATAAAAGGCATGCACATAGTATTTAAAACAAGAATAATACAAATAATTTCAATTTACAGAAGAACACATCGCTGTTATTAGCAGCAGTATTTATAAAATATAATAGTACAAATCTATTTAACATTGCAGAATGAAATTCTAAAACAATGAACCAATTGTTTTACTATTTAAATGTGAAGCTTTTGAAAAACAAAACTCTGGCCCAGCATCTTCTTGTTTCCCAGTAATCGGTGTATCTCAGGAGAGGTGAATGCAACCGTCTCAGGCATCGCCACCACATTTCGCAGTAAGTAACTCCTGACATAAGGTAAAGCAGCTTATTTCTCTAGCATGGTATTAACAAGATTAGGAGCATTGGAAATTGATCTTCATGCGAAAAATATAATCAGTCGCTCTGCTGTCTTTAAAGAAAATCTGTCAGACCACAAAGGTCATATCCTTCAGAGCTGCTCCGACTGCCTGCTGTGGACGGACACCTTTCGAAATGGAGACGTCACCGGTAGATACATCCTGCAGTTCAGTATGTTCCTCATCAGATTTTACAATTCATCTCTGAGTTTCAAATGTAGTCAGTCATTAAAACAAAACAAAAACAAAAAACTTTTTCCAGCAAGGAACGGAAAAATAGATCCTGAAGATGTTGACATTTTCAAGAAACAAGTTGGGTGTCTGAGCTTCCCAGAGAACTTCCACAGCTACGACGGCAAAACAGGTCAGTGAGTCTAATAAATAAGTAAAAACAAAGCTGAATCTGTGTCTTAAGCGGACACAAGAACATACTCAAGTTGCCACACAGTGTAACATTTAAATATTGTGTTTTTATACAGATAATTCTAAGTAGATAAGGCACAATGCACACGATCAGAAAAATGGAAATACTGCAGATATTCTCCAAGATTTCTGTGTTATCCTAAAGTTTATCTTCTGTCTTCTTGTGTTTCAGAGCTGTGCCCCGACAACAAAGAGGGCACAGAGTGAGCAGCAGCAGCAGCAACATTAGTTTTAAGCAAAAATATATGTTAAATGTACTAGTTTTGTTTTGATCATCATCATATATGCTATGGAAACTGGCAAGTCGTGTGATTTTTGATTTTACATATCTACTTTTAAACCTATAAAGAAGATGATGTACTGAAATGCATTTTGAAAACTGTGGTGTCAAAACAGCCTGTTTTTATAACAATGCCTTTAGGACATGAGATGTCATTCATTTCAGAATAAATCTTTATTAGTATCCGCTCACTGTCTAATTCCTACAATTCACTCGAATCAAAAAAATGGTTAGGATCCAAAAATGTTTTATATTGTTGGATTATTCCTATTGATATTTCAATCAGGAGAGACTTCATTTTGTTTAAAGAACATTTATTGACACATGCCATATGATAAATGTTAAGTCTTTGGCGATTAGACCCAGATCCTGAAATCGTATATCTAAAGGGGGAAATGCAGCCGTGAGCATATAGGGAACCCCCCGGGGTCTAGACACTGGTGATGATGCTGAAGATCTGGATTTGATGAGGAGATGGGATGAAGAGGAGGTGTGATGAGGTCTTTGGATTAGCTCTCCTGGCACTGGATAAGATGAAAGGAGGTGGATGGGGAGGAGGCCTGAAAACCTGAAATCACAGCTGACTGCAGGAGAGAGGAGAACCATTTTAAAGTTTGGCTGCAGCACAGTGATTGGCTGCTGGAGAATGAGGTGAATATAGTAGGTTATAGACAACGCCTGTGATGAGCTGATTATATGCAGCTGCGGAGTGAAAGTATATATACCCAGTCTTCCTGAAAAAACTTGCGCTGAGCATCATATAGGTATATCAAGGTCTATCGCTTTAATGTTGCAGACAACCTTTTTCTTTTTACTATAATGCTGATTGGCTTCTGAAAATCACCAAGTCTCATCTTTATACATAATCATATATCAACATCATATTTTGATCTTTAAAGTTAACTATACAGCTATCCCAAAATATCATGGAGTTAAAAGCACAATATGTGCCTCTGAGATGTAGCGGAGCAGAAGAACAATGTATATATCATTGAAAATAATAAAATACCTGTACCTCAACATTCAATATAAGTATGGTACTAAATAGTTACATTTCACTAGTGTGGATAATACTGTAGGCCAATATATACAATTGAATGTCCATATATAAATGTTAATCTTTTGTTATTGTTCACTGTTTTCCTACCATTAAGTGACAGTATGTCTGTAGAGGGGTCAAAAGTGCTGTGAAAGACAAAGACCCATCAGAAGCTGTTCTGAGATCTGATCAATAAAACAAGTTACAACAGATTGCTGTTTTCTTTAGGAGACACGAGGTGGCAGTATCGGACCTTTATCCTGATGATTCATTGTCTACATGATATTGTGCTGAGAGGAGAAGCTTAGGATGGAACAAACTAACTGTATAAGTTATCTGAAATTGCAACTGGATAGGCTATATGAAAAAGTCAGCCTCAAATGTTTAGCTACTATCAGAACCATTTCAGAATTCATGATCAAGCCATGTTACTAACAATGATGAGATAAACGGACAATAGTTGATTGCATTCAGTGTTCAAGTTTATTGAAGTTCAGTGCCTACAAGTTCACAGGTAATGAAACTCACAGAGTTTAACATTAGATAAACACACTTTAATTATTTAGTTCCATCTCAGCAAATTCAGTTCTAAAGCTGTGAGGAGACTCATAGTAAAGGTTACTTTGAAGCCTTTTTCTTACGGTGACTTGGAAAGCTCTTTTTGTCTCTTTTCTTTCCATCTTGTCTCAGTGAAGAAGTCTGATATTGTTTGACCATGTCGTCGCTGTCTTGAATGAACGTCTTAACCTGAGGAGACAGTAAAAAAATGTCAAGTGTATATTTTGCTTTTTACCTCCATCTCTGCTCTGTTGGGGTACACACCTGGTCCAGCTGTTTCTCTGTGTCGTTTATATCAACCGCTTCATCTGCTTTTTCGTCTTGACACGTCATTTCGTAGAGGTTGAGTGTCGCCATCTTGATTTGTCCCAGGAGAAGTGTTTTCTTTGATGCGGTTTCCTGAATCTGGTTCCACTTCCTCTCCTGTGTGGGGACAGGGACAACTTCATTTCACACAGAAGATCATCATTTGATTTGGTGTTAGCTCTGATGCCGGACTTTGACCCCGGGGTCAGCTCTCGTACCCATTCCAGAACTTCAGAGCGCGCTTTCTCATGCTCCACCTCCATCTGGGACAGCTCGTAGTTCTTCTGCAGACGCATGAGGCGATGCTGTTCTTGCTTTGACTGCAGGGTTCTCCTCAGCTCGTCATACTTCTCACGCTTCTTCAGGTCCTGCTGAAGGAGACTCTCTCGAATGCGGAGAAGGTTCTCCATATGATCTGCGAGGCTCTTTGCGTCCTTAAACTGTAACACACACACATAGAAACACACAGTGTAACTCCAAAATTCCAATTCATTATCTAATCAAAACACTTTATGGACCACACCTGAAACATCATTTTTTTTAAATAAAGCATAAACCTGGAGGAAGAAAGAGACAGAAAGGCTATTCCACACAACAATGGCATCTATTAAATGTGTGTGAACACTGTTGAGGACATCATCAAGAGACAAGATTTAGAAAGATCAAAACAACTATAAAAGTAATTGTTATGATTCCACACAAGGACTATTCCTGTACAATAAACATGTTTAAATTAGATTCTCTAGCTTCTAAAATAATCGCTTGCAGTACCTTGGTCAACTTGGCCGCCCGCTCGAAGCTCACAGCGGACGGTCTGAGTTTCACTAGCTGGCGCTCTCGCTCCCGTTTGCTCTGCAGCTCTTCAGCTAACTCCACCACCAGCCTCTCATGCTCTGCATCCAGATGAAGAACCTCTTTCCTCTCCCTCTCTGCTCCCTCTGAACATTCAGTAGCCTGGTCCTGCAGGGAGGGAGATGGAGAGATTTAGTTTAGAGTGAACCCAATAACATTAGGCACAGTTTCATACAGGTATTGTGTGTGAAATGGTCCTTCACTGTACCCTGAGAATCTTCTCATAGCTGAGGTTCATCTTGATAGCTTTCTTAATCTTCTCCTGCAACTCATCTTCACGCTGTTGCAAATTCTCCAGTTCCTATAATGAGACACACACTTGGGAACATTTATGATGGTAAGTCAGGACAGTGAGCATTAACTCAGAAAGTTACACTGCGTGGGAAACATCAACACTTGGTAACTGTTCGATTTGTTAATAATAGCATTTGACACGATGAGCTATTAATGAAGGAATTACAAATATATGGATTTAGATGGATGTCACTCTGGGTTAAGCAGATACCTGGAGAAAACTGACTAGCACGAATCACAATTACAAATACTGGTGATACTTCCCAGAGCTCAGGGTCTTAAATATTTACTAAATGTTTTTTTTGTTTTGGTAATATTATTGAAAGATCATATATTGTATGTGGTTAGAAATATGGATATATTTTTGTGGATACAGTAGAAACACAACAGAAAATGTGATATAGTGGTTTTGATTTAAAAAAAGTAACACTGAAGTTTCAAAGTGCAATACAAATGTTTTGTCATTTATAAAAAAAGAATAACCCTAATCTCAATAATGATCCAACTAATCGTGTGCAGATTATAGGCAATGATCAACACATGTTGATCATGTTGTTTTTTAATAAAAATAAAATGCCACGAAAAGGTTTTGGATATTTAAGAAGGTGTGTGTATACGTTATTGTAAGTAGCCTATCGTTAGTTCCTGTTAACCTACTTCTTGCCTCTCCTGGTTCTTGTTGTCCAGGTCTTGGAGTTCCCTGCGTTTTTTTAGGAGATCGAAGTTGGCAGAGCTCCTGTGGGCTGCTGCCCGCTCAGCGCTCCCTTCCACACGCCTGTATGCATACAGTATGGTTAACACACAAGTACAATTTTGAGGTAGGCTACTTGTACTTTTCTTGAGTATATAAATGTTTTGCTACTTTGTACTTACCCACTACAATTCAGAAGTAGCCTAAATCGTGTACTTTTACTCCACTACTACATCTATTTAATACCTTTAGTTACTTTGCAGATTTGGATCAATAATGCGATATAATCAACAAGACTTAAGTCACACATGGAGTAAATTCACAAGCTACCCTGCATTATAAAACGGACAAGTCAAATCAATCAATCTGATTGGTTCTTAGCCGTGATATACTGAGTGTATACCACGGGTAGAATTGTAGTTACTTTTCACAACAAGTCAGTATCCCTCCGCGTCTGAGAAAAACTGTACAAAACAGTACCACCATTCAGAAGCTTTCTGATGCGGGTCTTGAAACAAAGCAGAGAAATTATGACCGTTAGTGGCCACAGGTGCGAAAGCTCTCTCCAGATCTACTGGAAGCCGAATCCCGGGGACCGGAGAAAGTGGAGCAATATTCTCGCCACGCCAAGCAACAGCCTACAACCTCAACCTATACAAGTAACCTCGTAAGCCATTCTACTGATGCTGGACAGTTTTTCAGTGGGTGCACAATAAATGGCAACATACAAATGAATGTAAATAAATAACCAAATAATCGATCAACGGTCTCTGTCTAATATGTTCGCTAGCTGTTAGTGTTGTTGCAGCAACCACCTCGCACTATGTTTTGTGCAGAAGGCACTAATAAAAACTATTTCAATTAGAGTGTGTATTTTTCTTTCATATTGCCACACTTGGTAACCGTTTTATAAAAGCAATAGCTCACTTCAGGCCGTGATATAAGTATACAATGTCATTAAAACTAGCTGCACCTTTACCAGCTTTGAGAACATGCTTTTTTGTATTTTTATTTGGATAACATTTTGATGCAGGACTTTTACTACACTCTGGTTCTTCTACTTTTACTCAAATACCAGATCTGAGTACTTCTCCCACCTCTGTAACACGCAGGCAGAGCACAACGCCAACAACACACACACAACACTGGCTCCACAGTCCACACACTCACCGTGAAGGCTGCTTCTTACGGACGGTCCTGGAGGTCATGACTCTTTGTTGTTTTCACGGCGGAGTAGATACAAAATGTTTCCAGATCTGACTCTCTTCCTCCTGCTTCTGTCGTTGGTTTGTTAATGTTCAAACGTTTTACGTTTTTTTTCTCCGACTCGTTTCCATGGTAACAAAACAATGTTAAAGTTACAGAACTATTCAATATTCATTGATGGTTTTAAAACAAAACATGGTTTTAGTTTCTAAGTAATGGGAAATGTAAAAACACTTCCAGCCTATCACTACACAATAAGCTTAATGTTATTCATTTGTAAAACCCAGCATAGAAAACGCCTGTATGAATTGAGGCCATTTACTGGAAACATCAATTGTATGGTTTGAAAAGCAAACTATGTTTTTTAGACAAGGGTTGAGCTCTACAGAGAAAACTCTACCAACAACCCTATTGATGTGGACTCACTATATCCTCCAAATGTTTTTCACCTACAAGTGTGTTAAAATGATCAGTTATCCTCAAGAGTTATTCAATCAATTACAATTCTCTTTTTATAATAATAATAATAATAATAATAATAATAATAAATGGAATTTATAAAGCGCCTTTCAAGGGACCCAAGGTCGCTTTATCCCAGGGGGAAATTAGGTTTTCATGGCAATTGCACCATATTGGCATACAATACAAGTTTAAGTAAAAATGTGCAAGAAAAGTCCTTGTAGCCACAGGAACAGCGTGTTATTCTGCAGCATCAAACATGTTATTGTAGTAAATACTCCGTCTCTCCCTCTCTGCAGAGAAGTAATGTGTCCCAGTGGGAGGTTAGCAGATTAAACTAAAACTAATAAAAGTAGTTGATAAAAAAACATGTTATTTATTCTGCACATTTAAATAATTTAAAGATTAGCAATCACTTCTTGAAAACACATAGTACAAATACATCAGCTTTTAAATCTTTTTGAATGTTTTATTCATTAAAACATGTTTCTTTACACACTTTAATTAAAAGGCACTGTGGTAAACGACAGTATTTTATAGAATGATACAGGCCGGCTGGAAATCTGCTCCCCAGCTGGATTTCTGAACTAATCCACAGTTGTTTCAACATACATGGGACAGTTTTTACATACAAAACATGAATATCATTACAATTTAAATCTTAAAAATACATTACATTTACAATTACCACATGAAAAAATACAGAGCTGATACATTAAGTTGGACAACAGCATTAGATTTTGGTGTGATCCTTAAAATGATAAGAGGAGGGTACAAAATACTGTCCTGCCCCATCTCGTGTTATCTGGCTAAATTCATTTTGTTCCACAAGCTCAGCACAGTCAGAAGGCACAATCTGTTTCCTCTTTGTTGCTTTTCCTCCCTTCACTTTGTCATTTTCCATAGAATTTTTTATTTAGGAGGAAGATGAGTAAATTGACGTTGACTTTGGCTTTGTCAAACATCTTCATGACGGCCACGCCTTCGTACTGCAGCTGAAGGAGGTCCTGGAAACAGAAGACATTCAATGAGAATACATTCAACGAGAATACATTCAACGAGAATACATATAAAGATATGATATTAAGTTTGTATTGATGTAGTAACATTTGTAGTACTGCCCAGTCTCTACTATGCACACCTTTGTTCATACAGTATGTTTGTTCATACAGATTCATTAAAACAAATGTGTCCACTGCTGTACTCTTCATTAGAAATTGTTTGCGCCGTTTCTTTAATAGTCTGATGGGTTGAACATGGACTTTAAATGTCTGTCATCAAGGCTTAATGCTGACTGGTGAGCTGCTTTGTTGCAGGGAATCCTGACGCAAGAATAAAATGTTTACCTGGAAATGAAGCTGGACTTTTTCCATCTCAACTCCCATAAATTTGGCCTTCACTTCAAAATCACCAACTTCCTCAGTGGGCGAAATGTCAAACATGACATTTTTGAACCTGAAAGGAGAGAGAGAGGCAATAGACAGAGATTAATGACAAAGTGACAACAAAAAACCACGCTATTTTATTATACAAAATCATTTCCCCACAGGACTCAAATCAGCTTAAATTAGCGTGCATACATTTGATCTGCCTATCTGCCTTAAATATTACATTTAAGTCCTACCTTTTATACAGTATATTTCATTCAAATGTGTATAAACTATGATGCAGTTTAACATGTCTCCTCAGAAAAACAATAAAGATTATGAACAAAGAACACGCAACTGGAGCCAGTTCTTAAACAAGTCTCATTACTTTAAAAAATAAAAAAATAATTTTCTTAAGTATGTATAAACTATATAATCTTGTTTGGATAAAACCCACACACATGTTTTGTTTATGTTATAAAGGTTAAACACTGACAACAGTGATGTTGTCAGGAGGGTTTTGGTTGATTGGGGGATACTGTAGATGTGCTCATCAACACGGTAATCAAAACGTCTCTACATGCCACATCCTACATTTAGAAACTTCACTAAGAGTTGTGTGACTGACTGTAAGTAACAAAGTCTGAGCCATGGTAAAAAGGTTACATTAAACACCAAGCCCTTTTTAGAACTGGGCTGATCAGATAACTCACTGGTTGGTCTGAAGTCCTTCTATCTCCAGGATGACTCCCTTCTCATGAAGCTTTGCTCCAGTGTACTTCAGAGACTGGGGCTTCCACTTCTTGCTGCCCTTATTTTCTCCTTTGCTGTCCAGTTTTATAGATCTGCGTGCATTCCTGGTCACACAACACACAGGAATGCATTAGTAACAAAACACAATACATTTTGAAATCCACCAAACCATCCACACGACATTATTTGAAAATAAATCATTCTAAAAACTTCTCCTGACAAAGTGCAAGAAGTAAAAGAACGACTTACTTTCTGTTGAGGTTGTCCAGGCAGGTCTTGATGTAAGTATCATAATAGTTCATCTGGTCCTGGTAGAAGGCTGTTTTGGAGTTGAGAGCTGTCAGAGTCTGCTGGAGCTTCACCAGCTCCGCCTTCCTCCTCTGTCTGTAGCGTCTTTGGTAGCGAATGTCCTGTCAATCACAGGTTTTAGTACCACTTCACAACTTCAGAAGCTGAGCAGACCCAACAATGTGTTTAGCATTGGAGGGTGGGACAAGTAGTCAGATATTGTACTTAAGTCAAATAAGTAGTACCAGAGTGTAGGAATACTCTGTTACAAGTAAAAGTCCTGCATTTAACATGTTACTCCAGTAAAAGTACTAAATGTGGAGGAAACTTCTGTGTAGCAATGCAGTGGGAGTCACCGACTCATGAAGGAGACACAGGATGAGCAGGAGTTCTGATGTCAAACACTGAGATTTAATACAAGTATCGGCCGGAGAAATTCACATAACAAGTCACAGCAGCCAGAGGTTCTGACTGCACGGGTGGGTTGCCAGGTCAATTCTGATCAGCCTCTGTCTTGGTAGACCATTTAACTAGTTTACAGAGAGTCATAATCAACATATTGGGGATGGGCCTTGGTACCTGGAGACTGTCTCTGTCCCCTGCTGTGCTTTGAAGCCAGCATTCTCAGAGTTTTATAACTCCCTACTTCCTCCACATCAAGTCATAAAACGTATTGTATCAACATGTGGCTACATTATCACGTTCCTTACGGGAGATAAGGAACAGGGCTGATAGTAAATGTCAACACACAGGAAAGGGTTAAATTCTTGGAGTGAAGACAGAATTATTCCCTCACACTAAAGTATAAGCATTCAAGTAAACTTACAATACCAAAAGTAGAAGTACTCATTGTACAAATTGCCCTAGCAGAATAATATATATTCTATGTTCTGATTATAATTATTGATGCATTCAAATGTTATCACAGCTGATAAAGGTATAGCTCATTTAAATGACTTTGTATACGGCAGGGTAGCTTGTGAATTTACTCCAGGTGTAAGTGTTGATTATATTTCTATCATTAATCCAAATCTGCAAAGTAGCTTAAGGTATTGAATAAATGTAGTGGATAAAAAGTACACGATTTACCTCTGAATTGTAGTGCAGTAGAAATGAAATACTCAAGTATCTCAACATTGTACTTAAGTACTGTACCTGAGTAAATGTACTTAGTTACTTAGCACCTCTGCATTGAAGCATCTCTCTTCCTATGTGAATGAGCAGCTGCCTCTGTACCTTGGAGATCTCGTTGACGAGGTCCTGGTACTTGTTGCCGTCAGTGAGAAGGCCCGCCTGCTCCAGGCTCCTGAGGTTTCTCAGGATCTTCCTCTTCTTCTGCTCCAGGGGCAGCTGGCTGTCCTCCAGGAGCGCCGGGCTGCTCTTCAGACCCTCTGGAGTCTGAGCGTCCTGGACCGCTCTGCGCTCTACGATCTTAGTGTGCTCCGACTCCTTCAGGAGCAAAGCATATTAGAAGTTATGGCCCTAAAAACTTCAGCAGTTCATTTCACACCAAATGGATGTTGAGTATATGATAATAATATATGGAAGAAAATATAACCTGTAGTGCAGAAGACGAGGTCTCAAGAATTTGAGGCAAGTTCTCTCCATGCTGAATCCGAATCACATCCACTACAAGCTTTTTGGTCCTGATACACACAGAATAGGATGATCACTGGAAGCCTAACATCAACTACAAATGGCAAAACTAAATGCTAATGACAATGACTTTCAGAAAAACTTGGAGAAAAGCAATTCAAATACAAAGCCAATCAACATTCAATCTCACATAATAATTATAAACTTTTCTCAACTGCTTTAATTCCATCAACGTGTTAATGTTTGTCGCTATGTCTAGTAACCTTAAAAGCTAATGCTAATGCGTTAGCAATGAAATTGGCTCGACAGTTAGAACATGAGGAGATGGATATCAGTTATTTTTGGTACATGCATACACATGTATGTTAGACAAACCTATCAATAAAGATCAGGAATATTTGCAAAAAAGATTTGTACTGTCCTATACTGTACAATTTATATTTGGAAAAACCATATGAGCCGTTTTCTTTTCAGTGTTTCGTGAGTTATTCCTTAAAGCGGTTGAAAAACTTCTCGGCGACCACTGAACACAATATGGAGTGACAAACAATTTAGGACACATAGACATGAAATCTATGCAATACCAAATATTTAGCAACTTAAAAATGTGTATATTCCAAAAAGAGAGGAAGAAACAGATGCAGACGGACATATGTTTTCAGTCAAGATAACCCTGAAGAACAAACCCCTTCCTTGTTGGACAGGAAACGATGGAAGAGCAGGAAAGGAAACAAAGAAACATTGAGTGATAACCCCTTTGTTTCAATGTGGCTAAGTGCTAAGGCTAATGTGGCTAAGTGCCTCACACAGCAGCCAAACTCCATATTGAGTACTTGTCAGGGTGGCTGCAACATGAAACTATGACAGGCTTGACATGAGCCATTTGTCTTGGCACCCTGTCAGAATACACTTACTTTGTCATCAGCGTCTTCAAGTCTCTATCGTCTCCTTCCAGTAGCTCAAACTTGTTGGTTAGAGCGAGCGAGATCTCCGTCTTGGCCATCTGGCTCAGAGCGCTCTCTCTGTTCACGTCATTCGGGTCTACAGCTCCCTCACCTCAAACAGAGAAGCACAGCATGTCAAATGATGCACACACACACACACACACACACACACCATAGATATGTTGTGTCAAACATAGTGTAAATGTAACTGTTTGACAGTACCGAGCAATGTCTCCACATCAGGGACGTCTCCCAGGTCCTGCAGCAGCTCATGCAGCAAGTCATTGTGGTCCGGAGAGATGGCCTCCAGATGTTCCAAAAGCAGCTGAACAAAAACAGATGTGATTAGTCAAATAAATATGAAACAGAAAAAACTGTCATATACAGAGCCATGGTCATCTGGAATTCATTGCCAGTCCATTATATTCAGGAAAATGTCAATAGTTTGCTTAAAAAATATCTCCGTATCATAAATTGAACTGTGTCTGTGGGTAACTGATTATATTTATGTTTGGTGCAATGATGGTTGTAAAAGGATGATAACTTTTGTTGTCCACTTCATACTGAATTGTGAATTGCATGAAATGATTAGTTGTGTTTTTGTTTTATGTATGTTTGACTGTATGCGGACCACAGGAAGAATAGCCAATGATCATGCTAGTGCTAGTGAGGATCCTAATTATGAACAAGAACAAGTCCTGGACAAAGAAATAAAAAATCTGGAATTCTTGGCAACAGATTTTAACATTGAATATGTTTTCCAATGCAAAAATGTTTTTAGCCCATTATATATGGAGATGTCCTGCATTTCATTGTTTTATATCCTATCCTTTGTGTTGTGGACACATCCTTTACTTTTTCTTCACATAAAGATACCAGTGAGGAAGTTATGAAATGATTGTGCGCCAAATAAAGGCTGACAGAGCATCTACTAACGCCAACATGTACGTCTGCTCCATTGTTAGTAATTGTGTCAATATGTGTAGATTGAAACTGATGACCAAAGGACACGGAGGGCTTTCACCTCCTAATGACATTTCCACAACCCTTTCAAAAGGAAGAGGTCTGGACGTTTAAAGAATGGAAACAGGATGACGATGTTAGGAAAGAAAATGGCTCTAAGATAAAGAAGGAAAAGAGGGGCCAAGAGGTGATGATACAAGGCGGAAACATACAGTCACAATGAGTGGGGTTCACGCAGTATGGGAACTGCAGATCCACTGAGTCCTGAAATAACATGTCCAGTCTGGATGGATTTGGACTTTTCTGATTTGTATGAGAGGTTGATTCAATGACTCCTAGACTTTAGGGAAGAACACTGAATTCTTAATAGGACTGCTAGTATTAGCATTAGCACTGCTAGCAACACTCCTTCTTCTAGTAGTAATACTAGTACCCAGAGTACTAGCACAGGAAAAAAAAAGGTAATATAGTGTGTTTGACTGCTACAAGTAAGATTGAATTAAACCAGTCTAAATACATTAGATGAATATAGTACTGCTAAGTGAATGTAGTATCAGTACAAACATGTCATTTCTACAGAAACTCTTACTATTTTTAAATCGAGACTGAAAACATATCTCTTTGCCGCTGCTTTTAATTGAGCTGCTCACATTCGCACTGCAGGATGCCATGTATTGTATACCTGTTGTGTTTATTTGATTATCTTTGCTTTTTAATGCCTGTTGTAAAATGCCATTATATAATGTGTTTTACTGTATTTATTCCTAAAAAGTCTTTTAATTTGTTTTGTAAAGCACTTTGAATTGTCACGTGCTGAAAGGTGCTATATAAATAAACTTGCCTAATTTACTGACAAGAAGATTCATGTTTTATTATTATTAGTCTAAAGTAATTAAGCTTGGATTTACCGAGTGCGTGTTGATGATCTCATCTATTGAGATGTAGATGATTGGCTTGCTTAGAGTCACCATGTCGGAGTATTCATCAATATTAAACTTCTCCTCAGGTTCAGGGACATCACATGCTGACTGGAAGAACACCCTGAAAGAGAAAAGAACATCAGTAATTAGTCGCTCTAAGCCTTAAATCGTGACTGAGATAATGGCATCCATTGGCAAATTAAGTGAATGGGTTAAGTCAAAATACTGATCTTCTCTAATGTTGGGTGAATTGCTCATGATTTGTTTCCAGAAAATGGACAAACATTGATGTGGATTTCCGCTAAAGATGAGTCACCCACTTTGACAGGGTGGGGTCCACACTGGCTCAGCCGTCCTTATTTGTGAGTTTGTCCAAATCTTTTCTGAAGGTCTCGCGATAGCTGGTTCAGCAGATTATAGCTTCTTGTTTTAATTATCTCTACTTTCACAAAGTCAACTTTAACTGTCCCTGCGCTTACAAGTTAAACATGTTCATGATAAGCCCCTAGTTTCTTTTTTAGTGTTGGAATTCTCTTGTGATTTTGTCTACTTATGTTGTTTTTTCAACAAATGGCAGGCTGTATATTAATGCAAGACTTGGCTCAATATTGCCCTGAGATACAAATATTTTTTAAAAGGCATTTCAAAGACTTCTTCAGAACATATGTACAACTACATTTTCCCAACTATTTTAATTGATTTAGCTTACCTAAACTTCTCATATGTCTGAGATATGTAGTTGTTCATTGGGGTCATATGTGCATTCTCTCCCTCAAACAGCTTATTAGCGGCAGAGTGCTGCAGCATCTTGGCCACAGATCCCAGGTTGCGCCGCTGGTCCACGTGAAGCTGCCCTCCTGCCGACATGTCGATGATGTCGAAGCCGTCGGGGGCCACGATGGCTGGGTTCATGTAGCGGTAGTACAGCAGGTTCCCTATAATCTGTCACCACAAGAAAATAATGCATCATTAAAATAGTTTGTAATGTTTATCTGACCTCGGCATGCTCACAATTAAACGTATGCAGAGAGAACTGTGAGAAGAATCATAACATAAGAATTACAGAAATATATATGTACACATTTAAGGGCTTCTACCTTCAGCAGCTCATCCTCTGAGGCATCGGGAAACTTTTCATGGAGGCTGTTCTTCAGAACCTTTGCTATGTATCTCATGCCATAACTACATGCAAAACAGAAAGCATTGATGGGACATCAAACACAAAACCACATGCACCAACGTACTGTAGGATAAAGGATATGGTGAGATCATGACAAAGAAAATGGAGGACCTAAGTGGAACAATGTCACTTGCAATAATGACTGGAAATATTGAGGGATTTCTTCAGCCCTTTATATGTCTAGATACATATATAATATCACCTTCACATGGCATATACAGATTATGAATTGTGTTGTTTAGTAATATGTTCGTTGAAGAATTTATGCGTTTGAGTTTTAAAAAACGACCTAATAATCACTGCTCCATAGATTATTTAGTAATGACCATTTCCTCACATGGACCAAATACCCTAACAACCAGAATGAGCTGGAAATGACGTGCCTAAACATATGATCATATCCTTCGTGGACATACTTTGGTCACACTGCTTGAATAATATTGTAACAAACTAGAATAGAGATGAATACTCTGGGAAAATCGAAAATAAATATGTAAAAAAAAAGGATAAAAATGCTAGGCAAATATTACAAAATTATAACAATGCAAGGTAATGAATAAATGTAAACAATTATGTACAGAGAGAAATCGGTTTTCTGTGTCCTTCTAATACATTTCACAACATAAGCATTTGAAATGTTTATGTAAACAAATCCAACAGCAAGAAAGCATGGCCCTTGACTGAGGTATTTCCTGTTAGAACATCACTGAATGGTCTCAGAGTAGATTACACTGTCATGGGGTGCATTGTGTAACTATGTATTAGTTTGTACAACAGAAAGAACAGCTATGCTATCAAGTCTTGGATTAACTCTCGTTGGAAGAGTTTTAAAGACAAATGTAAAAAAAAGACCAGTTTTAGTCTTTCTTACAACGAGGTTTGAGTAATGAACCACGAGTCAACAAAATCATGCTGACCAACATGCAGGCATTGACGAGCAGTACTGTCACAGAGAAAACAGATGATAAGTGGACTTTGAAGCGAAGCAGGTCCTCAAACTTACGGGATATTATCCAGTGAAGACACAATGGAGTTCAAGACCTTATCTGTAGCCGTGCGTAGCGCCAGACTGGAGGCCTCCAGCCTGCTGCGGACCTCCTCGTGGGACATGGCCTGCTCGGGAGTCACTTCATAGGGGAGCTTGCTGAAAGACAAAAACAACAGTCAGCAAGTGTAGGATTCATTCATGCATACTATTGTTTTCACAGTGTATGAATCACTGTATCATCATGTATAATCATTTTCTAAAAGATAAACTATGAGGATAGTACATTCATTTCCTGACCTGGTATCAGTATGGTTAAAACAAATGACCTCAATGTTTTGTTCGACATTAGCAGTGAGTAGGGATGTCACAATATCAGATTTTCACTATATTATAATAGTCTCCAAAATAAATTCACAATCTAGATATTTTCAAGATAACTTTAGCAAACTTAAAAGAAAAAAGAAATCATGAAGCAATCAGTCTCATTCACTTGAACTATTGTCTGTTTTGTCTCTTTTTTTGGCAAATTAATTTCACTGAGAATATGAGTGTAGAGAGGTATAGGAAGGCTGTAACCATAACTCTACAAAAGTGTACAAAATAGAAAGTAACAGAAATTATTTTAGAGGTGCTGCAATATTTACACAATATTATTGTATGTTTTTTTATTAATATGATATTAATATATGTATTGTGTTAATATCACACACATATTCAATTGTAGTATACCCTGACTCCTTTCTTTGGGATATAACATACATAACTACACTCAGGCTCAACAAAAACAGTCCTGAATGCCTCTTCACTACCTGGCCTCTCCGGTGGCCGTCTCCAGCTGGTTGACCCAGGCTTTGTACACGTCCACTGGGTTGGTGTTGATGCCTAAACTCTTGTCGTCGATGATGTCTTTGACCACGGGAGCCAGCAGCTGCCTCAGTGTGTTGTGGCCGCGTGCGCCTCTGTTGAAGCTCACCACCATCTTGATGACTGTCGGGTTCCCCGTCACTATGTCCTGGATCTGGTCCACCTTAGAACTGAGACACATTGAGAACAGCTGTTCAGTACTGTTTGCCAAACAACAACAACAAAAATGTTTTTGGAATTTCCAACTATTGAATGGATTGTTTAGCTGCTTTTCCATTTGTATTACTTTTGAAAAACAATACCATCACTGTACAATAATGGCTTGAGATTATGGCAAAGTATTGATTGAAGCTGCAGTACTCACTTGATTTCCTCCTCCAGAGCCGTCTTGAAGAGTTTGAGCAGCAGGTATTCTTCTCTCTGGTTGGAGGCGTAGTTGTACAAGGTGAAGACCACCGTGTCCATAAACTTGGTCGACTTGTTTTGGGGCATCTGAAAGATCAGCTTGGCCAGGTAGTGTGGATTGGTCTAAAGGGGAGGGAACAAAAAGAGTAAGTGTCTGCAACTGAACTTGGACCTTTCTAAATTCAGCAGATGCAAGCTGTAGTTAAAGACATCATATTGTATCACCTGCAGCAGGTAAAAGAGATGTTGGTAGGCTTCCAGTTTCCTTCTTTTGCCTTTGTTTAGTCCCTTGATACCTTGTCTGTCTCCTGTAGTCAAGTCGTCCTTGCTCGCTTTATTTTTCTTATTCTTCATTTTCTTATTATGGGACACAACATCCTTTAAAAAAACAAAACAACAAAAAGGTTAAGTAGTCGAACTGAACAGAACAAGACATTCTTATAGGAATGTAAGCCTTCAACGTAAATATCACAGTTGCATTTCTTGTACACATGAAATCAAAGCTAGCGAACCTGCAGAGTGATCCTGTTCTTCACCAGCAGTCCAATCTTTATGTCCATCAAGTTCAAGTCTTTCTCCATTTGCTGATTGGAGCGAATATTGGTGACCACCTCTTCTCTGAGCCGCGTCACTTCCTGCTCTTCCTGGAGGTCCAGGGCGCTCTGCTCCAGCAAGTGGACAAACTTACGCACCACGGACAGAGGAGGGTCCTTGGCCCCAGCTAGGATTAGGCACACAAGAAAGTCAGCGGTCTTTTAAACAGTCACACACAATGTAATCTCATTGTTTAAAATGTCCCCATCAACTATGGAATATGATGAGTCAGGAAATACAGGAAAAAACACAAATCAAAAGTAAATCATTATGTAAGAAAAATAGGGAGCTATAATGCATCATTTAAAACCAGAAAAGCACTTTAAATCAATGTAAAATATGGACATAGCTCAAAAACACATTCCCAGCTAATATCATCACAAGATCGATAGTAGGGATATTACCGAAATACCGGTTACTGGTGGCTACGGTATACCGTACCGAAATCAGATCCGGTTTCGATACTTTCAAAAAATATTTTTTTTTTTTTAGATTTTATTTTAAAAGTGAGTCCGTGGCCCGTGATGGCGGGTGTTATAAATTAGATTGCATAATCGTTTTTCTTCATATTTTATGTATTTTTCATTGTTTGTTCAATACTAGAAAGGTAAAAGTCCCACAAATGAACTGCGATGGGATTTGTTTTCTCTCACCAGTGAAGGCAAATGTTGATTTGTTTGTTTGTGCAATGCCGAGATCTCATGACCTTTATTCTATTATTTATTTGTTCTCTAGTCGAATCTCAGGTTTAACATTAATTATAACGGTGCTATAACGGTCTGTTTGCATTGACAAGATGTGCTATTCAAGCGGCACACCTGATGGCGGGTGTTATAAAAGATATTCCATAATCGTTTTTCTTCATATTTTTTATGTATTTTTCATTGTTTGTTCAGTACTAAAAAAGGTCCAAGAAGTCCCACAATTGAATTTAATATTCATTTGACATGTTAACTATATCGTAAAGCGCTTCATGGGAGTAATTGTGGGATGATATATTTTCAAAGTATCACGATATGTATCGGTTGAGTATCGGTTGAGTATCGGTTGAGTATCGGTATCGTTCAGTGGTATCGGTATCGGTATCGTAAAAAGTCAACGATATGCATCCCTAATCGATAGTATATCAATTTAGTATGTATGTTCATTAAAATGCCTTTCTGACTTACTTAGGGTTCTGTAGTCGTCTCTGGCTTTGTTGGCCTTTAGAAAAGCCTGGATTTTCACAATCTCTTTTTCCTAAACACACACAGAGAACAGCGAGTCTTTAAAACACAGGAACTAAAAACACAAACCCAAAAGACCCTGTGGAGTGATGTTTGGTTACTTACATGATCTTTGAAGAACTGCAACCTCTGATTGTATTTACGTTTGGCTTTCCACATTTTCACAACAGATTGGATCTATAAAAAAAAACGCCAGTGTTTAATGTCAGGTCTTCGATATCGTAGCAACGTTATTTATGTTAGGTACATGCAGATTCATTAATAAATGTTTACAAATCTATAATGGTTATTTGAGTTTGGGACTGGAGATAAAGCTTTCACTTACAGGGAAGGGGTGCATAGCTATAGAGGTGTCTAGTCTTTCAATAAGCATACTTTTTAATAATAATATTTATGAAAAAGAAAAGACTTATCACCTTGATAATTGAAGAGACATTTTCCTGGAGCAAATTCATCCTGTCTTTGTACATGCTCCTCTGTTTGTGACCTTTCCAGCAGGCCTGCAACAAAGGAAACATACATGTATAACAAGTTGTGTTTTATATCAGTGTTACCACAGCTTGGATAATTACATTTTGGTGGTTGATCATTTATGATTTTTATTTGCTTTTTTTAAGGTTTTGCTGAAAGAATATTTGTATACACTCAGTAGGTTTGTATGGACATCCCCATTATGAGTCATGAGTCCTGCAGTAACACACAGCTGCATAAGAGATCAGATATTCACAGTTCACATTGGAGCAATACAATACCTGCAACTTGACGACGTGTGGCTCTTGCTGCCGTAGATACTCCATTCTCCGGGCGTGCTTTCTCCTGACCAGGTAACCTCTGACCCTCGCCTGCAGCTGGGTCACCATGGATTCATTGGCCATCCATAACTGTTCCCTGTTATATTCTGCAGTCAAAGAGCTGACAACACCCTAAGGGGAAAATACAGATTTGTTTATGTTGATAAGGATTTGATTTGATTCGATTTAATTCAAATGTGTAAAACAATGATACAAAAAAATAATAACTATAATGAAATTTAACATGAGAATTATTATCCAATACAAAATTAAGCAGTGTCAAATTGATATACAAAAATATTACTGATTCTAAATTATATATAAACAAATGATCTACTTAATTACACATCCCAAAAGGGGTGGGAAGAATTTTACACTTATTTAATCCCACCCCTTCTCCCAAAAACTAAATTATTAACATATATATATTGTTTTTTAAGGAGAAAAAGCTTCTATAGTGGGATTACTATCTGATCAAATATATAGGGATCCTGAAAATGAACATTAAAACAAGAAGGTGATATATACCATCAATGTGATGTCAGGATGTTAACAGCACATAAGAATACACAATGTAGTGAAACTATGCATTAGAGCAGAGGGTACCTGGATTTCCTCTTTACCGAGCTGGCCACCATGGTGTTGAAACCCTTCAGGCTCCTCCCATGTGCCTTGTCCAGTCTCCAGGTTGTAGTAGTAGTCATATCTGTCGCTGATGCAATGTTTAACCCACACACTCTCAGTGCTGCCTGGAGGAAAGCAGAAAGGGCTCAGTTAGACACAGTGCAGTCATATTGAAACCTAAAATCTCACTGTTCAGCCATCAGTTTCCTGAACACTAAGCTTCCTAACATGTATTACTCATGCAGTAAGTATGATTACCTTTATCATCACCGTTTGTTTGTCTTTCCGCCAGTTCTGCCTGGTATGTCTCGGCACATTCAGGGAGCACCGCTCTCAGTCCGGCACTGGGAACCTGCAGAGCCTGCAGTGTTTTCTGAGCGTCCCCCTCGGCCACGGTCCTGTTGATGTCAGCCACTGCTCCAGCCACTAGCAACATGAACACGATCACAGCAAGGGAGCAATCATTGAGTTGAATATGAAACAGCACAATAACCACTTAGTACAACTAGGGAGTAAGGAGTTATCCTCAACATGTAACAACATATACAAATCTAAATATTGTGCCCACAATAATGGCAGTATCTGCACATCGATGCTACACTATGTATGTAACTAAAGAGAAAGAAATACCCCTACGTGTATAAGAAACACAGCTTATTGTATCTATTCCACTATTGTTAGGGAAATCATTTGCTTAGGTATTCAACCTTTGACACAGTTCATCATTTTCTCCTCTCACTGTCTCCTTTCCCATGGCATAGGTCTACGGCCTTGGGTTTAGCTGCTATCTCTTTTAAGGAGGGGCAGCTTGGGCGCATTGTTGTTGCCAGTCTGACAGACCACAAGCCACCATGAGATAGTTTACTGTTCAGGGACGAAGGTTCCCTGGCGCGCATTCTTTTCTATGGACGAGAGCTCTAGTTAGATTCAGGATCCATATTTGTTTAGTCTCACTGATGAAGAATGTTGATTATTACACTCCGAACTAGATAAAACATCGAGCTGCAGAAAGAGTTCTTCAGAATTGGTTTGGCAACCGCTGTGTCAACTCGTGACACACCACCTGTCTTGTCAACTCTCCGGCCGAAACTCCAAATAAACAGTCAGTGTTTGCCATCAAAGCTCCAGCTCTCCTCGTGTCTCCTTCATGAGTCGGTGACTCCCAATGCATTGCTACACAGAAGATTCCTCCACAACTATGTTCAGTCAGTGTTACAGTCTCTTAAAGAATGGATATGGAAGAAGTGCGCAGATACATCTTCTATATAGTCTTTGAGGCCAATTTACATTAAATGATGTGTGACAAAAGTAATGCCAAACATGTTTAGATGACCATCAGGCTGAACTGATATATGTAAGAGCAGTTCTGAAAGACTTGTGTTGCTACACGATCAACATTAAAATAAAAGTAAGTAAGAAAATGATCTAGTAGTTAGTGCTGTGGTCAAGTGACATTTGAAACGAGCTACGTATTAATTTAGAACAGTAATGAGCACATGTGTCAGAGCTGTGTGAGGATCTGAATCTAGTTCCCGATGTCCTCCTCATGTTGGGTCTGAATAAACTTTTGTTTGGGTAGTTAAGACATGGATGAGTGAGTTTAAACTCTGGGTACATACATGTGAGAGCCTCCTCTTCATCCTGATTGGCTGTGTGTATGGCCTCTTGGATTTGGTCCAGCCACAGTACTGCAGACTCATCTCCAGAGCTCTACAATCAGATTGAAGCACAAGGTCACTCTTCGTTATTCTTTTTTTCTTGGATGGAAGAAGAAAACTGCACATCAGACAAACAAACGATGATAATGTATAGCAAGCAAAAACAATACTAACCTGATACCAAATTAGAAATATTTTTTAATTAGGCCAAAAACATTCGATATCCAATGTTAGAAATAAAGTAAATGGAATTATTCAAAAACATCAAGTTAGGATTGTTGAGATTTTGCTCTAAAGCAATAGCACTACAAAGCAACACTGATAACCAACAAAACACAAGCTGGTGCTATTAAAGCAACGGCAAATAATACACAGTACCATTTCCCCTGTGTCCAGAGGTGAGGCCTGAGGAAGAGGAAAACATGTGTTGGCAATAGTTACACTTCAGAAATATCCTCGTCCCAACGTAACCACCAAAAACAGACCCTGCCTGAGAACGTCACAACAACTACAAAGCATGTTTATTCAGCCTGACTTTTGTGCTTGTTCTCAGGCTAATTTTAGAAGACTCTGGTAGGGGTCGGGTGTATCTCAGACCACAGGAAGGAAGTCCCCATTACAACGCACTGAGCACAGTATAGGCAGATTTCTTTTTAGATCTGCACCCGGCCAATCATTTCCAAACCAACGCATCATGTGCTGAAAGAGAGGATGAATGCGCTTGTGTCGTGAGCCAAACAAAAAGGACAAAGCTAACCAGGACAACAAAAATATGAGTTAACTTTCATTGAAATGACTGGTCAACATCTTGAAGTCAATATTACATTAATGATCTAATGTATAATATAATGGTATCTTAGAAAACTAGCAATTGAAAACATCTAATGTGAATTTCAAAATAAAGCTGACACTACATTCACCCTTCAATGACTGCAAAATCACATCAAAATGTAAACCACAACAAAATACTCATCACCAAGGTAATCAGGTCACAGCTGTGAATTAACCATTAAGCGGGGTCCTCCCTCCTCAGTGAGTCAGAGGGCAGTGACTGACGCAGGCAGCAGAGAATTCATGTTCAAGTCTGGACAGGAAACATGCTCACTGCAGCGTACAAACAGAAGAGCGCCCCACATACAGTACACTCACGGGAAGCGAGGCTTGAGCACACATCGTTATCAGTTCTACTTTTCAGTGCAGAAATGCAAAACAGCAAATTTCACCGATGGAGAACTCTTACTGAACAGAAGCAACACAGAGAGGGCTGAAGAAAACGTTTAAACTCTGGGATAGAGACTGCAGAGTGACATGGCTGATCTTGTAACAGGACTACTCGTTTGTTTGATGGCAGTGCAGACCATTCAGCATGAAGGTACGTTTATTAATATACTATTTATAAGAGTTTATCAAAAGGATAAGTGTCTCATAATTAAATACTTATACTTTAGACTTTTCACGGTAGTTTTTAATGTTCTAACTGGTTAAGGGATCCCAAATCTAAGTGACAAAACTATTTTAGAAAAAGCTGCAAATACAATACAGAAGTTAAAACATTGTTTAAAATATATTTAATAATATTATTTTAAAAATGTCAGTTTTTTTGCATAAAACAAGATATAAGTAAAAAGTCTCCAGACAGCATAATTAACTATACACATCCTGTTAATGTAGATTTAAATGTACTTTTATTCTAAATTGAAGTTGCTTTAAAGCCATGTGTGTTTTCTTCCTGTATGTTCCTGCCTGTGTACATGACATAAGCTGCTCATAACCAATTGCCCCTTGCGGGATCAATAAAGTTGTTGATTGATTGATAAACGTTGTCTTTTGTGTACCCATTTCTAGGAAACAAAACCAGGAATGTATCCAATGAAACCGGTGTTGCGATACCGAAAACCTTTAAGGCAGCGCTGTACAAACCGAATGGCACCAGGCTGCTGCTCTACCCCAGCTCAGACCCCCCGCTGCAGGTGAGCCCGGAGGACGCAGTGACAGCCTACACCACGGGGGTCCTCAGCACCAGGGTCATCCCCTCATCATACATCCTGGCCATGCTGGTGGGCATCCCCTCCAACGCCTACATCCTGGCCTTCCTCAGACTCAAAGCGAAGCCTTTCTCCACCATAGTTCTTTACCTGAACCTGGCTCTGTCCGACCTGCTGCTGCTGCTCTCCCTGACGCTGCGTGTTCACTACCACTTCAACGGGAACAATTGGATATTTGGGGAAATCTCCTGCCGGCTTATCACAGCCTTGTTTTATGGCAATGTTTACAGTTCAGCCCAAACTATAGCATGCATCAGTGTAAAGCGCTACCTGGCTGTGGTCCGGCCGTTCCTGTACAGAAGGCTGGCTAAGTCTACGCTGGCAGTGTGGTCGTGCTTGGTGGTCTGGTTCCTGTACGGTGTGGCTATTGTGCCTGAGCTCCTGGTCAGGCAGAGCTACCAGCTCACCCACCTGGGAATCACCAGCTGCCATGATGTCCTGCCCCTGGACGAAGAATCCCATTCCCCATTGGTGCCATACAGGATGATGCTGGTTTGCCTGGGCTTCATAGTGCCATTCCTGATTTGTATCTATTCGCATGTAGCAGTGGTATACCATCTGGGACAATCCTGTTGCGACTGGAAACCGTTTATCAGGGTCAGCACTCTGGTTTTCATCATCTTTGTCGTGTGTTTCTTGCCAAGCGGCATCCTGCATATCGCCCACTACATCCGTCTGTTTACCAGTGGGGATGACAGACTGTATGGATATTACAGAGTAGCGGTGTGTCTCTGCTGCTTCCACAGCTGTCTGGATCCCTTCCTGTGTATGCTCCTTTCCAAAGTGGCTGCCTCAGAACTACAATTTGTTTCTCTCCGCGGGATACAAAAGAGGCCTACTTCTATGACGTGAGACTGGATGTTTGTGCACAGAAACAGCTTCTCCATAATGGACCATTGTTGAGAATCAGCAGGGAAGCTCAAGCCCGACAAACAGGCTCAGGAATGTAAAAACTGAACTCTGTGGATTCAACAGGGTGATAATGCCGTCTCTGTTCGACACAAAACAGCAACATCCTCTGTGAAGATTATTTTTAAAATATAAGGATCAAGAAGGGAAGATTTCGACTCTGAATCATACTATCATTGGGAAACTGTTGGCTTGATGACACAGAAACATTGGGATAACAATTTGCTGAGGTCATCATTAAATGTATATAAAAACAAATTATTTTCAAAAAATGAGACTCTTGTATTTTCAGTCTTAAGTTACGGGATGAGAAAGTTCTTTGAAAATTCAATAAAAGTCGTTTTTACATTGAGATAAAGTGACATGCGGTGGCTACACTGGTTAATCCAGCCATTCATTTCTTTGTGTTGCACTTTAAGGACGTGAGAGGCAGGAAATAGTGTAAAAGAAAAACATTTTTACATAAAAACATTATATGTTAACTCAATTTCAAGTCTCATTACCTGGCAGAGGAGTTGTTTGGTATGCTGTAGGACATCGTGGTAGTGTTTGGCTGTGGCTGCATTCACTCCTGTTAACTTGGCTGTAGGGAGGAGCAGGGCTGCAAGCATCTGCTGATGATCACCGGAGTTAAGAGCTTCATTGATCTCAGCTATAGCTATGATACCTGGAAGTAGAAGGAAACAACCGATTAATACATGATCAATCAATTGTCTTGGATAACATTCAACTACAGGCTGAAAAAGTCCTTTTATATCTCAAGCTACTCAAAGGTTCAAATGTGTTATTGTCATATACACAGCTACAGTGTAGTAGTGCAATGGAAATCTTGGGTCACAGGTTCCTCCAACAATGCAACATACATGCATATATACACAACATAAAACAAATAAAAACAACAACAAGGAGTTGCAGTCATACTGTATGGCTTGTGGGTTTAAACTCGACATAAAACATAAGCAGAAAGTGTCTTACGCTCATGCTCCTCATGGACCTGAACGTTGACAGTGTCGATGCATTTCTGAACATCATTCCAGGTGAGAAACTCTTGGCCTTTGGCAAGAGCCTCGCCTCGCAGTTGGATAAGAGTGTCTGCATACCTGAGGGAGAGGAAGTTCAACAAAGGTTCATGACATTTAAAAAGAACCCTTACTCATAAGCCAATCCCAGTTTGTGCAACTTGATCAGAGCGATACCTGCAGTGGAGTTCAGTGACATGCAACCTGAAGACATTATGCCTGTTATTTTTAAATCAAATAAATGTTTTGCTCTTAAATCATCCTGTGCCACCATGAGTGTACATCAATGAGTGCCACAATAGCACCCAATATCAGCACCAAAGACAGCTATCAAAATACTCATCCATCTCACCTGTTGAGGTTGTCCTGGTCCATGTTGGTGAAGCCCAGAGGGGAGTCTGATAGTTGCTCGATCACAGCCTGAGGGTCTTTGGTGTCCAGCACCTCATTCAGCACCGCTACCGCTGACAGCATCTCTACAGCCACACTCAGCTCCTCGTGGCTCAGGCCAGACTGAAAACACATACACAAAGTCTGACTCACAAGCATGAAGTGATATTCACAGAAACTACAGTACATGTGTAGACTGGCCTCCCCTTTACCTGCACGGCCTTTGGGTCAACATATTGTAAAGAGTGCAAACATGATGTCTCACCCGCGCGCCTTGCAGCTGCAAACTGAACAGCTCAGCCTGGTAGAGGTTGGCAGCCGTTTGGTAGACGATGGGCAGCTGTGCTTCAGGGTTCGTCAACTCCTCCGCTGTCTCCGCTGCATTGCCCAGACGAATGGCTGTGTTGATCGATGCAATCGCCTCGAGTTCTGGTAAAGAAAAGGATCACAGAAAGTCATGTAGATACCCTAAGGCATGTCAGCATTAAACTGTGTTCTTGTGTTACAATGACATAATGAAATTACTTAAGAAAAACCAGATTAAAGATCTGTAATGAGCCGTACTGGACAATGTGACAGATTATGCATTTGTTCTTTGAGAAGTTTTCTAATGGGTACATACAGTATGTGATTTCACAACTGACCGGTAGTTATGTGTTAAAACATGTAAGGTGGGTAACAAAACGTGCTTACTTCGTTTCTCTGCCTCAGCAAAGTCATTACAAGAGGTGACGACTCTCTGAATCTCCTCTCTGTCCACCACCACAGACTTCCCTTCATCCTGCAACACAAAGATTAGTTTACACTACAGAGAAATGACCAACATCCAGTGATGATTCAGCATGTTTTAAGAAAGGGCTGTGGAGGGCAAGGTGGAGTCCATACCAACTGATATTGCAATGGCTGATTAGTTTTTCTCTTAAGGTGTGGACGGGCTTTTTATTTAATGCACTGTCTTCACTACCTATGACTATGGCTCCCCTCAAGGACTCTGCATTCAGATACACTGCCTAGTAGTGAAATCAGTGTCTACATTTTATCCTCACAGCAGAACGTAAAAGTAAAAGACATATTTTTGTGTCAGCTGGACAAACAAAAAAGCAAAACTGGACTTTTTTCGAAGAAAATACTGCAAAGGTGTATGATTTGTTCCTATGCTAAACACCCATTTAAAAATCTTATTACTGTTAGGGAAATAATTTGCTTAGGTATTCAACCTTTGACACAGTTCATCATTTTCTCTTCTCACTGTCTCCTTTCCCATGGCATAGGTCTACGGCCTTGGGTATAGCTGCTATCTATTTTAAGGAGGGGCAGCTTGGGCGCATTGTTGTTGACAGTCTATGACAGAGCACAAGCCGCCATGAGGTAGTTTACTGTTCAGGGACGAAGGTTCCCTGACGACACACATTATTTTTTATGGACGAGAGCTCTAGTTAGATTCAGGGTCCATATTGCTTTAGTCTCACTGATGAAGAATGTTGATTATTACACTCCGAACTAGATAAAACATCGAGCTGCAGAAAGAGTTCTTCAGAATTGGTTTGGCAACCGCTGTGTCAACTCGTGACACACCACCTGTCTTGTCAACTCTCCGGCCGAAACTCCAAAGAAACCGTCAGTGTTTGCCATCAAAGCTCCAGCTCTCCTCGTGTCTCTCTGAGTCCTGACTCTCCATTGCTACAGAAGTTTCCCTTACAAATATGAGGACATGTATACAGTAGGTTGCTAACATCGTTTTTTTTTAACTATGGTTCTCAGGAGCCTCAAATATTGCTTTTACTCTAGCCTGCCTTACTTATTGTCTACAGTACTCTTACCAACTGAAAATACATGATTTAATAAACAACTGGGAAAGAAGACTTGAGGGGCTCCGACTGTTAAGGACATGAACTGGGGACAACCAAGCAATCAAGCTGTGATTCAGTACCTTAGATTTATGTTGGCAGTAGGTGGTGAAGTGCTCCAGGTACCAGCTGCAGTTTGACTCCTGAACCCCCAGCAGGGCCAGAGCGTCCAGCCTGAGAGCAGCCAGCAGAGAGGCCTCGTCCTGGGCCGACACCGCTTCATTCACCTGCCTCACCGCTGCCTGCACTGGAGAGAGGAAAACCATGCAGACGCTATTCAGGGATATGCGTTTTCTTTCAGAATTGCTACAAAAAAAAATCTGATTCTAAGCAATTTAATTCCTTTAACTTTGGCTCCTCTACTGTATATACTGTAGAGTTCACGTGTGTTATGGGTTATTATGCACCAACAAGATACAAAGGGTTTTGTTTTACATACATAAAGGAAAGCAGTCATGGTTTTTTGACAGTGTTTTTAGTAAAAGCAGCTATGTGAGGATCATATTGGAGAGAAAGTCCTTACTGTTGACAAAATCAATAGAGCCCTGGATTTCCTGGTGAGTCAGCAGCTCCTCATAAACATCTCTTTCTTCAGTAGCAATGGAGGAGCGCTAATTAAAGAAGAGAAGGGTAAACATTAATATCCATTTTTTATTTCACATCACATTTTTTATTCGCATACATGTTTCCCCATTCAAACTGATTAAGTCACATATTAGACATATCAGACTCTAGCCAATTAGAGGAAATGGACGACGTATGTTTGTTCAGGGTTTGTAAAGAGAATAGGAGGCGAGATGCCGGACGGTGCCGATGGTTTGTGTTTGGTGAAGTCCAGCTGACTCTGCAGCCGCTGGAATGTGCTGGCCTGTGCAGCGACTCAGTGAGGCAACCCCTTTCAGACCTCAGTTGTTATAGCCGTCAGTACTACACAGGGCAGTCAAAACATCAGCTCAGCGCAAGAGTCCTGTTCACATTTTTTTGCATTACTCAGATTTGTTGTCAATGTTTTGTCATTTCCGTGTCACTACTTTCAGACAGACGCTACAGGCAGAGAAATGTTTGGTTGATTCAGGTTGATAACCACGTCTTTGTAACTCTGGTCCCACCTTTGGTTGAATACTGATGTGAGATTGTATACATTGGCTTTAGTGGAGAGGTGTTTTTAGCAATTTATGTTAAGGTTTCTATTGTTTTGATTATCTTTGGAACTCAATATCGGATTAGTTCTAAAAGAAAAGTGAAATAGAGAGAGATTGAGTGTTGTGAGAAGGCTAGCAAGAGAGGAACTAAACAAACGTTGTTATAGAATTATTGTAATAAAGGCTTCTATATAGGGAGAGTCAGCAGTTTAATATAAATTATATGAATGATGACACTGAAACAAAAGAGGTCACTGAAGCGTTTGGAAGGCTTCTCACCCTCCCCGAGGACTGATCCTGCTTCCGAGCCTTGGCCTGGCTCAGAGCGTCCTGGTATTCTTGAGCCAGAGCTTCCTGGATGTTCTTCAGCATGGCGTTAGGATTATTAAGAGCTCCCATCGTCACAGACGTCTGACCTCTTTCGACCGCATCGTTGATGGCGATCACAGCAGCGTGCACTGAGGAAAACCGAGTGTGTGCACAGTTTAGTTTTGGACAAAAACAACATACAGTAAGGCAGAGATTAAGTGAAACGTCAGAGGACTTACAGGCAGCTTCGTCCACTGAGAGCTCATTGGCCAGGATTCCTCCAATCTTACTGAAAGCTGGCATTTGAATGCCATACTTCTCCAGCTCACTCCTCATGTTACTAATCTCTTCCTCTAGAAGACAGGTAGAAACCATTTGCAAGTGTTGTGTCATAACGTATCAAAAAGTAATAAAATAAACTGCATGATACAATTGAGGTTGTTTCCATCAAATCATAAATAACAATTGGTTAATTTCTCACAAATATATACATCTAATTTGTTTCTGATGATCTCAACAAATAATTTCTAACTGCATGCTCAAGCTGTTTATCCCCATGCATGTTTCCCTAAAGTTGAATTGGGAACAATAAAAACAGTTTGTTGATTGTTGTTGCAGATGTGATTGAAAACCCAATGTGCATAAGCCCTGAGACCAATGTCAAAAGCTTTGTAGTTTATACATTTGTGTGTTATTTGATGAAATATAAATGGCTCCAGGGGATATTTTTGATTAACTGATATGGTGGATGATTCAAAAATATAAATCTAGACAAGATGTTACTCATAAGACATTACATGCTTGAGAGCATAATGATCGTTTTTCTAATTATAATCCAACAAGACAAATACTCACATACGTATACAAAGAACAATCAGGATCAGTAAATAAAAAAGCCCTCGGGCAACATTTATCCTTTGTCTTGGAAAACAATTACCAATTTAAATGTTTCTACTAATGTGCACTACGATGTGCATTTTCTCACATATTTTACATACGTTTTTAGCTTGTGAGCTACGCTTGGCTTAATGAGCAGCTGATTTCCATTGGTGTTACCTGTAAAGGCCACTTTCCCCAGCAGGTCCTGGATCTGTGGTGCAATGCCCAGTTTGTACAGGTACAAGCTGAAATAAACCACATTATTCAGAAGATTTAGACTGTAAACGTACACAAATTAATTAATAAAGCACTGAAAAGCTTGCAACATTCTGGTATTTTACAGTCTGATATCATGAAAGTGTAGTGACTTTCCCTTTAAGGTTTTGCTTCTGAAGGCCTGTAATGTCCCTCTGACACCACAGGGGGGCAGTGTCTGCTCACATTACAACAAGCACTGAACACTGAAATCAACAAGCAGGTGGCTGGAAACTTCATAAAACTTTCATCTTCCCCCGGTTACCTGATAAGCGATAATGAATTATAGATATTTAAGGCAGGTCCCGCGACAGCACAGCTCTGATGCAGGCGGTGCTGTAGCTCGTATATATCTGCCCTTTAGCCACAGTGAGTGTGTAAACATGAAATGTACTCTGTCCTTGGAATACAGGAGGCTTTAGACAGTTTAAACTCTGCTCATACAAATGTTTTTAAAACGCAGGCAGCAGACCAGGGGTATTCAACTAAAATTCAACGAGGTCCAGTTCTCCCCATGCAAAGGTCCGGAACATCAAAAATGTCTAACTTGCTTTATGAATTAGTATATATTGAAGTAGCCTGTAGCTTTATCAACGTCTGCATGTAATCAACAACTGACTGCCAATCAAATAAAGAAAGTACAATTCATAAACAACAATATTTATTGTCAATTAACATTGAACTAGACAGTCGTAAACTGCTCATACAAATGTTTTTAAAACGCAGGCAGCTGATTCAGACGGAGATAAAAACTCAGTAGCAGCTGACTTGGATTAATGGAGCTGGCTGATTAAAAGCCACACAGATAACAGCTAACTAGCTTGAAGCAACTAGCTCTCTACAAACTGTGAATCCCCTTTGTTTTCTTTTCTCAAAAATAAAATGACTTTCAAAATGAAAAAAAGGCCTTCAATCTCTACCACTTGTTATGCACTGTACTGTAGTGTTATGTATGTTATTTGTCGATTTCCTTTCAATATTCAAGAGTGCAGGGGAATCCGCTGCTTTGCCTCTATGTCTGCATGTGTTTGTACCATTGACTGTATATATAAGGTTTGTACCCAGGGAAGCAGAGTATTCACTGGGTCCTTGTGGGACTGTAGCTGGATTGGCAGGAAGGAAGTGCACGTGTGTGAAAAAGGAGGGAAGGAAACCAAGTCTCTCAGGACCTGACCAAAACACTACAACAGAGAAAACAACCCGAGCAGCTCACATAAGCACTCCCTAAAGCTGCGTTGAGCTGACTCCATCAAATGGATATAATTGACCCTTAAGTTTATTCAAAGTCATCTTAACTGAAGAACTAAGGGCGTCAAACCAACCACATTACTGTGAGACCTCAAACCTTTTGTTTTTACAGTATAACAACGTTTTTAACAAACCTGAAAACATGACACAGATTTCGCCCCTTTTGTGGTGAACCAACTAGTAAAGAGTTAAGCAATGAATGACCACACTCAGTTTAACAGAAAGCCCCTGATTACATACTATATAGAGGTTTAGAGAAGCAGTGTGCAGTCATGCTAATCATAAGTGTTGAAAACAAACTAAAATAACAGAGTTTAAAACGGTTCATTATCTCGTGATTTAAGGAGTTAAGTTAACAGGCAATACAGGGAGTGAAAGCATGTGAACTTGGCACAGAGCAGCTGGATGCAAGGTGCTGTATAATATAGCCTTGACCTACATAAGATTAATCATAAAAGAATATCTGTGTTTACCAAGCAACACTTTCTCTGCCTTACCTTAGCACTAATAACGTTTTCCAGTTTCTGTTTCATATCACTTACAAAGTACTAGTCTTGTTCCTTATCTATATACAAGTTTAATCTTCCTAAACCCCACTGAGTAATAATAATATAAATGTTACATGTGAACTGTCCTCCATAGCTGTCATTTAAATACACTGCTGTTTGGAAAGCAAAATAACCATTTATATCGCAAACTTGTCAAATTAAAGTGTTTGATACCGTCTGCCATAACCATGAAATGAATGTAAATAAATCCAAATGAGACAATTAGTTACAAAGCAGACATGACATCTAATCTGCCCATTAATTCATACTTTAATTAACTACCAAACAACAGATCGTAAGCAACATTAGGGTGTGAGACCCTTTGGAAAAAAGACACTGCACTGCCAATCAAACACTCTACAGATGAGTGAACAACGCTGCTGTCACAAAAGAATCGTGCATACAGTAAATTATAACTATTACTATGTTTTGGTTTTCTTGTTATTCTTACCTGAGTGCGTGTATGCAGTACACCACCTTAGGCATGTTTTTACGATCGTACACATCTGTCGTTTCAGGATAGAATATCTGAAAGCAGAAAACACGGCACATGTATAAATATTTATAATCTTTATTCTGCTGCAGCCAAAAAGAAAGACATCATTCTGTAAAGTACGAGCAGTTGCAGTGGTGGATATATTAACGGGAATAGCTTTAAAATGTGATCCCAGGCATCTCCACTGCAATAAACGCTACCTTTGCAAAGCACATCATTTTCACTACCCCAGTCAACTAGTTCAACACCAGTCGGTGTCTTAGTTTCTAAAATAAAAAGGTTTAAAAAGTTCTACTGTATTATCTATTGCAGCACCTTTGCAACGGACTGCATTATGTTTTAGGTGATCATGATGCTGTTGTTCTGCCCAGGAGGTACAAGTGAGTATCAACTTAACCTCATTTCTCTTCCCTGGATACACATCAGTGAAGTCTTTTGTCCTCTCATAAAAGATGTAATGAGGTTACTGCTCTGCGTGACGGCCACACCCTCATTACAATTTATGTCAGTGCTTTGAGTGTACCACACTTTTTATAGTTGGAAAACGTTTTGCCACAGGTGATGTAGCATACTAACAATGGAAAGAAATGCCATGCTAATTGATTGAATATTTGTTTACCCTTTGCTCTACAGCTTTGTTTACGTTTTATGAATACAATGTTAAGTCAGTCGAACTGAAGTCGTAGGATAACTTTAAAAAGGCAATCTGCAACTTTTATAGGAGGGATTTAAAATGTTCTTAGCTTTGGATTCTACTGGATTGATGGATTCTATTTTGTCTAACTCGTAGCTACAATTTCTTGGTTATAAAATGGTTTATGACCCTTAGACCTGATCTAATTTGAGCTATTATGTTATAACCCTGAGCCAATAAACACATGACAAAGTTAGACATCCCGATTCCATAGCGTTTCAAAGCATGACTTGAACTGGCTGAGTCTCCCATCCTAAAACAAACTGTCTGTCATGATGATATGACTGATTAGTACGCTCTTGTGTTGATGAGGAAATTATGAAAAATGTGTAAAGTATTCCTTGATTCTGATGATCAAGTGATATTTTTGACTTGGGGAATATAAAATAAATAATAAGGGGTTTTATAAAAGCTTGAATTCATCTGCAAAAGGGGAACTTAATGAGAACAAAAAGTGTTTCCTAATGTGTGATGACTGGATGACTGTTGCCTGGGTCTGTGTGCTGAACATGTGTGTGTGTGTGCATGGTTGCAAAACATGGAGCACAGCAGGGGTCTGCATTAATGATGTGTGTGTCAGCCTCTTACCTTTGGGAGACCCACTGACTCCATGGCTCTGAGCCACTGCACGGTGTTGTCCGTGTGCCTGAAGTGGAGCCCGTTGCTCTGCAGGCAAAAACACAAGAACGGACGTATAAATGTGGCAATATAATTATGTGGAAATAAAACTAAATGTATCAAAATGGTATCGATGCAACCTGAGGTTAAGGTTATGCCGTGCATAAATAATATTCATTATAAAAAGTTGAACCCATTATCAAAGGCCTTAAACTACTGTGCCTGTTAGATACATGAAGGTCTAATGTTGACTACAAAACGTATCACTCTAACAGTCTGATAAAGTTGGGTTATAATGTGTAAAAGAGCAATACAATTCATCTCAAAGTCAAGCTAAAAAGCTAACTCACATGTTGTTACAAAGTGCAGAAAAACTGAAAATATTTGTTTTTATGTTTGCTTTTTTCACGATGTAAACGGTTGAAAATGCAAAAATTGCAAAAACTGTATACCTAAAAAAAAAAAAAGGGAAAAATGTAAGGATATTAAATGTCTATAAATGGAGATGCACCTTATAGCGGGCCTGATCTCTGTCGTAGATCCTTTTCATAGACACCATCTTTGGTGCGAAAAAGTTGGCAAGTTTGCCGAGGTAGACCCCATTCCTCAGCCTCTCCTCCAGCTCTGTGGTAAGGGGCAAGTCCTCCTCCAGGCAGGCCTCCATCCACCTGAGAGGACACACAACAAACAAACTGAGCTCAGAGGGAAAACCACTTTCAAGAAAGTTATTATACATTTAGATAATCGATATCAAATGTTACACAATCCAAGAACAATATCTCAGACTATTGCTCAAATAGCACAAGTGAATATAAATAAAGCATTTGAGAAAATGTTGTCAACAGAATGAGGAAAGTACAGTGAGAGCTCGACTCTTCTAGGTGACTCGATATGTTTCCAGTTAATCACCAGGACCATGGTTACGATCAGAGTGTAAACAAACATCAGTCATGTTTATTCCACCACCTGAGGTCTGCTACAGGGTGCAGTGCAAGTTATGAGGTGGCTGAATGCCTGCATGCAGTCAGCCAGTCAATATTGGCTTTTCCTACACCTGCTGCCCTTCAGATCCAGGCAAGGACTGAAGACAGTGGGCCAAGAACACACAAAGATACATTTTAACTGGTATAATATATAAATATACAATATTTATGAATTGTGCAAGTGCAACTTCATTTAACTGATGGGTTTGTGTTATTGTATACACCCACATTGAGCCCAGGATGCTTTAGGAAGGTGCTGTGGACAGACCGACAGTATGAGCTGTTGGACGATAATAGGAAAAGGTTAGGTTTATTTGTTGAGAGGATAATGAGAGGTTAAAGGTGTGATCAGTAAGCAAGATGTCTAACACTAATATAATTCGTCCAAAGCCAAAATTGACCACTGGTGAAGGTTCATGAGTTTCATTTCTGTGAGAAAAGGTGATTTTGATCCCAACCAGGGACAATCACAGAGGCGTTTGAAATAGTTAGAGACTAAAAACTCAATGGAGCATTTTCAGCGAATAATGGAGAATGTTGACCTTCTTTCAAACTGATGTCATTTCCCCTTGATAATTACAAGAGCTGCTTCAGAGCCCAGACATGTTAGGAAAAATCTATTCCAAAGTGCAATGTATTCCAAAGTAAATGATTTGTGAGCAGGGTGAATCATCAAAGTTGGAAAATCTGTTATACATTATCTTACTGCCTGGAATTGACTTCATGCTAACATCATCTACTATCATCCCACAGCTAGATCAATCCAGTGGACAGCGCTCGGTGATTCAGCTTCCTCATGTTTTGTTTAAGAGTTTCATTCACACCAGCAACTCCTTCTTTTCTGTGTGCCAGCACTGCAGCCTTCCCTCCCACAGGCGTGCACACAGACACCTTGTTTAGGTTAATTAAGGCTGTGTGGGTGCTCAAAGGACCCAGTCTGCCTTATAATGTGTCAGCACATTAAAAGGACAACCACAACACATCATGCACTGTCAAAACAAACCCAGTGGAGAGGTTAGGTTAAGCACTCTGAGGAATACAACACCTCGTAATAAGCTGATACTTTATAGCTGGCCAGAAGGAAACTTCAGACAGACTTCTGTGTTTAAATGAATGGAAATAAGCCGACAGATAGTTACTGCATTTTCCATGTACTATAACTTCTATTGTAAACCATAAAGGGGGTAATATTGCAAATAGGGGAATAAACTGATTCTTTCTGAGCAATAGGGTTAGGGTTAAACAAATTACACCTTTTTCAGTTTTTATGGGTTAGTGATAGGGTTAGGTTGTCACCCTGGCCACTAAGACTATATTCTTTAAATGAATTGATCAGGAAATTAATTGTAGTCTTAACTAATAGAAGCAGTCATCCATTAGTAATCCCAAACAGGCATGTGTTGGCCTGGTATCAGCCAGGTGCTGCTGGTTTATAAATATTACTGAACCTTCAACTTGCAGAAAATACCTATTTGCCCAAAAACAAGTGTGAAACTGATACAGACAAACATGCATTCGCTCTGTATTGACAAGATTAATCAATATATCACAACTATTTGCTTTTGTTTTTAATTACATTTTAGGAAAGCTACCGTAATATGAGAAACACTGCTGTATGCTGTAAGTTGTTTTGTGTATGCAGTGAATGCAATCATAACAGATGTGCATATTGAATTTCTCCCAGTCCCTCTAACATTAAACACCAAATGAACTGCTCTCTGCCACAGACATGGAAACCATTAAATACAAATCGGTACAGTGATTGATACCGTATCACAAAGCATAGTCTCGCAAAACTCAAGTGTATTGATTTTTCCTTTCACCCCTAGTGCCATCACACAGATATGCACACAAGGCATAGTGGCTGAGGTCAACCAAGGCTAAGCAGTGACGCAGATCAAAATCCACATGACTTGTTGGAAATGTTCAACTTTCATTTCTTCATAGAAGTGACTTAAAAGGAGGGGATCAAACCCAGATAAAAGTCAAGATAACTAAGGTTAAAATAAGTATATGTTTGGCAGGAACACATTCAAAGGAACATCCTGCATGAGCTCTCCTGTGAAACTTCACTTCCTGTTCTTAAAACAATGTGGGGACAACGTGTCTCCTGAAGCAGGACAGACTGCTGTTTACAACCCTTTAAAGCTGGCCTTCCTGTCATTGTCCAATCTGAGCAAACAAAACGCAGCTTTCATGACTGTGGGACTTAAACCTGTCCCACATCAACACATTACAGTACATTTAGCTGACGCTTTTATCCAAAGCGAGTAGCGACTTACAATAAGTGCATTCGACCAACAAGATACAACCTTGAAGAAAACAGAATCATATAAGTACATCAGGTTTCATAGAGCCAAACCATTTCAAGTGCTACTCAACTGGCTTTAGATAAGCCAGTCCTTTCTTAGTATATAAGTGCTTTCTTAGTATATAAGTGCTTTGTTAGTATATAAGTGCTTTGTTAGCAATTCTTAGTTAGTAATTGTATTGCTCGAAGTGGAATCGAAAGAGATGGGTTTTAAGTCTGCGCCGGAAGATGTGCAAGCTATCTGCTGTCCTGATGTCAATGGGGAGCTCATTCCACCATTTTGGAGCCAGGATAGCAAACCCACGTGTTTTTGCTGATGGGAACTTCTTCTGACTGCATACAGAGCGTCTTTTGAATGCTTGCGTCATGTAGCCCAGTCATGCTGGTCATGAGTTTGTGTTTGTGAGTCTAAAAAGAGACCTTTTGCATATGTGGTGGTGGGGTAGGG
This sequence comes from Gobionotothen gibberifrons, assembly GCA_943591055.1. Classification (NCBI taxonomy): domain Eukaryota; kingdom Metazoa; phylum Chordata; class Actinopteri; order Perciformes; family Nototheniidae; genus Gobionotothen; species Gobionotothen gibberifrons. The sequence continues at coordinate 41,955 of CALSBZ010046756.1, forward strand.
TGTGTCGGAAAATAAGAATAATATCCTTGACTAAAGAACACATGATAGATATCCTGGGGTGTGTAAAGCAAACAAAAAGAGTTACCATCCAAAAAGGCTACACAAATCCATTAAGTGCTTACTCTCCTAGGATGGCACAAAGTCTGTTCCAGAAACTTCTAACTACTGAATATGTTTGTAATGTATCTTTTGTAGGAAGGTGTGTCTATAAACTGAGCACATCGACAACAATACGGATCATTTAGCTCTCTTTAAATGTGCAGTAAAGAGGACTTTGAACAGCAAAGCATGTGGGCAATCCACCATGTAAAGAACTCTGGTCTGGGCAAATATGACATAATATAAAAATAGTCTTGCATGCACTATTATAACTAACCCACACTGAGATAATGTTATTCAACACACGGCTGTTAGTGAGGATATTTTCATTGAAACAGCTCTTTTCTGTTTATATTAATACATTTTTTTAAATCAGATTTCGTACGACTTTGTTAACAAGGGATCTAAGAGTAACTGGACAGGGCTTTCCTATATTGTGTCCTATTTCACCCAAGATAGTTTGACTAGAATTACAAATATTTGAATGAATTGTAATGTCTGTTCTCGAGTTTGAATCTCCTGGTGATGTGCATGCTGTCTCACTGTCACGCCGTCATGGCTTACTCGGGCATTGTTAATGTTATTATTAGAAACACATGTGCTTTTCCTGCTGTGAGAAGTCCAAATATCTGCTGTGGATAAGGCCTATAACAACGTTGCAGTACAGATTGAAATTGATCTTTTTTAAAATAATATCACTGTCAAAAACTATGCGAGTGGGATCTGCGAGTTTGAAACAACAATCCCCTTGCCGTCTAGCATACTATTAAAGCAGAAATATGAGTTAACTCAAATGTGTTTAAGCAAAAACGATTACAAAGTTAAGAAAACAGGAATATTTACCTGCATGTTCACTGTCAAAATAATACATGATAGACCTTTTGTACTATTTAGTGCAGCAGGACACTTCATGTTTGATGCCGTTTCTGCACCAGTTCATTTGATGTTTTTTCAAACTCCTGTACTCAAGTGCTTTTCTCGGTCAGTTCGGATATTTTACCGATATATAAAAAGCAAAGGTGGATAATGAAGCTATGTCTCTTGTAATATCATAACCCAGGTGTACTAACAGAGTTACTTCTGCATGGTTGCCTTGTTGCAGTGACTCCTGAGAGCAGAACCTAATCCCACTGCACCGTATGCAGCTGTCTTAGACCCCATTTACACGGGAACGCAAACAAACCGAATTCGATATCAAAAAAGTCTTCCGTTCACACGGATACGGCTCAATAAACGTGTCCCTTCACACGAGACCGTTCGACCCACTGGAGACGCTGTAGTACATATGCCGGGCCTGTAAGTGGCGCTGTACTTCCGCCACAAAATACACCAAAAGCAGCGAAGAAGACCCCCCGAGCATGGTTGCCATGGTTGCCCTTCTGTTTATTCTCCGTGGTGGATTTAGCAACATATAGTTCATGTAGTTCTCCATGTCCACTTGTTGCTGATGGTTGTGGTAGAGGAGCTGTATATTTTTGCACTAACATCTGTAGCATGGTCAGTAGCAGTAGCAGTAGCAGTAGCAGTAGCAGTAGCAGTAGCAGTA
>CALSBZ010046756.1:43609-60432 GCA_943591055.1 Gobionotothen gibberifrons
GTAGCAGTAGCAGTAGCAGTAGCAGTAGCAGTAGCAGTAGCAGTAGCTGACCATGCTATTGCTACAGCAGTGAGCAGCAGAGGTGGGGAGAGGCGGGGCTATGGCTTCATCATTATCAGGAAATGATCGTATAGGGCGTACACACGGAGCCGTTTGCCCCCCCCAGAGCGTTCCGTCCGCAGATCTATCCACCTTGGGACCCGTTATCGTTTGAGGGGTCCGTTTCTACGGTTCCGTTACGACCTCGTGTGGACGAACGGGCTATACGAAAGAGAAAAGTATAGCAGATACAACCCGTTTCGTTCCCGTGTAAACAGCGCCTTTATCCTAAACCAACTTTACAACTTTCCCAGAATAGAGGTTCCACTCCACAATAAACAGGACTGTAGAAAAGTGAGTAGCACTGGGGAGAAATAACAGGAAGTAAAAAAGGGAAAGTGTGAGCATGTGTGTATCTGAGAGTTAAATAGAGGTCATTTTGAGGTTGCCTTGACAATGATACTAGAGCACGTGTTCCTCAAACCACCGCAGTGCAACTGAGCCACGCTTCAACTTCAACAAGTCTTCTTTAGCACACAAAAGATGAGTGATTATCTACGTATCGCTCAATGATGATGGGCAACTGAATCTCTGCTTGTTTATTCAAGCCTGCCTCACCTTTCTAGACCGTTATTATCTAGTGACATAAGAAGAAGATGTAGGCTATTTAAATGTTCATAACTGAGTCAAAGTGCAAGTTCAGTTGTGAAACTATTATCTGTCAGGAAATGCTGATGTAAATGAGGCTGTACACACTCCTATAAAGTGTCATACAAAGAGTGTGCCTACAAGATGCATGACTGCTGAACCACAACAAGGCTCCAGAATGCTACACTCTGTTAGAAACATCAATAATTAAATCTGGAAACCAATCTTTCTGTGACTGGGCGGGGTTGTTTCAAAAGCTGTGCGTTAAAGGAGGGTTGATTTCACTTCCTGCCTGTTTTTAAGAAGACAGGAAGTGGTTTAGTTTTGCTAAGGCAACTCACACACAAAAAAAAGAGTCTTTATCAAGTTTCATATGTTTAGCTTGTAAGATTATGGTGGGAATCATTGCAAGCCATTATTATAAAAGTATTTACTAAACATACTGAGGAAGGTATCAATAAGCCTTCTAGATTTTTCTTGGTTGATAATTTCACTGAGGGTGAGAGCTCAGTGGAAAGAGAGGCACCATTTCCACTAAGTCAGCACCTCCCATGCCTAATCAAACACGTTCTTGTGAATGCTTACAACTCCTCGTCATCATCTGCTGATTCTTACCTTTCATTGCCGCTCTATCTATGCTACTATAAAACGTACACACTGCTTATCTATTATTCCTCTCACTTGCCGCCCTCCTCAATCTGATTCCACAACCACTCCCTGCTTTGAGATCTGCATAACGATGGTCATTAAAACACACAGACGTACAATACAAATCTGTTCGACCGGATCAAACCTCAAACAAAGCTAATGCTTGACCCAACAACACGCCCAAAATCATTCCTCTGAGCTGTGAGAGTTGTACACACTATGAAGGATTGCCTTTATCACTATGTGTCGTTAAGCTGCTCTTATCTTCAAGGTTTTTTCCCCTTTCCTGTTGGAGTCAGCATCCTCCTGTCTTACCGTTTGGCTTCCTCCAGGTGACACAGGTACTCGTAGGCGATGTTCTGTCGTCTCTTCTCATCCATCTCCTCCGCCGACAGCCTCTCGTCGTCCTGGATGGCTGGAAAAGGCATGCAGATGAAATAATGAATGAACATACTAGTGTGTTGTGCTTTCTTTCTGGTCTTTTTACAAATGGAAACAGTGAGAATAGGGCTGAGCAAAAGTACTATCATGATAAGTATAGTCTATGTTATTGAAATATCACAATATGGCAAATAAAAACTAAATCACATAACCCGTGTGATTTTTTACATGAGACCAAACCTTTAAAACGTATAAAGAAAATATAAAAAAAAACGTATTGTGTTGGTTTCAAATGAATGCTTTATTCATCTGGACATCAGAAACAGAACGTCAATAAATGTTTATTTTGAGTTATAGCTCAGCCTCATATGAATCACATCGCTTCAACATCAGCCAGTGCAGTGTCCAAAACCATGTGACCTGCATCAGTCATCCACAATTACTTGGGCTTGTTTCCTATTAAGTAAGTTATCTTGACACAGATAACATTACACAGCTCATTCATAAAGTACACGAACATTACAAGGCGGAGAAAGAAATAACACTCAGTCCCAACACATACAGCAAACAGAACAAGATACACTTCAACAATTTGCACTCAGCATTGTATACTCATTGATTGCAAAGAATCTCCTCAACACAGAAAGTGTCTCTCGGCAAAGAAATGTGTTGACTGAATGAGCTATTGAAGTAAAAGAAAAAGAAAACTGATGCTTAATTCAGGTGTGAAAGAGGCCCTATTATTATGTTCTGAGTTGTCCCTTCCTGTAGTGTGTTTTATAGGTTTTTATAGGTGGACTCCTTTGTTTACTTCGCAACAAAGGGACATCACTGCTTAACACCTGCGCTTCTATTGGCTAGCGCTCCAACACATTGTATGTGATAAGGCTAAGGGGCGGGACATGTCTAAGTAGTTAACCAATCACAACAGAGCCGGCCAGCTAACCAATCAGAGCAGACTGGGATCTGGTTTCAGACAGAGGGTGAAAAGAGGTGCTGCAGAAAAAGGCAGTATGAGAAAAATAAAAATACCTTTTTTAATCATTAAAGCACGTAAACATGTCACAGTAGAGGCTTAAAATACAAATATGAACCTGAAATATAATATGTCCTCTTTAAGCAACTACACTGGCCTTGTACATGTGCTGCACAGCACTTAAAACTTCACAAAGGATATTTTTTGTTAACGACTGTTGATTTTGACAGCTAGGATCTTGAGTGCCTCTTGGAAACTGAACTTCATCCCATGCTCCAATGAGCCTTTGCTTGAGAGGAAAGAAATGTCCATGTCAAAGTGACCTGAGTGGGGTGCTCCACAGACAAGTGACTTCTGCTGAGTTGACCTTTACCTGCAGCTTAATGAGATCTCCTCCCCCTGACGCTCCTACCCCTGCTCTAATCCTATCAAATCCCTTTATTTCTGTCTGAGTGGAGGGACAATCTCAGACAGGGAGGCCCAGTTTAAGAACAAAGCTTTCACACACTAGACCAAACACCATGTACTGGGTTTGAGTAAAGGCTAGCACCTGAGGTATCACATTCTGCATCAGGGAGGAGGACATCAAGCAGACTAAAATAACATACTGTCTAGAGTCAGAGTTAGTTAGTCAGTCTTCTATCGGTCCGCATTGGTTATATGAATATTAGCCTATGCCTCTTGGGATGCCCTGTTAAACTTTTAAACCTGATGATCAGCCTAAACAATCTAATCCCAATCCTGATCACAGTTGAGGATTCCCGCATTTATTCACACATGATTGAAAGTGATATTGACCATAAAGGATGCTCCGTTTATAGAAAGAAAATCCTTAAAGCTACCGCTGCAGTCCAGAGTAGAATAGTAGCAGAGGAGCAACACAGAGGGCGAGTTCACAGAATTCAGATGAAGGATAATCTTATTTTTAAGTCTTATATTTATGCTAAATCGTGTTAATGAGCAGAAACGTAGCACAACGTCAAAGGGAAAGCACTGCTCTGTTGATTTAAATGTGGAAAATGTTTTTATTCATATTTCTAGGAGATGCTCTGTAAATAAAACCCATCTTATTTAGGCAAGGCAAGGGCAAGGCAATTTTATTTATATAGCACTTTTCAGCACGTGGCGATTCAAAGTGCTTTACGGATTAAAAGCAAAATACATTTAAGAACAAATACAGCATAAATACATTATTAAAAAGGCATTTAAAAACAGGCATAATAAGCAACGGTAATGAAATTAAATAAATAAATAAACACAGCAGGTACAGAATACATGACTAAAAAGGCATACTGTAGTGTGAGTATGAGCAGCTCAATTAAAAGCAGTGGCAAATACGTGCGTTTTTAGTCGGGATTTAAAAACAGGAAGTGTTTCGGCGGACGTGCATGATTTAGGCAGTTTGTTCCAAATTGTTGGGGCGTAATAACTAAAAGCTGCTTTTCCATGTTTAGTGGTTATTCTCGGAACAGAGAGCAGGCCCGATGTTAATATGAACAAGAAGAAGTACAAGCAGCAGCTCAATTCATTTAAATGTGTTAGTGCAATAACAATATTTTGTCCCTAAACATTAATGAATAATTCTGATAAATAATTGTCACTCAATATTCCTTTTTACTGATTATGATTTTAACCATAATCTTGATTTACAGCCCTTTTAGTACATTTTGAAATAGTCACAATATATTAAGCCAATTCTGCTGTTTACGATATTCTACAAACAGTAAGATCTGTAATTCATACTTAGCGCTGTACTTCAATTCCTAAGTGGCTTTTGTAGCATTTTATCGCTGTAAATTATATATGTTGTTTATTTCTTCTGGAACTGCAATGCATATGGAGTCCAAGACAAATTCCCCCAAAGGGACATTTAAGTCCAACTTCTCAAGCGCTCTGTTAAATGTAGCCTATTTATCAGCCACCTGCGTATACATCCGTGCACTGGGTCTCAACAGAGGTATTAAACCCACATGTGAGAAGATAAACAATCCAAACACACACTCAGAATCTGGACATCCAACCATAGATTAGTGGCCCAGCTGGATGCAGATGTGTATGAACACACACACACACACACACACACACACACACACACACACACACACATATCTCAGGGGAGAACAGCCCCAGTGCAGCCGTTACACACACACACACTACCTCCACTGGCTCGCTTACACACTTCCTGGAAGAGCCTGTCTGCACTTTTGCACTAGCGTTATATTTAACCCTCAGGATGGGGTTGTTGCCTTTGTGTGTCACAGGATCACCAGACCTAAGTTATGGCCTCCATGATTATGTCTCATGCAGGGGGGGGGGGGGGGAAGAGGAAGCACATATTAAAACTGACTTTGCCTTTGGGTTTGTCCATTAATAGGCAAATCCATAAACTAAGGGTAGTCTGACATTTATTAAAAATATTTCAGTGAAATACTTTGCTTTAGTACCACAACAGCACTTAAAACCCTTAGGACACATTTGGCCAGCAAATTAAAGTGTGTTTTTTTCACAATGTTTGACAAAAATAACTCATTGTGAGTGCTTTTCAAGGGTCACACATCTTTAGGTTTCACATTTCATGTAAACGCAGCATAATATATAGCAGCCTGTATGCAAAATAATTCAACAGTTATTCAGTAAAAATCAGAGGCAAAAAGATTGCACTGGTGACATAATTGATTGGTGTTATCTCTCAGGGATGCACTTTGCCCACAGCTGTTGGTCAGTGACAAGATACCTGGTAACTGACTTGGTTTGCAGACTGTATGTGTTTTGTATCACTTACATTCTTAACATACTAATGTAGCTCGTTATAGATTTCTCAACTAAAGCAAAAACCCTGGTTAATGGGTAACCTATGAGAAAATGCCTTATGTGTAGACAGGCTGATATGCTAGCTGCAACCATTAAACAAATAGATAACAAAATCCCTGTGGTGTAGTTAGGAGAAGAAGGGGGAAATACAATTGAAATCGTTCTAAGTCAATCTTAAAATCAACATACAGCCTGGACCTTGAACGTATCATTGTTTTTGGCTTGAATTTAACAAGCAGGATACAACTCCTTCCCCTAAGAATCTCTTTCATTGACAGTTTATTTCCTCTCAGGCTACACATTTCATGCCTATTTTTGCCATACTGACACACCTACTACAGGTATCAAGGTGCTTCAAAACCACCTGTTGCTCAAACGTCCCTCACGTTAGCTTGCATTCAACCCTTTGCCTCTCATAACAAACAGTATGTTTAACAGAGCTTGAAACACAACTTACTTCCATAGCGTGGCTTTTGTAGAGCTGCGGTTTCTTCATGGTACATCTTGCGTAGTTTCCTCCACTCGTGAAGTCTTCTGCCCTAGAAATAACTTCACCTAAAAGCTAACGTGACAGCAGTATGCCGCGCCTCTCGGGATATATTGATACCAATAAAGAAAAACACGCTGTGTCGTTAACTAACTGGAAACATAAGCTGGAAATATGGTTCGAATTTCTTCAGAAGTTACATGGAAGCGCCGACTGTCACAAGCGGCAGACAATCCCCATGGTGTGCACTTCTTCGGCCTGAACGAAGTGTGTGTGCCTTATCTTTACCCGGCAACGGTCTGACTGAAATGATTGACAGGTGATATTTAGCCCCGTGCACCACCTGCTGGACACGAGGTGGCTCGTGCTGCATTTAGTCATTTAATTGTATATTAAATGTTATCCGACTTTTACATTGTGTTGGCTATATGGCCCTTCATAGTGTTTATATGACGAGTACATAGATGTTCACATTCTTTTCTATTTTGAGATATTTTATGGTTGTTCATTTTCTACTCTTTTTGTTTTCGCATTATGTGCAATGCCTGTGATGAAAACATTTCCCAAATCGGGATCAATAAAGTAAATCTTATATCTTATATACCTACTGCCACAAGGGGAACTACTGTACTCATATCCAGTGGTGTAAAAACTACTGAGATTGTATACTATAAGTAAAAGTTTCAATACTAAATTGAAAAAATACTCTGTTACAAGTATAAGTCCTCCATTCAAAATAACTTAATTAAAAGTATAATTGATTTGATTGATTTTGGCATCAAAATACACTTGAAGTACCAAAAGTATAAGTATTTGTTTAGCGTAATGCCCCATTTTACAGCCATATTTATGAAATAACTGGAATATAATTATTAATACATTCATATGTTCATCACAGCTGCTGGAGGACCTTATTTTAATTACTTTATATACTGCATCTACCCATATAATAGTTGAATTATTAGTTGATTTAAAATGTGTATTAGCTAATAATCTGAATATGTAAAGTAACTAAAGCTTTCAGAAAAAGATAGTGGAGTACAATATTGGCTCCAAAATGAAGTGGAAGTTAAAATTCAAAGTGTCATTGAATAAAAACCCTTAGTTAAAGTACAAAGTGCCTCCAATTTAGAGGCAGGTGTGGCCAAAATGAACAGAACAAATAGATGTGGCCTCCGGGTGACGATAAATGGCCATTTAAAATACGTTTTGATTAAATGAAAGGCTTCCACATTTATATATATTCTACAAATTATGTTATCTAACTGGATAAAAACACCTATTTGTATAAATTAACCCAGTGTCATAGTTTATCATTTCCATTTCATAATTTGTCCACTAGATGGCAGCATTAGTTTGATAATATTGACCACAGGGAACACAGCATTCAGGGTGTGTGCATGTCCTCACACTCAACGACCTGGTCTACTGAGAGCACAAATGAGGTTATACTGCCTTAGTTATGTGTTTGCACAATTTTACATTTAAATTATATTGTTTTATTCAAATAATGCATAATTGAGACTCACATTTGGATCTCGGTGCAAATACCTCATCATGTAATGTGATTCATAAAGAGTTTGGAGATACATTTTATTCTTAGGTTGGAGACAAGAGTTGTGAAATCAAAGCCCGGCATAATTTGCTAGAGAACGTAGCTTTTATTGTATTGAATATATGTTCAAAAGCAGCACAGTCTGCAATCCCTGCTTCTCCAATTAAATAACATAATTCACAGGGCATCATTTGGCAAATATTTCTTCACATATTTTCACACTTATGGACCTTTCAACATACAGCTCAGTCATTCTATGACTGGCAGGCCCTTCACAATAATATACACAACTTTATTCTCCACATACATTTGATTACCTCCATAAAATGGATGAGAAACTTACAAGAGTGATACATTCACATTTTTCCTCAACAAAAATCTGAATATTGCCATAATGATCTGCCAGAAGAATTCACACAAAGAAGACAAAGTTGAGCACAAAAGAACAGAAGTTTTCTTACATACATGCACGTTTTGCACACGCGCGCATACACACACACACACACACACACACATGGAGTAGCAGGTGAATAGTGGCGTAAAGCCATGGACACATAGAGATACAACAGAGATACAGTAGATGGATTTATGGCTTGGACAAAGAAGGAGACACATAACTCGATCAAGGAGCTTATACACGTATAACCCAGAAGTCCACCAATATCAGCTTTAATATGTACATTATTTACACTCATGCACCCTATACTCTGCTCTACACAAACACACACACACACACAATATGCTCTCTCATACACACACACACACACACACACACACACAAATACAGTACAGCAATAACCCAAGTACCTGAAACATACCAGGTAAAATCATTTATCCCCAATATAACACCACAGGTAGATATGTCACCAATTAAGGTTTTATCTCATTCAGAAAAATACGGATCAATACTTCTGTTATTGATAATACTTATTCTTGTTAATCTAGCATTGGATTGCCACTGAGCTAAAGTCATCATTTTTTATATCGGCAGATTTTATTAGATATTTTTGCTATATCTTTGTTCCAAAAATACTGAAATCATATGGTATTATGTTATATATATCTAAATAATTTCAATTTCAATTGAAAATGTTAGAGGTATTTTTGACACTTTCAAAGTAGCACTGGTCTAAGATCATTATCTTTGCAGTATACATTGAGGTTCCAATGTTAAAAGATAAGGTACTTAACAGCTAGTACAAGGTAGGTCATGGTTTCAAACGTAAGATTATGGCAAAAATAGATTTTAGACAAAAATGTTGGTAAGACAGAGCTAAAATGTGTCATCTGGTGTGTTTGTTTATCTTCAAATGTAAGCATCATTTGAGTTGAATTTCTCCCAGATTATTAGTTTCCTCCGGAGAATCATGGTTGACACCAATTAGCTCTCATAAAGAGGTGGATCTTATTTACATTATTAATTTGTAGTCATTCTCGGTAACTTACACCATCTGATCATGTTATGGTTCATTGTGACCTATAGGAACTATTGTTTGTTTTTTCAGGAGCATAGTACGCTGATCTTACCTAATATCTGTATTATTTTAAATGGGGATGTTTAACAAAGGACACTCGCAAATGGATTCACACCCAAATAAAATCGTCCTTATATTTCACATATATACACATGACATGATTATTTAACGTACTTTCTTCCTATTCAGAATCTGTCTGTTCCTCACAACCTTTGGACACCACATGCCTGTGGGCAGACTGCTGCAGTTAAGGAGAGGCACATTTCAAAAAAGGCCATTCAGTATTTTTAAAAGGAAGCAGCGTGACATGTCATTATCAACGTCACTGCCACAAGCAAGAACCAATAACACAAAACGAAATCAGAGGGAGAGCTCATCAGAGAGCCTTCGTACAATAATACAACACATGGATCGGGACCTGGAGTAACAACATTTGGATTCAATTAATAATTCATTATTTCAACTTCCACAATAACAAAAAGCAGAAAATAAAATTAGCAACCTCCGATTCAAAATACCACACAATTATTAGTACCAGAAAATAAAGTTTTTCAATATGGCCTTGTTGATTCTTTGTTGGGTAGGTAATGCAAAGGGCTTGGCATCATACAGAAGATATCTATTTTGAAAAGGTTGCAGATGTCAGAGTAAATGTCATGTCAAGCAAAACAGTTTCTTGTATAAGCATAGGGAAAAGATGTAGGTACAGTACATGTGGGTACCAGTCTATTCTAAGAGATGTTTTGCACATGAACTATGTGTGACTTTAATTTATTGGATATTTTATTATTGACTTTCTGCACACCGTCTACAACGCTTCCTGTGGAAGAGTGTTGCGGCAGGCCAGCTGTCGTACAGCTGTGTCGTGTGTCCGCTCTGTCTGATCATCTATTCCCCACGTTGTCACACAAGGTTGGCTGTGCTCATTACAGCTTGTTTTTCACTTTTCTCCCCATCTGGCTTGTCTTAATAAGACTGTATCAATATTGAAAGCCTTGAGCCTTAACCATGCAGTGACTCCACACAAGGTTATGGCTGCAGCTGGAAAAGGGCAACCAGTCACTGCAACAAAACTCCACCAAAGTTCGCCCAAAACATGAGCAAACTTCTTAAAAATACATTCACAGAAAGGCTGAACTTAGCATTGACTAACTAGGAATGTATGTAGATGTATATGATCAATGTAAAACACACTGTGAGAATGGTGGGTTCAGCTTCACCCTAGGTACAGTAGCGAATTGCATGAATAATGTTAAGATATGTGTGAACCAAGCCATTTGCATTCCTTGCTCAACGCACCCTGGGCTTCCTCTCGGATCCACCCAAGTTCTATTTAGGTTTTCTCCCAGCTGATGAACGCCAAGCTGGTGTTACATGAGGACATTCGACTTGGTGTCAGGCAGCCGGAGTGCAACCAGGCCTCCCCCGACGAGCACAGACGAGGCCATGAGGATGGGGATGGACTTTGTGATGCCAACAAGAGAACCGAAAATCAGGTTTCCCAAGACTGCAGCCAGCTTGCAGAGAGCGTTGCAGAACCCAAAGCCTGTTCCTCTGTGGGGTGGAGAGCCAGGGACAGGAGGTAAAGGAAGAGAAAAGAGATAGAAAGGTTTTTTTATGATGATCTCTTTCCACTACTGCATGTATGTATAAGTCCATAAACAAGTCTCAACAAATACGTAAGTCAGTATATACTCTTGTCTTCTCACCTCCTGCTAGTAGGGAATGACTCAGTGGTGACGACATCCAGGGAGTTCCAGGCAGAGATGCTCAGGCCGTTGTAAAGGCACAACATAAAAATCATCATGGACTCACTGGTGCCGAACCACAAAAAGAAACAGCTGATACCCGAAAGCACCATGGAGCCACCTGAGAGACAAAAAAACACACGCAAAGCAAGGATGAAGGAGCAAGAGTTAGTGCAAGCGACATTCGTTTGAACAATGTTCAACTGAATTATAGGCCTAATCAAAATTGCCTCTCATACGCAATGATGGATGCCACATCCATACCATAAATCATTCCAACATCCCACAGTCAATGTGAAACCCAATTACTCAAGTGCACACATGAAACATGAACCTCCCTCTTCGCTCCGTTCTTACCTAACATGGACAGACGGCCAATTTTGTCCATGAGAAGCGCGGACACAATGTTGCCGGGGAGAACAGCCAGCGTCCCGAGGAAGTTGATGAAGTAAACCCAGTAGGCACTGTAGTCATCATCAAATGTCATCTGGCATCCTTTCTTGTTGTGAGTGAACGTGCTGTTGACTACCTCTGTGCCATCTATCAACTTGCTTTCATCAATGTCTGACAAAGAATACAAAAAAAGACATTAGGAAATAATAAAACACAGCCAATCACAACGCAGTATATTGCCATCTTGTCTCACAGATGTTTAATCATTTTAAAAATCATTTTTTTTCCACCTAAACACAATTTAACCTGATGAATCTGAGAATCAGGAAAGAAAAACCTCTAGCTGTATAGTCGTGTCGATTTAGAAAAGTTAGGAATATTTAATACTTATATCTCACCAGTGTTGTAGAAGAAAGCATCAATGAAAGTGCAGTTACGGAAGAAGGAGCCCACAGATTTCACATCATCAAAGTAGCAGTTACGAAAGGTAGAGTCAATGAATGTGACGGACTTCATCTTCATATTGATGAATCTGAAATTAAACCCATTTACATCCTGTTAGTACGTACTTTCACTGTAAAACAGTCCATATATCCACAAGTTGACTTGTCCTACCGGTCGTTGATAAAGAGTCCGTTTCTGTGTATCTGGTTCTCCAGAGTGAAGTTGAAGGTGAAGTCTTCAATACGTTCATCACTGTGTATCTTCACTTTGGAGGCATAATCATCTGCCTGAAGGTGTTTGATGACATCAGGGAACCAGACTGACAGACCATAATACCTGGAACCACAACATATACAGGACGTTACAAATCTTTGGATACATGTTGAAGAATCTTGATCTGAGGTTCAAACACTGCTTTCAGACTTAGTAGAAAAACCCAATAGACACTTGTGGTTTCTCTTTGAATTCAGAGAGTGTTTTGTGGATGTTTTTTAATCTCTAGCTGCTTTCACTCCCTCTTACTTTTTCTTCCCTCTGAGACACCAATGGAACAGTATTGATCCACAGACTTTGATTGATTTCGAGACCATGCGACTTCTGCACAGCACAGGGATCAAGATGGCAGAAATACAATGTTGCCGCTAGTGCTAATATCAGACCAGGCAGGGAAATTAGACTTGACTGATTTCTCTCAGACACTAATGACATCAACAGGAAGCTCACCCGAATGACAGCGTGAACCACACTATGGCCAGTCGCGTCATGTTTTCTTTCATAGGGTAGTTGAAGCACTTCATGAGATTCAGATAGATCTAAAGAGAGATACGATACAGATTAGACTTCATGTGTTTAAAAAAATACATTTGGTTTTGGGGCAGTGAGTGAAAATGAACTTACCCCTTGTATTTCAGACTTTATCCTAAAGAAAAACTTGGAAACTCGGTTGCGAGACTCTGACTCCATTTCCACCAGTTCATCCAGCTGTTTGGGTATTTTGATCCTGTTTACCTGAGGAAGCAATTCAAAGAGAAAAGATGATCACAGTATAATATAGGGATGTAACTATACCAAAAACTCATGGTACGATAATATCGCGATAAAAAGTCCACGGTACGATATTTATCGCGATATTGAAAAATAAAGAAATAAATGTGAATTTTTTTTAAATTAAATAATAAATCTGATTTGTACAGCATTTTAGTAGGATAGTAGTATTTTAAAGTGTCAACAATATAATAATCAAGTTTCACTTTAGTTTTTCAAGTAACTCAACTCTAACTCACTAACTCACTCACTCAGCATCATCAAGGTTATCTTTTAGGAATATGAGCATGTCCACATTTCCAGGTAGAAGCTGGGATGTTTGGGCGTTTACAATATCCCCTGCTGTGGAAAAAACTCTCTTGCTTGGTACTGATGTTGCTGGGACAGAGAGATATGCTTTGGCCATGGGTGACAGCAGTGGGTCAAACTGTGCATTGTCTCTCCACCACTTCAAAAACAATACAGTTGTTGCCAAGAAGGTGAGGCTTATTGACAGGGCGAGATATAAATATACTGTTGGTACTTGTCTATGTCTCTAGGTATGTACAGTACATGTAGCCCTGTACATACGATGTCCTTTTGTGTTATCTGTTGTTTTATGTTCATGTTGTAACCTACTTGTTGCCATGTTGGACAGGTCTCCCTTGAAAAAGAGATCGATGATCTCAATGGGACCATCTGGTTAAATAAAGGTTTAAAAAACATTATTTAAAATGTTTAAATCGGGGTAGATTTTGTCAGTCTCACGACGGTATTGAGACATTTATTTACCGCGAGTTCGATATATCGTTACATCCCTAGTACAATACATTAAGTGCATTCGACATTCATTTATTGACATCTTTGATGATTTGGAGTATTTTGAAGGATGTTACTTGAGTCATTTTTTTTATTTTCTTTAGTTCAAACAAGATTGAGAGCACATAACTGTAATAAAAATCATTGTAAACAGTACATGATCAATTGGAGAAACACGTGTTGACTAAGAGGCTTTCCCAAAATGCAGCTCACGATGCAAATAAGCCTGAACGACACAAAACCGCTTTCAGTACCTTCATAATTCAGATATGATCCTGCACAGTGAAAGCGTTCAAACCTGTCCCAGCGGTGGCAGAACATAAGCCTCTTTGCTTTTCCTTAAGCATCAGGAAACCCAGCCAAGACAGCGCACAGCAGAAGCAAACACTCACAGTGAAGACTTTCTCCGGTTGCCCACGCGCTCTCATGTTGGTGTCGTGGATCTGTTTGAGGATCATCCAGGCTTCATCATGCTTCCCCACCTGACAGGAGGGAAAGAGAGAGGATACATTCATGGGATCAGCAATGGTCTCGCTTAGTCACATATATGACTGTACAAGAGTATATTCCTTTGATTTCTCCAAGATGGGCCAAAATGATCAAAGTCACGACAACGGTGACTCGTTTGACTTCAAAGAGTTTTATTATGCAGCACCAGTACTGTCACAGATCTTTTTTTTAAGACACATACAGTAAGACCTGCTCCCAGAGTTGTATCACTCACACCTTTTGATCTCATTTGACATTGGATGGGAAATGTCCAAGAACACTTAAGACTGATGTATTATTTAGGAGATTCAGAAAGGTATAAGCGCGGACATTAGGGGACAATGACACAGCACCATGAGGCTGCACTATTGATAAGATACAGCTATTGCAGCAGATTCATGAGAGATGAAAGAGAACTATCTTTTAACCGGTAATAGATAGGGGATATTACATTACCTCAAGGTAGAACCTGGGACTTTCGGGCATGAAGGTAAGAGCGACCACCGCACACACACAGGGCAGAGCACAGACGACCACAAACACCCGCCAGCTGTGAAACTGGTACGCCGAGCCCATGCTGAAACTCCAACCTGTAAACCATGGCACACAACAAAGAATTACAATCAGATCGAAGACATGGGAGAGAAGAAAGTGAACATTTTTTAATATTTCTTGCAAACGCTCCTGCAATAGTATTGTGTTCAATGTTAATATAATGTGCTGCATATGTCTGATGTAATCTTATTGAATGGAGGCTTTTTGATGAAGCGGCTTATCAGATGTGGCATATTGTTATCATTTAGTATTTAGCATGTTTGAAGCACAGATAATTGTCTCATGTTAATTAAAATATTGACACATCAAAGTGCTATAAGACTTTTCTTTATCTAACAAATGCTGCTAATTTGTAATTAACATGCTATGGTACTTTTTCAATGTTTGGATTATTTAATATTAAGGATTAAAGCCCTATTTATTTATGCATTATTTGAGCCACCACTTTATTTTGCTGATATGTTGGTGCTTTACTCTAATGCAAAACCTTCAAGTATTTCTGTAGCCAGTCCCAAACTCACAGGGAATAATCAAAGCATATATTGTTACATAATATACGTTTTGACGAAGCAGTGACTACAAAATATTGAGTGTAATGTAAATACTGTATATCCCTATCAGAGGGGGATCTGGACCACTTGGTAGGCTGACTTGTATGTGTGCTGAAATTATATGAGCAGAAATCGTACTGGGAACACAAAAGGGCTGCAAATAAAAGATGGCTTTTAAACGAGAGCAGCAGCCGGAGCAGAGTGATGTGTAAGCTCGGAGATGAATGGCTCTGCTGAGGGAGCTGGGAGAAGTGCACAGGGACGGGTTAATTGAATGTGTAGGAAACAAATTGAGTGTTTTCTGCTAAGTTAAATCTTGTTGCACCTGATCTCAGCCCGCAGGCAATCTCCCAGACTCATTAATCATTGTAACGTGCACACAAACACACACACTCTCTCTAACACACACATACATACATACATACACACACACACGTAAACACACACACAGAGACCTATACAATCTCACAAAAGGGGGAGATGCACACACATGCACATTCTCAAAAATACTTGCATTGATGGAGTGAACCACATCAATTCATGATTTAAATTACCATATGCAGATTACATTGTCACGACTAACATAATGCCATACTGACAAATCCCACCCACACATATAGTATAAATGGTAAAAACACAAATACACATACAAAATTACACATCCTGAAATCATCTTATGCAAAATTACTTTAAAGCATTTTCCCCAAAACAACCTTATGCATGGTTGCCTGCTTAACTACATTTGTTATTAAACTTAAGCATTTTCTACATACCTAAAAGAAAATAGCACCTTATATGACTTTAAATCCCTAAAGAAATATTACAGAAAATAAAGTATTGCTGCAATTGTAATTTGTGGGAGAATATTTAAAAATAGAGTTTATTTTCGTGTCATAAAGAAATTCTTTAAATCAGAGGAAAACTTAAGTATTTAAATACAGTGATGGCAGGAAATGCTACCGCTAATGTACAATGTATGTGTAGCTCTGTGTTTTATGCTCTCATTGACTTCATTTGGGGATTTTTTAGAAAGGGGTTGCTGTGTCAGTCGTGACCTCCCACGTTTCTCAACAGATCGTGCTTCATGGAGATGCCGCTCCAAAGGGAATAGCACCATTATCTATCAACAAGCGTAGGAGGGGAGTCGGGGGGTGGGAGGGGGTTAACGCTAATGGTTATGCCAGGAAAAGGCTGCTTGGAATTAATCTCACAGCATATTAAAAATCCGGCTTTGAAAGCAATGCATCAACTGCTAAAAACAACTATTGCCATAGGAAGTGGGCGTCTGTAAGTGGATAGTGTCAGAAACGCATCCCAGAAGAGGCCAGAGGGATGGAAATGTCTCCTTGTGATTGGGTTTCACTTTCAAGGTGTCTTTAACTTGACAGCAGGAGTCATAACTTGGAGCCTGTGTGTATTCCCGATTTCTCTGAGTCACTTTTATTTATCCCCCTGCTCTTCTCTGTGTCTGTGTTATGGAGTGATTCAGAGAAGTGAAAATGTAGAATAAAGTGAGAGAGGAAGAGGCAGAGTAACAGAGAAAAGGGAGGGAGGGCGTTGTTCAGCAGTGATTGCCTTTTCTACAGAAATGTAGCACGGCGTCCTGCCCCTCAGGGTTACTGTTTCACCCATACCATTGGAAATCTCATTACAGGGATTATGTATATAATTGACTAGATCTATGGATGACTGACTCAGCAGTGCTACACTCTCCCATGCCTAGATACTGTAGAGAGATAGATAGATAGATAGATAGATAGATAGATAGATAGATAGATAGA
>CALSBZ010046756.1:72331-83304 GCA_943591055.1 Gobionotothen gibberifrons
CACACACACACACACACACACACACACACACACACACACACACACACCAATCATGTTCACCTCAACGGGGAGGAGCCTCGGGGCAATCAGTGGGAGAAAGGAGAGGAGAATGGGGGAGGATATGAAAAGAAAAGAGAGGCACATAGAGAAAGGAGGGTGAGAGGGAGGGACAGAGGGACTGAGGGTGAGGGTTGAAGTCACGCACAAGGAGAAGCAGAGCGTACAGCGTGAATGCCCGCAGGACTTAGCTCGGATAAAGAAACAGAAAAGAGTTTACATGGATACTTGAAAATAAATTAAAAATGAAGCTACATTAAACACAAGATCTTGTAAGGATGTTTCAGGGAGACAGACATTTACTGTCTAAGTGAAATGTATGAATCTATAAAGTATTCATAATAGCATAGTCTACGTATCACATGGTGTTCCAATTTTGGACATTCACCACCTGTAAAATACATTTCTCAAACCTTCAGCTACAACCTCCTCCTGAAAGGCCCTGTCGTATCAGCTGGGCATCAGATGTTGCGGTGCCGTTGATATATTGTCATGTCTCACTGTGGCAGTTACTATCTAAGGGCTTTGTGCCTGAATTAATGTCCTCGCCACTCTGGTACTGACACCGTGAGTCAGCCCCTGCACACAGCTCTGTGGTGATGGATTACACACCTGCAGCCATAGGGACTGCTGGGACTGCTGCTCAACACACAGGAAATGCTCGCTCCCCTCCTAATCCGGACATGGAGACCAGTGGACCGAATCTCCTCACCCATGTGAAACACAATTTAAACACGCATAAGTATCTTATCTTTTAGGATAAGCAATATTCCACAGAAAGTATTGGGATCCTTCCATTAGTCCAAGTCACACACATTACCCAAATTCAAGCCATGATTTTAATGTGTTTATGTACATATAAAGTGTAAGGAGCCATTTAAAGCCAATTGCAGGAGGCCAGACCACCACAACAAGGAACTCCTCTTCGAAAACATATATTATACATTGATGTATGTTAGTTTGTTTGTGTTGCCACTCTCTTTAGAAAATGTCCACTTACTCGTTGTTGCTTTGAGATGAATTGATTCGAACCAAGCACTTAAAATCATGTGACACTCTTAAGAGCACGGGGACTATTGATTAGTTACTTAAAGGTGTTGTAGCGGCCATAATCCTATAGAACTAAAACAGCCGCTGAGGCACTAGTTAGCGGATCTTACGCAGGGCAATGATCATCCAAGTCCAGACAAGAACCTCCATTTGTGCATTTTATTCCAATAATAAAGTACAATGAACAGGTTTCCTATATCTCTTTACCTTTAGCCTCCAATATATACAATTACACCAGGTGCTCTAATCACCCAGTGTAAATAAATGTTAAACTATTAAATAATATAAAGAGATATATAGCTCCAACAGGTGTATATTGATTCAGTCTGTGTTTCACTAAACTGAAAGATAAAATAAGTGCATCAAATATGTGACTTATAGGGAATAGAGTGTCAAAATTAATCATTCTACATTAACTATAATACGACTGGACAGTGTCTTTACATTATACACTTCCCGGACAATTTAAATTCCAGTTAGTAACGATTTTCTGTTATAAATTTGGCACAAGAGTGTAACAGTTAATACTGTGGGGAGCAATGGACAGCAAGCTGTACCCAGCATGCTGTTCAGCACTGAAACACACACACCAGGCCAGCAGCAAAGTGCAAACATTTATACAGATAGTATCCTTCTATCTAAGATTGATATTAAAGTAGCATGTCCACTGAAAAAAAAACAAAAAACTGATAAGTCGTCTTTAATTAAATGTATTATGTCTACAAATTTCACATTACTGTATGAGGTTAGTTTAAAGCAATAATATTAAGTTGAACCTAATTTTCTTTTACGTATTATTATTGCTTTCAACTAACCTTATAATTGTAATATTGAGAGTTTATCAGTCTGTGGCTATAAGTATGGTTTTATTGTCTCGTGCTTTTACATTTGTTTTTTTGTCCCATCGGTTTTGTCTAAATGTATTTATGCTACTTTTTATATATTTATTGATGTACAGCACTTTGGTCAACTCTGTTGTTTTTAAACGTGCTATATAGATAACGTTGGATTGGATTGGATTATAAAGTTATGTGAAATCTGTTGACATAACACATTTAATTAAAGTTAACGTTTCCGTTTTTTTAGTGTGTTAGCACAAGTACATGTATGCACATTCACTGATATACACACACACACACACACACACACACACACACACACACACACACACACACACACACACACACACACACACACACAGGGTCCCTTACCTAGCCATCCCGAGCTGGAGTTGGGCGCACACATGTCTGTCTCTGCGCTGGGCAGCACAAAGCCCACCACGAACACCTCCACCCCGTCTGACATGAGCGCCAGCCCGAGCACCAGGAACAGCTGCCACTGGAACCTCCCGTGGCCACACTCCTGGATGATCAGCTCGTATTGTTGGGCCAGCTCCTCCTCATCCGCCTGCCTCTCCTCCTCCAGACCCTTGCGGTCCCTTGAGGCGTCAGACATGTTTTGTCCCAGTGCCACCTGGCCCTCCTTCTGCTTCCTATCCGAGGGGATCCCCTGGTACTCGCCCTCGTAGATCTCATCCTCGTCATCGTGGCCCTCTGTAGCATCGCTGGAGCCCTCCTCGTTGTCATGGTTGCCCTCTGCGCCCTGCCTCGGCGGGTTCCGGTAGAAATCCTCATCTTCGTCCTCGTCGTCCTCGAATCGACTGTAGTTGTGGTGGGACGAGTACCCATCTGTGGCGCGGTCCACCACCTTGTTGACTTTCTTTTTTGCATGCCGCTTGGCCTCCTTGACAATGTCCTTGGCCCCCTTAGACAGGGAAGTCCTGTTATTGTAAGTTTCCTCCATTCTGGCTCCACCAGCAGGTCTGCACGGGGTACAGGGGATTCTTAGAAGTAGAATAAAGAGGGAAGAGGGGCAAGAGGGGTGAGTTTACGCTGGCGGGGGGATTTGCTGGAACGGTGAGATCAGTGGGTGTTGAGATGCAGCCGGGAAGAAAACTCTTGAGTCCGCAGTCACCACAGGAGATAACCCACAATGGCTGTGGCAGTCATCGGCCAGGCTGAGAGAGATGGGGCAAGAGACAGACAGATAAAAAATAGAGAAAGCAAACAGGAGGAAGGAGAGAGGAGAGAGAAAAGAGGGAGATGTTTATCAGATAGTGCTTGTAACTCATGTCTCCCTCTGTACTTTCATAACTATTCCAGTCTAACAGGTGACACCCCACTGACAGCACTCCCCTCTTTAATCAGTCCCTCACCGTTCTCCCAGGCCGTTTAATCATTACGAGTGATGTGTGGAAAAAAAGCATTGACTGAAGAGCCTTCAGTTTTTATTCAAAATGAATATTACATTTCCAGGGGCGCTCTCCCTTTTCTATATTTTATAAGTTGGACTTAAAGGGATGAGCATTTTAAACAGAGATGCTGAATCTGCTGACTCATGATCAGCTCTGAGAAACAGAGGCTAATAAACAAGGCTGTGCCAGAAATCAATTTGCCCCCAATAAAGAGCTGGTCTATTATAATGAGAGTGGCGAGCCAACCAGAACGGCGCTGTCATATTTAATCCGTTCAAAGAAAGGAGAAATGGTCGTGAGTGGATACGTACTGTAAGTAAATGCACAATCAGACACAGGCACATTGTACACACGCAGCTATTCTCTAAGGCCCCTGTTTTTGTAAAGTCAGGTTTCTATACTTGCAAAAAGGACACGTTAGAAAACACCCATGCGATTCACAAACAGTATGTGTGCACGATGGGGAAGCCCTTTCCCATCAAACCAGGCCAGTGCCGATGGGAGGGAGACCCCAGCATAAGAGTGTGAATGATGTAACCTGATTTCATGTCAGTGTTCAAACTGTGATTCACAATTCATCATCACTTGCCTCCACAGGCTCACTTGGGAGAGTTATTCTATAACATGTCACGACTCAAAGGCACAGCCATCATTAAAACAAACATGATTTAGTCATTTAAATGATAGAACTCTTAAATTACTCATGTTTTATTTAACATCTCAAGATAAGAGTGCATACTTAGGAGAAGGGTGGTGATGGTCCGAGCTGTCCAGTGTGTGTGTGTGTGTGTGTGTGTGTGTGTATGTGGTTCCCGTGTGTCTAGGAGCTGCTCACCACCGCCTCTAATGAACACTGAAGCCTTGTCAGGAGGACACAAATCACAGAGCCAGCTCCAGCTCCCATAATGCAATTTTACTGGGTAAAATGACACTGCTGATTCAAGGTGACTCTCCTAATCCTTTTTGGCTTATTGGATGTCTTCTGTGCTTCTGAGCGCACTCCTTTACACATTGACTGGTAATTTGTAATACCTCCGTTGACACCTGTGCTGCCTCAGACATTGTCCTTAAGATGATTCATTACCACAAATTACAAAGGGTTAAAATATGATAGAGGTTTGTTTTTTTCCTGTATAATAATATCCAGTGCAGTCGATTGATATCCTGCATGAGTCATGCAATAACAACAATTCTCAAAACAATTATTTTCTATTGACTGCATCTTCAAATACAATTAATTTCAATGCCTACGTAGACATGAAATGAGGCTATTTATCATTTTGGGATCAGGTCACGTTGGCTATCACACATCATTTTCATCTAAAACTAGCAAGTGGGCTTACACACACCGGCAAAAAGGGGATACATCCTGTCTGTCAGATAATCAATGGAGTGTATAGTGAGCCGGCTGTCACTGGTGATGAAGCTCAGACGACACCCGGGCACACAGCGTCCAACCTGCACCTGACCGCAGCTGACAAGACCCCGACAGCGCAGACAGCGAAGGCAACGTGAGCAATCACAATCAAAGTGGGTAAACTCTCCCAAACAGACTAATCTCTGTGTTGCTGTCTCTGAACCATTTATTTACTCTTGCATCTCCTTTACATTGAACATCATCTGTTCATTTGCAAAAGCACTCCTTTCCAACTTACTGTCTACTCCCAAATAGCGACAACAATGCACAATATATCCCTTCATACCTAGTTGTAGCTATATAATCTTTAAGTCATTACCTATGTCCAATTTACACGATCAATACTGCCCTTCAAAGTAACCAAACTATCCTAACATTTGATTTTATGTTTCTATTGATAAAAAAAACAACATGTTGATGTGGAATATGTATTGTAACATAAAGAAGCTGCAGCCATACATTGTCCTGCAGGGCAGAGAATAAAAGGATTTGATAAAGTGTGTGTATGTTGCTGTGAACCACGGGAGGATGGCTGAAAATAGGCCTTGCTCTGGTAACACCCCTGTCTGCATGATGGATAGCGGCCTTACTTTCCTTCAACCTCTTTAGAATACTAAAAAAACACTAGGTCAAGTATCACTTGGCCCCAAATTTCCCCATGCATGAACAAAAAGTCCACTAAAGGGATTAGAGTTACAAAAGAGTTTTGCACCATCCAAGTAAAGGCAAGTACATTTGAGAAATGTTTAAAATGTATAGTGTGTGCTTGACCAATTCAGTACATTTTAACACACCTCTTCATTGCTTATCATAACTCATTAGCCAACATTTGGCACAGTATAAGCTGCTAATGAGCATTTCGAAAGAAACGTTTTGAATAATCCCACTACATAAGATTTTCATGATGGAGGTAATGAACACCCTTAGTCTGAAGAACTGTACAAAAAACGAGGCAATTATAAGCACAGAAAGGGCATCCCTAAGGCAATAGATTTGTCAAAAGGATGGGTGTCATTTTTGGTGCGGATTTACCTCGAGTCCAACAGTCATCAATGAGAAGGGTATGGGCTAGTTGTTGGAATAGTACACAATTCATTCAGGTCATGTAATTTAAGGTTGCTTGACCAGAAACACATTTTCTTTTTTTGCAAGAAATGTATGGATAATCCATAGTGCCTTTCTGGCTGGGTGCAATCCACCAGTCCAGACATTGGCCCTTTCACAGTACCAACAAAAGATATAATAAATAACAATGAGCACAGCTGAGGGTTTCCTATTCTTTTTCTTTTTTACAATTATTACTTGTGCAATAAAATGGCAATTTTCTTCCCTATGCCAATTTTTAAATCTGTCATGTATGTTGAACCCATTTTAGAGTTTCTTAGCTCGGAACCTCAAACACTTTCCATCTCCGTCAGGTTTGACTTGTCAGTGTCCTGCCCTTTCAAAGACATGCCTGGCACAGTGTCTTGGTGGCCGGTTTGTTCTATTAGCATCAGAAGGAGCAGGTCCAATCTCTAAGTGGGCAGAGCCGCATGTAATCCCATCAAAACGGTGAGCCCATGACCTCATCTGGAAGGCAGAGGCACAGCCAGCCTGGGACATCTTCGGTTAGGAGATTTCATCAAGCACCGATGCCATTACTGACTGAGTGGGTGGGGGGAGGACGAGAGGACGAGGGAGAGGTGGAGGGGGTATCAAAAGTATTAATGAGGGAATAAATGGGGGCTTGGCAAAAGAACGTCTAAAGAGGAATAAAATGGACGGAATAAAATGATAAGAAAATATATATTTTCAAAGAACCTTTCACCTCTCACCAAGAGTCAGTGCTGCCCCCCCCCCCCCCACGATAGAATTCAAAAGCAGAGCTGATTATAAGTTATGCTAATGCTACATCATACAGATTCACAAACCAGCTGCAGGAAGATGATGGCTGCCTCTCTTACCAAGCTAGTGTTGGCTTCAATCACTTATGTGCCCATCCTGGCCAATGAGAGAGGATTTCCCCTATGTTTGTATTCATTTAGTCTCAATACTTAAATGAAAATAATAAAGGCCATATACTCTGGATACAAAGGACTGTATCTATTTAAAGAGTTCATCTGTAGATTTGCACAGACTAAAAGAAAACACATTTTGGTGAAAACGCATCCCATCCCACCCTCAAGATTCATAAAGAGAAAATGGTGCCGTCTCTTCTGCTTTTTTTTTAGCATCAGGCTGATCTTCTTGGTAAACATATGAGGAGCTCTTTTCCAAAACGCTATATATCCATTTTAATAGTTGTCAGGAAAATGACATTTTTTACCTAGACCCACACATTTTGTTAATATTAAATTTATATATATATATATATAGGATATATAGCGATTTGGCATGAAACGTTGATAGAGCAGTGAATAGGTTCAGTACACAGCAAAAATGGCACAACAAACTCAATTTTCAATTTGGCTTTTATAGCGTTTTGGAAAAGAGCTCCTCATATGGTCTCCCTGCCTTGACAGACCTCACTGCTGACACAATATAGTGCTTACATAGCAGATAAAAAACATAATGTGCCACCACCACAGTCTGGTGCAGATCTTTCACTTGGGGTCGCAGTGACGCAATAACACGATGAGGCCGGCCAGGCATGCAAGATGCAGCACATTTACCGGTGATTTCTTAGCATTTGGTCAAAACGTTTTATGTGATGCACAAATATACACAACTAGTGTGCATCACATAAAACGGTTTGACCAAATGCTAAGAAATCACCAGTAAATGTACACCTCACAAATTCTGGCAGACATGAGGATGGCAAGGGTTTTTTGGTGTGATTTTTTGGGTTTAGCTTGCCCCTAAAATAATGACTATTATCTGGTATTTCTCATTATGCCTGCACACTTAAAAAACAACACTAAAATATGCAGACAGTTTGGTAAAGCTCTCATATCGGCTACATTGTCACTGGCTCAGTACATTGAGTCCTTTCTTCCTGTCAACTGTGAATCACTGGGAGAGAAAATGTCCTCTTAAAAAAGCCTGTGCTGCCTAAACTTTAGGAGAACTAACAAATGTGGGCGCTTGAGATGGAGATGTTATTGAATGCAGATGAGGAGCATTTTGATTTACAATGAGATTCTTGGTTATCGTGGCAGAAAAACGACGATAAGAAGTGGGCACCAGGAATGAATTCTACAACCTGCAATCACTGCTTACACTTTTCATTGATGGACCCTGTCAGTGCTAACCCAGCAGGACTACTACAGCAGCCTTCAGAGTGCAAACAAAGCACTTTGCCACGAATTTCCAGTTCAACGGTTGTGTGCCTATCAATCGCTCACTGCCTCTTGAGGTGCAATTCACGGATGAGTCAGTTGCCTGCTCCCGCATCCTTTCCTCTTCTTGGTGGCAGTGCAGAGTGCTTTAACTGCCCCAGGGCTGGTGGCTGGATGGCACTACAGCATGCACAGTCAACAGCCAACAACTCAACACTCTGCTCGTGGCAAGGATTTCACTATAAACATGCTGGTTGATAAAAAAAAAAGGGTAAACCATGAGCTCCATTCAGTTATTATACTAGCCCAAATTGCCACCTGAAGGTTACAAATAACATTTCAAATAGGAAATTAACTTATAGACACAATTATTGTAGCTTAAATTAGATGTTTTAAAGAATTTGTGTGGGTACAGAAACTGGAATTTAAACTCCACTACATCCCTAATGTATATGGGGCAGTTTTTTTCTTGCTTGGTTGTTGCCTGCTTGCCTAATGATGCCAATTTCTCTACTTTTGCAGGAGGCATATGGACTCAGTTTAGTGCTCCCTCTGAGAAAACAACAACACATGCCTGGAAACCATGCCAACTTTTAACAAAATATTCACAAACTTATAAATAAATAATGAGGCGTAGTCCCAGTTTCGATGTTAGTTATAGATATCATAAGAAATAAGCCAACAACCTAAAAAAACGACTTGTAAATCCTAATAAAGCTGATCATAAAACAGTTTTATTGAAAATACTCGATTTAACTCGGAAACAGTCAGCATATTTTTTAAGGGAAAAAGTAGTAATTTCTTACCGTAATTTATGGCGAGAAGAGAGAACTGGGCAGGTAGTTACCCATTGCATCAGACTCCGCTTTCGTTTATAGGAAAGAAAATCTCTTTTTTTGTTACTGTAAAATAGGATGAGAGGCAATTGCCAGCGCACGACAGTGAGGTTTTTTTTCGCGATGCAGTCCTCCCTCGCTGCAGTACTTCAGGAAAGGAGAGAGCGAGAGAGGGAGAAGGTGCGAGGGAGAGAGGGAGGGAGGGATGGAGAGAGGGAGAGGGGGGGTGTAATCAATGATTGTACTTCATTGAGTGATGCGGGTAATAATTCCGTCTGATGGAACAATCTAGTTAGGTGACTGAGTGACGTGGAACACTGCAACGCATGAATGCTAAAACAGACAAGACATTTCTGTAATTAAACAGGCAGTGTTTCGTCCATTCTATATGGAGGAAACAACAGTTAATATAGGGTTGGGGTGGGAACAACGAGAATTAGTGTAGGGGAAGTGTTAGTACGCTAGCCTACATTTTGCTTCAGGGAAAAAGTTGTTATTCTTGGCAAAAACTGCGTAGTCGAAAAGTTTTCGCACCCTATGTTTCATTAGAAATGTTTTGCAATTCAGTGTATTTCATCTTTAGTTTTATTAGCTGGTCATACCTGCTCTTAAATAAGTGGAGCTGTCTGAGACCTCACCATGCTTTGCAGAGTCTGGAGACGCAGAACGTTGCATCTCAACCACTGGTTCTGTCCAGGTTTTGTCCGTGGTGCTGACCGGCACCTGAACGTCTCATCGCGCCAGGTTTGGTAGCTGATGCCTTAAAGAACATTACACTTGTCGTGCACATTCGCCAGTTCTGTCAAAAAACAAAAAACAGGTGCATCATATTTAAGTCCTTCCAGATTACCCTAAATGTAATTCAAACATAAATTGTCTGCCCTTAAAATAAGGACTGTTTTATGTATTGTCACAAATATGTGCATAGCCAACATGCCTTGTTTTAATGGCATACAATAAAAACAAGGTCATTTAATGGTATAAAATAAAAACCTTGAGACTGATTTGAGGCATCCTACTAAGACTACAGTATATAAACCTAAGACAGAGTAAGGCTTTGTATTAGTAATATGTAGCAAGTCTTGCCATAAACCAGAGGACGAATAATAATAAGAGACCTTAAGCCATGAGCCTGAATTCAGACCCTTCAATAAAGAAACGTGTTAAAAAAACATTATCTTTAGAAATACCTTTTATATATACAGTGGTTAGAGACCTTCTATCCTCACAGGCCACAGGTGAATGTGTTGGTATGACTCCTGTATACATGTACAATTATTTGTATTAGTGTGCCACCCTTGCAATATTCTGAATTCATATAAAGTAGCCTATTTTGTGTTTTACTCCATTGCATAATTTCACATCATAAAGTAGCCTGTAAAGAAAGTAAAGTCCTTGTTTTTCATTTTCAACACAGCAAAACACTGTTTTCATGCCCAAAAATATTGAGTTATACTCTTGAGAAACACCACACACATATTATACAATCCTGTAACAATAATTGCATAACCAAACACAGGCTCTAAGAGATAAGTAGGCTCTTTAGATAAAGTGTTTGACGGCTACTGCCTGTGTGTGCCTGCTCTGTCAAACCCTAACGCTTCTGAAACCTGTGAGTGGTTCCTGGAGGAAGAGAGGGCGCGAAAAAAAGGAGATGGCGGTCTGATGCAAGCACTGGGACATTCAGCCTTTCAGTATTCACATCATTAAAGCCTGCAAACTGCACCGGCGCAACCAGTGAGTCTCGGTCCGCTGGAGATATAACGACCAGCAAGCTCTTTGATGTATTACACTGCATCTATTCTGCTTCCTTATTCTCAATTTTAAAATGAAAACTAGATCTCGAGCACTCTATGTGAAAATGCTCAACATGTAGGACATACAGTAAACAGTGCAGCCTGGTTGTGCATCATTTGCTTACCGAGTATAAACACTGAAACATGGCTTTGACACTGGTTGTACATCATACTCACAACAAAGGATACTAAATAGGATTGTAAATGATGCATATGGTGTACACAAAGACCCACACAATACAAAAGCGTGCAAGGGCACACACACACACACACACACACACACACACACACACACACACACAC
>CALSBZ010046756.1:83314-93498 GCA_943591055.1 Gobionotothen gibberifrons
ACACACACACACACACACACACACACACACACACACACACACACACAAGTAAATAAAAGGAAAGGCATCTATCTTTATCCTCTGAATTTGATGATTCACATAGCATTGACCTAGGGCTTGGGACACTCTTTGCTTTTGATTCAGAGTTGGGAGACGAACACCCCTCAAGCCATAAGACTCCATTTACTACTGCTGGAGAGCTGAGGAGCACTTAGCTTAATGTACGGGACAGTAGAATGACCCTCACACACACACACAAGCACACACACACTGCTCATGCCAAAATGTTCTCCCTCTCTTTTGTTGCAGGACTCTTTGCCATATAAACATGCACACAAGCAAGAAAGATGATCAAGTGTCTTTTTATCATCGTAAAAAGCACAATACGTTTGATATGCATGTCAAGCCTGCAGGATGGATACTGACATGTAAGAAGAATAGCTGTTGAGGTCATGAATTTACATGCCACAGTATATTGGTGGTATGTAATACAAAAAGTAACCATGTTGGAATCCCATAAAGCTCGGCTGGCCGAACAACTTACACCTATGCCCGACAATCTATCGCATCTGTGCTGCATGTACTAAAAAATATATACTATTTATACAATGCAAGTGTGTCCCCTACTGGATTTAGTTTTTTTAATCTCCTTTATTTAATATGTACTCTTCTGCGGAGACGTGTAAATATAGTACCTGTGGTGCCAGCTTTCCTTAAGAAATGATAACAGGTGGAGGTAGACTGGAGCGACTGCATGCTGCTTATCGTCATCCAGATTATAAGAAACGGATGTGGACACTGATGGTAATTGTTTCTGCCCTGTGTAGATAGAGGCTCGGGCTAACTGATTTAGTCTCCGTCTTTCCTCCTAGCCTCCACTGCTCCTCCGCACTAACATGGCTGACCACTTTATGATGGAGTCAGCATTTCTCAAACTATGGAATAAAGACAAAATATATGCATCCTTGTTGTCTCTTACCTGGTTTTTAATACTATCTTTGTGGGAACAATGCAGCCATGATGCATTTACAATTGTGGGCAAATTCAGTATGCATTCCTAAAGCAAAACAAAAGGACACTGGTGTCACTGATAGAGAGATGTGATGGATTAGAGAGGCCCAAGGGGGAAGTCCTGGTCCATCAAAATGTAATGAAAACTAATTTGGAAACAGCAGGCAGCTATGAATAACACCAAGATGAGTTTTGGTAACATTGTGTTCAGTGAGAGGTCATCATTGTCTCATATGTGAGAGAAATGGGTTGATAACATTACGATTGATGATAGCACATTAGTTGTTGTCTTCAGGAGTTATGGCTGTCTGTAAACACGTCTGACTGAAAATCGATCAAGGGCAGAAACAATTTTACATCAAGTCTGTAATCTAGTTTCACAACTGGAACACATAAGATACAATTACACAAACACAAAACAATATACAGGGCTTTACACCTTTTGGGGGGATCAGTTAAATACAAAAATGCAGTGAAAAATACAGGGAAAAAGTACTGTAAGAAAAGTTCCCTCACAAAGTCAATTTGTACAGGTGCTGACAATTATTTCCTCATTTCTGTTCTGTCTACCATTGCAAGGTCCTGAATAGTCTAACGTACCTGAGCTATAATACCAGGGGGAAGAAAGTCAAATGGATTGTGATTATTGTCCTGGAACAGATTGAACGGGCTACGAGAGAAGAGTGTGAGCTGAATCCCATTTCACACACAAGCCTTGTGTGTTTCTGTTGCTGAAAGGGAGGGAGGTGACATCTACAAAAAGGGATCTAAAGAAGGGTTTCAGGCAATAATACTTGCTTTAATCCAACCAATATCAACAGTATAGCTTATTACCTTTGTCTGGATCAAAAGAAAAACACTATACAGAGTGGGTAGACAATAGACATCTGTCTCTATTGTTTTTAAACTCTGTTCTAGACTATTGTGTATTATTTCATCACTGTCTGAATGTGGTTCAAAAGACCTGCTGATGAGTTCACGGACTGTATGTGATTTGTACTAATCATAACAGTGGATTTTTTACTTGATCATTTAATATTATTCATTTTAAATAAGCATATTATTTCATGGATAATTTGATAGACTATAAATGTATTTCTTTTCACATGAGGCAAAAAAAGGATGTGATTAATGGTACAAAACATTAAAAACGAACAAAAAAAGAGGTTAAGTCAACCAGACGAACAGTTGGCTTTTATGTATTGTTCTTTTGAAGTAAGACAAAAACAAAGCCTTCCATAAAGCATAGACACACCTTGCAGTTGTCTGTGTCTAACCAGATGTTGTTGTAATGACTGAATAAAAGCAGGCAAGCATCAACGGCACGATGAAAAACCAGAGCACCTAAAGCCAAGTTGGTTTGGATGACAAAATAGTCACCCTAAAAGAGAAACTGTGATGAAAACATCACCAGAACCTTTCAAAACATGTGAATCATCTGCTCGAAAATGGAAATAAGTAATCTGTGAGAGCTACAGCTTCCTGTCATTCAACAGGAAACTTCCACTCCCCACAGAGCAGCAGGATTATCCTCTGTGCCTCACGCTTCTGGTTCAAATTCACAGCCTGCGTCAACAGTCAAGACAGGTACTAATGAAATGTGTGTGGATGTCTTTGCCAAGCGGTGCTTGCAAAATATGATCATTCTGTTTATCTATAATAAATATTTGATAATGTTTCTGTTTGAGTCCTTTTCACGTTGAAACTGTTGTTTCTTAAAGGGGGAATTACTGCACTGTCACCAATGTCACAACCACACGTTCCCCCTTTCCAACGTCAGCCTGCAGGTTTCAGGACAATGCTAACAGGACACCTTTGGAGAGTGAAGTACTCAGAGCCAGGTGGTGAGGAGGCTCCCGCCCAACAGTACTGTTTGCAGCTCTGCCACGGCTGAGAGCGACCATATGTCTATTCTCTCCAGAGAGTCCGTCCTAGCGCAGGACTGCCAAGCCGTGAGTCCTATCCCACATATGTGCCTTAATACTGTCAAGCACTGGGTCTTCAGGGGGTTGAGACATTGCTGTTATTCAGTTTTTGAACCATTGTTTACTCTGTGTTTGTCTTTGTTAATAACAGAGAAATGGCAACTGATAGTTTCAGAGGGTGGTGGTATTCCCTCGAAAACGTAAACCCTCTTTGGAAAGGTAAGCTTGCTTCCTTGTGGCAATTGAATCAGCTAATCGTTGTTCAGCACGCCAAGCTACTGTGATGATACACAGATTGGAAACAATGCTTGCTCCCATATGTGATATATCAATGGGCACTGATTTGAAGATGCCTAACATGTGTTTCAAACACCCTTATTGGATTGTGAATAATAAATGAATGAATGACAATCCTAGTTTTACACAACAATGTATAAAGAGGTATACCTTTACCATTATTTTCTTTCATTGTTGTGAAATACTAGATCCTAGTTGTGTGTGTGGGTGTGTGTCTGTTGGCAATAGGCTACGAATCCTCCTAAAAGTACCATATTACTCACTTAAGCTGGTGCTGGTACTGGATGTCACACTAATCATTAACCAAATGCACTTTATTGTCAAAATCACAGAAAAAAGCTGAAGTGGACCTTTTTGTTTGTACTGTAGTGGTTACAGCTGGGGGACTCAGCGTTGTTCCGCTTACCGTTACCACGGAAACATTGTACCCAATGAGAGTCGATGTAGCAGGGTGCTGTGGGAACAGTAGCCAATCATAGAGTCTGTTGTTTAAGAGTTTGAAATGGCAAAGCAAGCGTTTTCTAACTGACGGACTAACTTGGGAAACGGAGAAGTGTGGTAGACTGCAAATACATATAAAAAAGGTAACTTAAACATTTCCGAATGTAGCGTAAATGTACACCTATTTGCTGGGTAACGTTAGGGTACTATTTACGATAGTTATACTTTGTATCAGCGATAATGCTAACTCACTTGCTCCATGAAGTGTGTATCGGTGTGTATCGAAAGCACGTTTTTTAAATATGTGACGTTTGCTTTACATTTTCTTACCCAACTACGTCGCTAACAAATCATTGATGTGTCAGTAACAAGGTCAGTAAGCAAGAAATATCGTAACTTGCAGTAACTGTAGAGGAAGTTACACTAGCACATGTAAGTCCTGTTTTGTAGGCTGATTTAAGATATGGTAAAGTGTGTTTAGTT
This sequence comes from Gobionotothen gibberifrons, assembly GCA_943591055.1. NCBI lineage: Eukaryota > Metazoa > Chordata > Actinopteri > Perciformes > Nototheniidae > Gobionotothen > Gobionotothen gibberifrons. Next base: position 87,472 of record CALSBZ010046756.1, read on the forward strand.
GACATTACAGGTGAGAGTTTACATGTTGCCTACCAAACGACCACGTGATCAAGCAGCGTCTTCCTCCTCAGCTTCAAACAGTCAGTTAGCTTGCAACCAAACCCTTCCTCCCACTTAGGGACCATCAATACATTGTCGTTGAATTACAATGTTAAACCAATGTTATTTTCAATACCTCCGTGCAAACTCACCAACATTAGTGTAAATAATGCTAAAATAATTATGATAAATGTGCCTTATGTAGCACCCATTGTCTATAAAAACACACTAAAATATAGTGGTAGAAGATCATTTCAGTTTCTTCCATCACATCTGACCCTTATATATACAGTCTATGATCTGACCCAGTGACTCACAAATCCGTGCATCATCGTATTACTACAACACCTTTTTTTCTTGGGTTTTAGTGCTTTTTTTTCTTGAGAAACATTATAATTTTCCCTATGTTTAAAAAAACACCTTTTTTGAACATATATTTGTAAAGTATTCAGAATCAAATTCATTTAATATAATATACAGCTATGTATTGTGACTCGGTGTGCATGCCATTGATAGCTTGTGCTGATGTTGTTTTATTAAACTAACACATTCCATCTTTTTACATTTGTAAACATGTTTGTGTCTAGATGTCCTCAGACGAAGAGGAGCCGACCAGTCCTGTTCTGCCAAAGGACTCTGATCGGGGGAGCTCTGTCTCCTCTGAGCTTCAGGTGGATAAACAAAAACAAAAATGAATGTGCCTTTATGATTGTCACATCTCTCAGATCTGGGAAATATATCCCCAAATTGTTGATCATGACTTAAATATAATAATGTACTTATAACCAATAGGAACAACTGCTATGAAAGTAAGATACAGACTGTAAATCCCTGTATTTATAGATAAATATAGTCATTTATGGACACTTGAGCTCACTTTTTCTTTATCAATTGTTTATGGATCAACAGGATGAGTATGAGGAGCTCCTCCGCTATGCTGTGGTCACCACTAGGCCTGACAGACCCACCAGTTCTCACGTGCAGCGGTTAGGCACCTCCCATCTATCTGCAGAGGCTCGGTGTTCCCAGAGAAAAGATGACACCAAATCAACGCGCCCAGCAGGTATCTTGGGTTCCCCTTGTATGTGGGGCAGACACACACACACACACACACACACACACACACACACACATGACACTACCCCCATCAAATGATCAGCAGTCAAAAAAGGATTTGGCATCGCAACATGGAATAGGTTGTGTTTATCAGCCTTGTATTTTCAGAATGTAACCCACGATGCATAAGATAGTCTGTCAGATTTTACCCCCTATCTGTTTCCCCTACGATACCCACATCTTAAACAGTCCATCTCCCCCCTCCCCAGCTCCAGCTGCAGCTCTCATTGGAGGTTTAGTGCTTTAACTGTCATGGAGTAGTGCACTGGGATGTAGAGAGCAGACGGCCGATTGGTAATGATCTCCTGGCTCTCTGCCCGCACTGCTCTTTAGAGTGCAGGCTTTCTCTTCCCCCTGCAGGATTTAATTAAGAGATTGACTTAAATGCATTCCTGGACGAGGAGCCGTGCTCATCTTATTCAGCATTCTCACCATCACCTTTTTTGTTCTTGAACCGTCTTTCTGGCTTTCACATTTTAACTTTGAATTTCACTCACTTTTTCCAGGTTAAAAATGTATTCAAGCAACATTCCCTCTTTAAGTATTTACCATTGCACCTTCCTCTCTCTTCCTTGTCTGTTGTCAGATACTGCGACTCAAGCTACAGATGGAAGGCGTTCGAGCAGGAGTGTGAGGTCAACACAGGTCTCCCCCTTAATTGTTGAACCCTCCACACACTCAAGTGCCTCTCAGGGTAAATTTAATAAAATAACCAAAACAGTTGGGCACGATTTTATATTAATTTATCTTGATATAACATACGTTTTTTTAAATTCAAAGGTCACACAGTTGCAATATTTCGAATAATATCCTTTTTTTTCTGCGTTTCTTTTGCCTTCCAGCTGAGGAGACGGCAGGACGGTCGTCTAGCAGGGCGTCGGTGCCCTCTCACGCTGCCTCAGAGAGGGGACCGACGGTGTCTGAGGGGTCCGGGTCAAACAGCCCAGACCCCCTCGAGTCTGCTGTGACAGAAATGTTTATCTCGGAGGAAAACATAAGCAAGATGGAGAACATTCTTGATACGTGGAGCAACAACCTGAAGGTTAGTGTGCTCTCTCATACTGTAGCACTGTCCCTACACACTCAATCAATGTAATGGCCCTCATTGGCTGACTGCTTGAGAGCGGACCATAGATAACGGCGCAGGGCTATATATAGGGCTCTCACAATGCTGAATAATAATAATTGCGACAGTGTGTTTTAGCAGTTTACAGCAGAGTCGACGCAAGCTGGCAGGTTTATTCTTGATATACTGAAATGAGAATTCAAGTTATCCATAATATAAAAATCTATGGCACAACAGAGTATTATTTAAACTTTTATCAGAGCAATCTAGAAGCAGTTTGCTTTTATGCAGTTTGTGACATAGATGTTAACAGAGGTTCATTTACACAACCTAAAATATGTAATGCTGGAAATTACTCAAACGCTTCGATTTTGTTTATTTGTCACCAACACAGTTAGTTTTCAGAGTATATCTAATGATAAATAATGTACTGGTTTGATCAACTGAAATATGCATGCATGTGTTCATCTTATATTGATATTTCCCACACTCATGCAATGAGACAGTTTGACTGAGATAGATTAAATGTCAGTAATACTGTGGGCAATTTACGTAAGTGATGGTGAGGAGGAGGTCAGAGATTGTAAAGGGAATGCAAAGTCCCAGAAAGGCTTACTGAATACGATGACCGCTCTTCTTTTCATGGGACCAGTGACCTTTTTATTGTGTCTCCCAGTGGAGTGGTTTTGGAGGAGGTGAGTTCCTAGACGTGGGTGCACACATCTTGACATTTGTGGATGTTGATTATGTTTCACCCTGTAGAGATTAGTAGACAAGTGTTAACTGCTCATGCTACATAACTTAAACATCCCCGGTTTAATTTCAAACATGAGATCTTTATTGCATGTTATAACAATATCTCTCCCTTACTAGACTTATGTGTACACTAAAGACAACATGATAAAGTGTTTAAGCATGTAGATATTTAGCTTAGGTCAAATGATGATATATTTCAGTGTTATGGTGTTTTAGGGGCTGCATGTGGTAGCCTGTTCTAGACCTCTGTAAGACACACCTGTCAATCTAATTTGAAAAGGATTTAAGACATGCCATGTCCATATTGAACTAAATCTGGGTAATGAACACATTGTGACTGTCCCACCCTTTATTTCCTAATTAGTCAAATGTGCTGACGGAGCTCAGGAAGTGGAAGCTGGCCTTCATGGAGAAACACAAGCTGGAGATAAGGAAGGAGAAGGAGAGGTATGAAGCCCAGTCAGCTGGCCTGAGATCAGAGATGGACGGCCTGAAGGGACTGCTACACACCTACGAGACCTCCAACCAGAGGAAAGACGAGGTGACTTTATTTTCTTTCTCCTGTAGATGGGCTGGTGGGTTGAATATGGATTCAGTATCAGACTAAGATGTTACCTCCTGGTTGCAGGACTGGGTGAGCTTATTCCATGTCTAAACCATCAGCCCCATATCTCTTTGTTATTGCACATCATGTCTCTAATTCTTTTGTGGATTAAGAACTTGAGAGAAATTCTGGTGACAACTTTGTCCTCATTTTAGACTGACAAGTCAGATTTTTCCTCCCTCAGGTGATTGTGAACCTGAGCCAGGTGCTGGAGAGACAAAAAGAAAAGCATGAAAAAATGAGGACCTTCACCCACTGGAGACTGAAGCTCACTGAGGCCAAAGAGGAGGTAAACTGATGGCCTTGTGATGCTTCCTACAGGCTTTTAGTACAACATTAAAGTAACGTGTGTGTGTTCAGATGAGCATCCCATGTAATATCTCAACATCTTATGATCGCCCATGAAGCCTGATTCAAATCCTCACTTCAGGGTATGATCTGTGGTGTTTGTCAGGTTTAATCACAAAGTTAAAAAACAATTTATTTCGTTGTCTTTTTATACATGTTTTTTTAGGGAAATACATGTCAAATGAATGGTAGTAAATGTATCTTAAAATTGCTAGATTACTGTTAGTGCAGTTTAATGGTTTATGCTAATGATAACTCTCTGCATGAGTTACCGACCCATGCATCACTATGTCACCGCACACTGAACATGCATATGCCATATTTTTCACTAATATATTCCCTCTCACAAAATGTACGCGTGTGATTCTGTACATGCACTGATGAACAAGATGTTCCCTCTCACACCATAATGTTATCAAACTAAATTGGTTACATTTTCTACATTTACAAAATAGCTGTTTATGCCATTTCTTTAAAAAGCTAAATATACTAGGAGGACATCATTTTGGTCCAAACCATTGCCCAGAACCGCCACAAGAGAGAATGTACCGCACCTGCACAAGAATGAATTATGGGTGTAATTATTTCCGTGTGAATATTTTCATGGTGTTGTGGTTCCCTGCTAGGCTCATGCTGCTCGGGTAGCGCAGCAGCACTACAATCTGCAGCTGAAGAAGAAGGTGTGGTTCGGCTGGCAGACCCTGATCCAGAAACACTGGAAGGTCAAGGTGGAGCGGGCCTGTCGCGCGCGGGCAGAAGAGGTGTGCACCCGCCTGTCTGCAGAGTACGAGGCCAAGCTGGCAGAGGTAACTAAGCGAGTTTCAAGGCTTTATCGTCATTAGCTACATTAGCTACATTGTAGATATGGCAATGAAGAACTTCCACAGGCTCCTTCAACAGTGCAACATTATATATAGGACAAATAAAAACAGATAAAATAGTGCAAGAGAATGTTTTGAGATGTGCAAGTAAATACCGCTCCGGCCACTAAAAATATTGGTTAAAAAAAAAATAACTGGTCCTGTGGTATTGGTATTTTGAATAGCAATTTTGTTAAATTGTTTCGTTTATTAACGCTACAACATAGCGTTTCGTGAGGCAGTTGTCCCGTGTGGGAGCACGCTTGTTCACTACAGACTTTCTCGCCACCTAACCATTCGCCAAAATGTTTTTAATACCAGCGGTAACCGGCCAAGCGCAGGGCAAAAAACTATCTTCAAATAAAAGAATGTCACAGGAGGAGTTAAAGGAGAGTGACAGGGAGTATGAGAAGAAGAGGGAGAGAAAGTTTCAGCCACACTGGCTTGATGGATGGAGTTGGCTTCAATATGATGCCAATATAAACAAGGTGTTTTGTCGGCTCTGCACATCAATGCCGACCTATGCTGACAAGTAAGTGAAGAGTAGGAAATATAAAGGTATATTCGCTATAGGGAAATGTCCCAGCAGTTTAGGATAATGAAGGTTCTAATCTAATCTGTTACATAGCCATTACATTTCTAACTCCTAATGACTAGGGATGCCAGAAACTGACCATGATCAAATTCGAAAATCGGACAGCCCTGGCGAATATTAATCGATTATTCGCCGCCCCCCCCAACCCCCAACTGGTGGTGTAACCAATGGCCATTTACAATTATTAATACTATTACTATTATTAGCATTAGTCTATATTTTGGTTGAAACTAAGCCAGGAAAAAAAAAAAACATTAATAATAATACAAAAATATATAAATAAAATCGAATTTTAAAAATAATTTTCGATTATGGAGACTGTAACGAATATTCGAAAAATTGAATAATCGCTGGCATCCCTACTAATGACAGGAAGGCAGAAAGCGCATTATACAAATAATAATATCAGACATTTTTTAACAATGACCACAATATAATTATTGTAATAAACCAAATATGAACAATTGAGGAAAATGAGGAAGAACTGATGATTCAAATGTTGTAGGACAAGTAGTAATGTAGTTGCATAAATTACTATTGCAACAAATGTGTTCATTTTCTTCATTATTAGTCGATTTCTTTGGACGAATGCTCTTGGGCCAGTGGTTACAATGGTGGGGCCAGTGGTTACAATGGTGGGGCC
>CALSBZ010046756.1:93508-108053 GCA_943591055.1 Gobionotothen gibberifrons
GGGCCAGTGGTTACAATGGTGGGGCCAGTGGTTACAATGGTGGGGCCAGTGGTACATTTTACCCTTAATGTCTACCCCTGCAAGTTAATGGAATGATGTACAGTATTAGATAAATAATTAGCAAAATGCAAACGGATGAATGTTTATGGATGTTCTTTAAAAAGTTCAGGTGTTTAATAGTCCTGAAACAGTAGTGCCCAATACGAAACAGTATAGTGTCGCTGCATTGCTGAAATGATATGTGACTTAATTGTAAGAATCCCAGCCACACGTATCTTGATTTATAGATTGCGGTTAATTAGGGGAAATGTTGTTATTAGTGTTGTAACATATGGGTGTAAAACAAAAGCATAATAATGAAAGCAATGAAATGAACAGGTGTTTTAGGCAGTGATATATTCTGTGATGAATGATTGATTGTTTCCCTCCTCTGCCACCTGTCTCGCAGCACTGCAAGGCTGTAGAGGGGGCTCAGGCTGAGATTCAGAGACTGCGACTGGAGCGAGAGCGCTATGAAGAGTCTATGAAGAAAGCCTTCATGAGGGGCGTGTGTGCTCTCAACATGGAGGCTCTCGGCATGTTTCAAACTACAGAGGGACGACTGGAGCAACCGGCTCATGATCAGCACGGTCGGTAATTGAATGACATCACAAGCCCAGTAACTATATAAATAGACCCCAGCTCTATTCAACAAAGCATAAAGGCATTGCGTCTCTGCTGCATTGATTCAGCTCAGCTATCAAGACAGAAAGAAACAACATTTCTCCAATAGAGTGCTGCTGCCGCGTGCTATTGGCAATTGTGTAGATTTATGAATGAGTGGAGTGGAGGGTGGTCTTTGTTCTTTTCTTGAAGTCATTCACTGACTCATGTAATGGAAGAGTGAGTCAATGGATGTGCTGAGTGCTAACTAAGGGGTACAGTGTTTCCCCTAGGTTTACTGCTTTGGGGGGGTGCTGCCTGGGCTGGGGGGCGGGGTCTGTGACCGTAGATAGATTACTTCAGTTGCAATTTGAATTTCAGGGGGCGGCGCAGGGCTCCGTTGGCAAAAACAAAACAATGGCAGGGGAAACACTGGGGTACTTTGAACAGATTACAACCTTGATGTGACACTGAAAGATTGGCGGGAAAAGTTAAATAGCATTTTGCAACATTTATTGAATCATGTAATCGCTGCTCTTTAGGGGTATGTTAGTGTTGTGGATATAGGGTTAAGGGCTTCGGACAATACAGGACATTGGAATTATATTTATTTTACACTCACACGAAGGTCCAAAGCAATAATTAATAGAAAGAAAATAAGACATACATTCAAGAAAAGAAAGAAAAAGAAATAATCATCAAATAAAAAATATTTCCTAGTCTGTGTTTAGTGAGTTTGGATGAGCACCAAGTGCTGCTCTTTCTTGGCCTGGTAAAAGGCCATATGCTTCTTTACTCTATTGCATCCAAGCAACGTAACATCATATATCACGTCTAAGAAGTTACAACAATTGACTAAAATAATGAATTGATAATTTGACAACGACAAAACACATACTTTTAACTTGTGAAGCAACATAAGGGACTGATGCTGTAGTTTACAACACTGTTCATGGATATCTCTGTCAACATTCAAAACACCAATGAGAACATGTGTTTTTCTCCAATGTCGTGACAGGATTATTTCAAAAGTGGATCACTGGAAAATATTTTCTTCTCCTCTTGACTTTTGACTATCCTGTTTCTCTTTTTGGCGTTTTGACACAATCATAAACCTTGGAGCAGACAATGGCACTTTCATCTGTAGCCAAATTGAAATGCAACCGGTCAAAACGGCTAATGTTCACAAGGCATTTAAACAACAAAGTACTAATAAGCTCAGTACTTGCACTGAAAGCTCACAGTGTTACACCATCACCTGCACACAATCCCATTAACACCAGTAAGGACAGATGCACTAGATTTAATCAGAATCAGAATACCTTTATTAGTCCCACATAGTTACAGCAGGAAAAAGAGCCACAGACAGCTTAATGTTACATATGTTAAATATGTTACATGCATTAAAAAAAAGTACTAAGTTATGATATAATAAACATATAATAAAAAATGAAAAGTTACATAATTAAAAAAAATACACATCCCGTAAAAGTTCTTAGGATTTAACAGCTAGGTATATATTACACAGTTATTAACGGCATCTATATATATTGTACATCTAGCACATATTGCACATAGGTGGTTGGTATTTAACAGCAGAAAGTTACACAATTTACAAAATACACACCTTGTAACTGTTCTAAGGATTTAGCAGCCAGGTATTTATTACACAGTTATTAACGGCATTAAACCTTCCCATCAGCGTGCAACAAAAGTCAGGATCAGGCCACGGTTCTGTTCTGCTGTTCTCGAGCTATTTCTGGTGAGCACATGGCTGCGGAAGATGGATCTGACTGTTTTTAGCTTGTGCAAATGAACTCTTGCATGGTCTTCTGTTCATCCATCTGCTTTCAGGTTTAATGAGTCTTGCAACCTAAAAGGCATTTCATTATGTGATGTGTCAAACTGCGACGTTAATTGAATTCTCTTTTTCTTTCTCTTACTCATCCTCTTCTTTGCCAACCAGACCTCTGCAAAACACGTTGATATAGAGCGGATATATTATAAGAGTTATGCATAATCAACCCTTGTGTTGTGTTCAAAAGCTGTTACTGTTCATGGTGTTCACGGGGTCACATTTTGACCCATGATTTATCTCAGTCCAAAACACACAAGAAAAATTACTATCATCCAATATTGTTTAAACTAGGGCTGCTCAATTTATCGTATTTTAATCGTAATTACGATTATGGCTTGCAACGATTATGAAAACAACGTAATCGAAATAAAACGATTATTTTTTCATTATTATTACTTTATTTTTTATTTATTTTTTGGGTTTTCAGTTGAATTATACTTAAAGTTCAGGGTAATCAACTGTTAAAAACATACTGTTCACATTTTTTTTCTCCAATAAATTGATGTTTTCAAAGTAAATTTTTTTAAATAATCGTGATATCAATTATTGACCCAAATAATCAAGATTATGATTTTTGCCATAATCGAGCAGCCCTAGTTTTAACTGCATCATAACTAACTTATTATTACTTATATGGCCCGAAACACATTACACCACATATGTGTATTTAGGTTCAAGTGTTAGTTTACATATTCTTTGAGAAAGGTTGAGTTCCCGTGGGGTGTCTAAAGTCAAATATGAACCTTGATTGGGCCAAATTTGACCTTGATTCACCCAAAACAATTCTGCCGGGTCTTCCCAGACCCCAACACCAAATTATACACTTTATTTTTTAGAGACCTTCAGACTTGGCAAAAATTGTCAAAATCTGTTTTGTAGTGTTTATATATCTGTTGTGGAGGATATCATGAAGCCTTGTTCCGATAAAAAAACTAGAGCGTAGTTATTATATAATTTTAACTTGAAACGGGTCACGGGAGACCCGAACACAACTTAAGGGTTAATGATCAGCCACCTGTTAAATCTGCCAAAGCATGAGAGTGTTGGTTGGCACTGACTTCTCTGCTACATTGTTTTGTTTTAATTGTTCATTTTAACACTTGTTCAGAGATGAGAGCTAGACAGGGAAATTGCTCCATCAAATGTAAAAATAATAATACATGGGGAGGTTTTTAATTCTCAGGTTAACCAAACCAGTTAAATCGGAGCATTTTCTTGTAACAAACTTGTGCCAATATCTTAACGCAATTATTTGTTTGTTTCTGTAGATTTTCCACCTCCCCAGGATGAGCCTGGCTCTGCTTCATTGGCTCATCTGCCAACATTTCCCATCCCTACTTCCCGGTTCAGCCCAGTCCCCTTTGACCGCCCGGACCCTTCCCACAGTGAAGCAGAGGATATGGTGAGACAGTTTCCAATGAAAACTCTTTGACAAACCGTAGTTCCTCCGCTTTTCAATTTCTTATCAAATATCTAATTTGATCAGGGAATCCACTTGTATAACATTTAAACACTCTTTGAATTGTGATAATATGCTTTTGTATGATCACCTATTTCTTTTTCTATAACTGATCGTTTTTGTTTGTTGCTACAAATTCAAACTGTACTCATGAAGATGCCACTAAAACAGAAATGTTCTTACAGTATTGTTTAAATAAATAGTGTTCCTGTTTTCCCTTATTAATGTTTCTCAGATGGGTTCTGGTGCCCCCACGTCCCGGGCAGAAATGATCCCTCCCACTACAGTAGTGCACAGCTCCCTGCCACTAGGGGGCGCTCCCAGTCCCCACAAACAGGTTAGCATTACACAAACAGATCTATTGACTCTGGTACAACTTGTTTCAGGTAATGACAGTGTCAAACCTTTCACAACAGCTATGTGAAACTATGACGCTTCAAATGAATGGTTATCAAAATGGTGAACAATGACACAGAATTAAGTTTAGAGCAAGTAATCAAAATGACTACAGTAATCACCAGTGGCGTCGCCTAGCCTGCCCCGAATGTTTTTTCTGTAGCCCCGGACAATTCTCCCTCAATAATATAATACATTAACCGTGCTTTACGTGAACCTCATCATGACACAAGAGAGGACGGCAGGACTGTAATTTCCCGTGTTCAGTGAATGCAACAGAGGCAAAACACCAGACCAATCAGAGAGTTGCATGGAAATAAACGTGTGGGGTTTGGTCACAAATTATTCAAAAGATTATTTCCGCAGCACAGCTTCATATGATCCTTATAGTTATAAAAAAAATAAGAGAATAAAGGAAAAACAGTTATGAAATACTATATGGCAGTAAAACAAGAATAGAATTTAAAAGGGGAGTGATTTGTAAAATATCCATAAAGAAAAGTAAATCTGTTTACAGTCCTGTTTCATACGGGTGTTGAGAGATGTATCCATAGATCTCTTAATGTTGCTCTCAAAGTGCACCAGATTGATGCTTTTAACTTCAATATTTAAAAAAAAATCCCCCCGGACCCCCCTAGAGGAGGTGAGGTCCGCCCCCCACTCATTAAAAATAGCACTTTACACCTGCCTATATGCCGTGAGCTGATTATCGAGCCTTCATTGTAACAGTCGCGGGTGTACTGTGTGTTGCAGTCGAAAATTCCACTGTAGCGCCGCGGCTGCCGCCACTGTGGGCTAAGCCCCGAATGTTATCAGGTCCAGGCGACGCCCCTGGTAATCACATTTATACATGACGCTATAACGTTTATGTTTTTCAGGGGGGTGGTCGTGTCATCACAGCCAGTCAACAGAAACCCTTAAAGACGGTAACGGCTCGCATCACTGCGCGCTCTGACGTCTTGAAGGCCGCACGCAGCAACCTCCAGGTGATGGGTGTGGCTCCGCCCATGAGCTCTGTGATCGTTGAACGCCATCATCCTGTCACTCAGGTACGGGACAGTGTGCATCACCGCTGTAATCCTGTGTTATGTTGTGTGTTCACCCAATGATGATCATTTCCTGTTGCTTCTCTTCCAGCTCACCATTGGTCAGGCCACAGCTGCTAAGTTCCCCCGTCCCTCCAAAGAGGTCCAGAGCTCCTCCGCAGGCAGGAGCTCCTCCAGAACATACAACAACACGTGCCAAGTACACTCCATCAAAGTGGTTGACTAACCACACACATATCGCATGGAAAGTGTTCTTCACCTAGTGACATTTTAAATGGTTACACATCCTATGCAACAAACCTAGAAATAGTTGCCATGGCATACATTTGGTCCATTTTATTTTGGGGTGAATTTGCCCTTGTTGCTTTTTGAAGTAGTGTTTTCAGCTCCCTCTCATGAATGTGTTTCTTTCGCAATGTAATTTTCTCTCAGGAAAGAGCCACACAGATACAGGTGTTTAAAAATGCACATGGAAATGTTTTTATTAATACCAGCTTGACGGAGTGTAGAAGGGAAAAATGGACATGTATTTTTATAAAAACGTTTAAATTATGCACAGGTGAGACTGTACTGTAATGTTTTAAAATGCATGTTTTAAGTATTTATTTTATTGATGTTTTCTATTAAGACCGTCCAACACCACAGGTTGTTTTCTTTACTAAACCAAAGCCATATTTTGATGATCTAAATAAATTATTTTACTGCTGACTTCTTGTATCATTGAAAACTTTATTAAGACGACGTTGATGTCAGTCCATATGTTGCAGAGCTCATTCTTATGAAATGCTGCAGCTCTTACTGCTGGAACTCTCTGCCTCCATCCGAATCCTATCTGTAAGACAAATGAACATTTTCTTAATACACATTTTAGCACAAATCCCCAGGCCCGAGATTTTGCAGTAAACTGAATGTACCTGCAGCTTTCCTGTTCCCAGTGAGGATTAGGCCCTGGTAGAGCTCTTTCGCAGGGCTCCTCTCAGCCAACTCCTCCCCGTGGAGCCAGATCAGCAGCATCCTGTTCCCATGCTCTTTATAGCTGTGCTGACCTGTGGACAAACACACAACACTGTAGAGCCAGGAAAACAACTTTGAATTTAAAGGTCCCCTATTATAGGGAGGCTGTGGCGCAGTGGCCTAGTGCGTTGGTGTTCGGATCAGGGGAGCACAGGTTCAAACCCCACTTTAGTCAGCATGTCGTTGTGTCCCTGGGCAAGACACTTCACCCCAAATTGCTCCTGTGCGGATTGCCCACAGTATTGAGTATGTAAGTCGCTTTGGATAAAAGCGTCTAACAAGTCAAATCTAATGTTATACTCTATATTTATATATATATATATATCTATATTTGTATCAATATATTATAGGTCTCAGATATATACAAAACATGTCTCTGAAGTGTTTGGCTCGAAACACCAAACAGATCATTGCAGCATCCCATAATCCCCTCTGTTTCAGCCCTGTTTCAAAAGTGCTGATTCTCTGTCTGTTACTTTAGATGAAAATAAGGAGCCACTCCCCACGCCCCTCTGAGAAATATTTGGTTAAAAAGAACCCAATGGTGCTCTAGGAGGAGATTCAGGTGATAAGGGTGGGCGGGGTTAACCTGGTTGCTGATTGGCTAATGGTTACACAAGCCAAACAATCGTTATGACATCATAAAGTGGCCAAAATCTGATCAGCTCATTTTCAGACAGGTTTTTATATATCAGGACAAAAAGAGAGAGAATCTTTTTACCTGAAACTTTCAGAGTCTCTTTACACAGAGGGGACACATGGTTATGTATAAAATATGTGAACAAGTGGATTTTGCATAATAGGTGACCTTTAAACTAAGTTAGGGAATGTGTCTGTGCATCGGAAAATAAAAGAACAAAATAATGATCTAGTATGTTCATGATGATAATGATAGTCTTTACATTGGCAAAAATTCCGGGATTTTAAACAAACTATATGATATATTACTAGTTCAGTGAATGCACAGTCAACAGCAAAGTGTGTCCAGTCGGTGTGAGTTATGGCACCTGTCCACTGCTCCTCGATGGCCGACACTTGCTCTTTAGTGAAGCCCCAGTTTTCAGCGAGTCTTTTCCAGTCTCCAGGTTTCAGGAGCTCGTAGGCCAGGCGCCAGGCCATGGAGCGGAGCTGCTTGGTCTCAAAGCGGTGGTCGAGTTTAAACCTTAGTGGATACTCGCTGTGAATGCTCTCATTAAGTTCTGGGTTGGCCTGAAAGAGAAATTAAATTATGACAGCAGATTGATAAAGGCCAGGTCATGGAAAGAGATTATTGGAAAGACACACACAATTAGCAATATGAATGCCAGAGTCAAACACTTTTTAAATCAAGAAGGGGAAGGAATCAGGCGTGACCTTAATTAAATTGATGGTACATTTGCTGTCAAATGCTTCTGGATTGTGAGTCATTTGTCACTGTGGATGCTTTAATAGTATTAGAGGGGATTCAACCAATCTAGAATTTGTCATTAGGAAATCAATCATTTGTGATGAATGTAGTCATTGATTTCAAGGCCTCACGAATGGATAGCTATGTGCAATATATACTTTATATACATATGCCATCTTTAATAACTGTAATATATAAATCCTAAGAAATGCTACAGAATTTGATTTGTAGATTTGATTTGTTTTTTATCTGTATTTTGGAAATTATGTAGCTTTTTTAGTTGTAATCTTTTTTTAGCATATTGTTTATTATATTATAACTTAGTACTTTTTTTTAACGCATGTAAGATATGCAACACTAAGCTGTCTGTGGCTCTTTCCTGCTGTAACACTGCACATGTGAGGAGCTCTTTTCCAAAACGCTATAAAAGCCAAATTGAAAATTGAGTTTGTTGTGCCATTTTTGCTGTGTACTGAACCTATTCACTGCTCTATCAACGTTTCATGCCAAATCGCTATATATCCTATATATATATATATAAATTTAATATTAACAAAATGTGTGGGTCTAGGTAAAAAATGTCATATTCCTGACAACTATTAAAATGGATATATAGCGTTTTGGAAAAGAGCTCCTCATGTCCTCTCTGTGGGACTAATAAAGGTATTCTGATTCTGATTCTGATAATGGCACACATGAAAACCGTAAAAAGTATGCATCTTTGTATGATTTCACCTTCCTCCAGGCGTAGTATCTTTCTGCTTTGATGATCATGTCAACGATTATCACCTCGTCTGCTCTGGCTGCCACACCCAGGGCCGTCTTGTTCTGCTACTCCCAATCCAACATGCACAACAAGATGAATACACTTCTGTTTTGCTTTGAATTATATATTTGTATGCCTTTTGGATGGCTCAACCATACGATTTTGGCCAAGATTAAGACCTGATAAAAGTGTGCACATATACAATAAGTAACATAAATGGTAACTTAACTTTAGAAAGTCTGTTTGTGAGAAGTCTTACCCTGTCCCTGAGTGTCGGATCCAGCTCTGATTTAAGAAGCATTTCCACCACTTCTGTTCTGGCCAGCTCTGCAGCGAGATGCATGGCAGTCTGGGACCTCTGATAGGACAGGACAATGCAACACATATTTGTTTATTTTCATATACGACTGACATCTTATTAACTGTTACCAAAAAGATCATACCTTATCAGTAACATTGACGTTGCAACCAGCCTTTAGTAGACAATGGATGACAGGGATGTGACTGTTCTTCACTGCCAGGTGGAGAGGAGCCTCTAGGTTCTGAGAGCAAAAATATCCTATTATACAACATAAGCCCAAAAAATGAAATGTTAGCGTAGGAGAAAAAATATGTAAAACTATAATGGTGCATCCAGGCAGAATGTCAGCTGCACAGCGTGTGTGTGATCTGTGTTACCAAAAACTCAAGAGAGAGTGTACTGCTGCCACCTAGCTTGTGTTAGCTCACCTCATTCTGGAAGTCTGTATGGGCTTTGTAATCTAAGAGGAGCTGGACAATAGATGTGTCTCCTTTTTCTGAAACTGGATGGAGAGCACTGCAATTGGCCTGAAAGAGAGAGAAGTTTAGCTGTATGCCTACCTACAAAATATAATCATTGGAGAGCAATCCATTATTGACCGCAGGGCACCAGGTCAGTGATTTGGTGAATGGACTGTACCTATATAGCGCTGTATCCAGTCTTTACGACCCCACAGTCGCTTAAATGTTAAGTTAATATTTGAGTTAGACTTAAACCTTGTTTGCCAAGTGAAATTGCTTAGCAGCATTAGCAATGCAAAGTGAGAAAAGCGTAAATATCTAAGATCAACATAAGGTGGAAATCCAAAATATACAATGCCAAGGATATACACACATTGACGGTAGGGACTAGTCTAGGTTGGGTTGCATGTAGATATGTATGTACATTACCAAATCTGAAGGGTAAGTGTATTTATTGACAGTATAGTGGTGCTTTGTACCTTTGTAAGGATGTTGGGGTCGCAGCCAGCCTCCAATAGGAGCAGAGCACACTCTTCCTCACCGTGTTCTGCAGCCTGGTACAGAGCTGTCTCACCTTCCTGCCACATGCAAACCATGAATAAAGGTTTTTATAGGAGTGGTGCAATAACCATAACAGAATCAGAAAATTATTCTCAGGTGGAAAACAATTTTAAAATGATTATTATCACAACACTTAAACAACGTTTCAGACCAACTAGAAATCAGAATGTGATTGGCATTCGTACACTGAACAGGTAGACCATTCATATTCCAAAAATGTTAGTCTGCTATTTAAAAATGATTGGTTAACAGGTAACGACTGTCATTTCAATTCAGTAAGTTTACCAAACAGAGCTGGAGTTAAAGCCCTAACACAGTTTGCCTTTCTTATATTATAGTAGCCTGTACATGTTTGATACATCTTAATTAATCCTAAATGGAGCCACTGTCCAGCCGTGGATAAGCTAGTGAGCACACACTGTCACAAACCAAACTGTGATAGAGAGGATATTTACACTGATTGTCTACCATATTGACTTCATCCCGAGTATCAAAGCTCTGCAGCAGCGATTGGACGGCGACCAGGTGGCCGTTCCTGGCAGCTAAGTGCAGGGGAGTGTCCCCGCGCTGCAGAAGGGAGGGAGGGAAACACCTGGCATCAAAGAGGGCTGAGCTTCATCGCAGGGGTGACACACAAATGTGCACTCAGACACGTGTTGGCATAAATAACCAACAACAGATAAACAAGTCAACACACACCTTGTTGGGCTTCATGGTTCCCATGTCATATGGCACCATCAGCATGTCCAACATTTCAACACACCCATGCTCTGCTGCCAATGCAAATGCCCGGTGACCTGACTGAAATACAATAATTGAGGTACAAACAACCACATGTACTGCAAGACCTTTGATATCACTCAGACAGTGAATTATGAAGTTGATTCATGAAAATGAGTGAAGTAGATACCTGGTCTTCTTTGTCCAGTTCTTTCATCTGCAGGTCATTCATTATATACTCTATGATTTCAGTTTGGTTATTGATAGCAGCACAGTGCATGATGTTCAGTCCTTCCTGAGGTGGAACAATAAAGTCAGTGTTGTTATGAAGCAGCGTTGCAACTGGAACACAATGATATAATAGAAGTAACAAGAGCCTCTGGGTTCATGATAATAATGAAACAGGCATACAAATGTTAGGTTCAAAATCAAGTATAATACAATTGAATTGACTCTTTATTTTGTTTTTTAAATAACTGATAAACCGTAAAACAAAAGTCTGGATTTTGTTACCTCGTTCTCAACTTTCTGCTCGGCCCCAGCCTGCACTAATAACTTCAAGATCTCCAAACTGCCAAACCAGGCAGCCAGATGAATGGGTGCCACTCCGTACTATAAGATGCAGAATATGAAATGGTAAGTTGTGATATCTTCAAAATACTACATGAGCTATTGTTAGCAACCTAAGTTTTCAGATGCAGGTATTTCCTCCCACCTTGTCCTTTTGGTCCACCTTGACCCTCCGTTGCAGAAGAAGCTGCACAGCCTCCTTGTTTTTGCCAGCTACTGCATAGTGAAGTGCCGTCCTATGATCCTGCAAACAACTTCATCAGTGTTTTACAAAAGCTTTTACAAAAGACCAGCCTTTCAGTCAGTCTGCATCGGCCAAACAACTCGCTGCACCCTCGCTGCGAGGGGGACCCAAGTTCCCATCAGCAAAAACACGTGGGTTTGCTATCCTGGCTCCAAAATGGTGGAATGAGCTCCCCATTGAAATCAGGACAGCAGAAAGCTTACACATCTTCCGGCGCAGACTAAAAACTCATCTCTTTCGACTCCACTTCGAGCGATAGAATTACTAACAAAGCACTTATATACTAACAAAGGACTGGCTTATCTAAAGCTAGTTGAGTAGCACTTGAAATGTTTTAGCTCTATGAAACCTGATGTACTTATATGATTCTGTTTTCTTCAAGTTTGTATTTTGTTGGTCAAACGCACTTATTGTAAGTCGCTTTGGATAAAAGCGTCAGCTAAATGCAATGTAATGTTTGTGTGATACTGAGATGCAGAGAGACTGTTTGTCTCATTACCCACCACATTCCTCGCATTGGCGTTCAGCCCTCTTGCTAGAGTCTTCATGGTCTTCACGTCATTTCTCTTGGCAGCTTCCATAAACTGCTTCTCTGCATCAAGCACTGCACAACACATATGGCGTTTTACATACATTATTGTATACAGAACTGCATGTACGGGGCCAAATGATGTGTGAGGATCTTACAATAACAGCAAGGAACAAACAGTAAGGTCAACTTAGATGAGCGAGTATCTGTTTCATGTGTAGAGAATGCATAGCTTCAGCCTTGTGTACATATTTGTTTTCTTGTAAAGAAATGGGGCATACATTCCTTCCACCACAATGATTAGCTAAGAATTAACTCCAGCTCAAGCAATAGAAACTTGAGGGCTCAGTCCTGAACAAGAGTAAATTATTCTGTAAGACCACATTACATTTATTTATTTTCCACCTTGTTCTAATTGTGTTGCACATACTCACACATCTCCTGGTTGTCAAAGCTGTTGTCTGTCTCTGTGTCAGAGTGCTTGTTCAGTATGAAGTCAGCAAACGCGTCGACTGTCTCCTGTCTCATCCACTTTCGAGGGTCCAATTTTTCCGCCTTAAGGCCATGCTTCTGGATCTTCGCTTTCAAAGTCAAAGCTCTTCTATCCATTGTGAAGCTTTTTAAAATACCTCTATGTGGGACCAAGTGTGTAATGTAATAAACAGTCCAATATTTGAACTGAAGGCAAAAAAAAGAGCCTACAGAAGATGAGAAAAATCCTATTTGACCCAGTTTCGTGCCGTTCCCGTCTTGAAATAGTCCACAGCGAGTCTTGAAGTGGAAGCGTACTCCTTAATGTTGGAGGGCTGGTCCCTGTTTACTTTACTCACACCCTTAAGTGAATGCTAATAGTAACAGAACATGTTTAACAATCACACTCCACCTGTCTTACATGACTAGAATATGGCTAGAATATGGCATGACTACGGCTTCTTACCTTGAGTTATATATGTTGTACAAAGTGTTTTTAACTTTAAGTTCTGAGAACACAGTGCACTGTTTACAAACGATTACCATAAGGCTCTAATATCAGTTTAACTTGTTTGTCAAGGGAAGTTTGACTAGCTTCACATGCACTGCAGAACGATGTGTCATATTCACACAACCTGAGGCAACACATTCTGCTGCTGCTGCTGCTGCTGCTGCCGGCCTCTGAGGACCCGGAGCGTGAATTTCTTATTCGATTCAGGACTTAAATAACACTTAAGTTATACACTTTGATACAACTTAAAACAGCCTCATGTGGGGCCTTTCTTCAGTAGGCCAACCTTTATTTGGTTAGTCATATTAATGTTGAGTGTGTTGTAATTAAATGTACAAAAATGCCATCAGCCAAAGTGGCATTTCATCAGAAGAGTAGTTTATTTCAATAAACATGATAGCATGATTCTCTTATCTTCATTTTTAAACATGTATGATCAATGTATGATCATTGGAAAACGAAATAAATACAATTGGAAATGAAAATATATGAATAAGGTAACTTTCTGAATATAAATTAAAAACTAACACTGTCCCCTCAGCATGTAATAAATACCTTCATGATCCACTTTGCAAAAATATTACACTTGTCTTCAATGGTAACAAGAATAGACAATGAATTGTGCATATATATTTCTATTGATGTTCAAGACTTAAAACAACAT
Source organism: Gobionotothen gibberifrons (assembly GCA_943591055.1). Taxonomy (NCBI): domain Eukaryota; kingdom Metazoa; phylum Chordata; class Actinopteri; order Perciformes; family Nototheniidae; genus Gobionotothen; species Gobionotothen gibberifrons. The sequence continues at coordinate 107,109 of CALSBZ010046756.1, forward strand.
TTGTCTCTTGTTATCTTTACATTCTTGTCTAGTTATGGCTTATAAAAAGCAAATAAGGCATATTAGTGCAAATGCTTAGCTTCATTTATCCCATAGATTTACAATTCTCTTTTTAAACATTGAATATGGCTTTGTGTTCAATGAAAACCTTCCGTGTGGAACAGGCTTCTCATTTCCTGAAGAAAACGTGGACACCATGCATCACCTGAAGAACTTGTCGATGGTGTGAGGGCCGAGTCCTTTAGCCTTTTTAGAAGGAGGGGAAGACGGCGAGTCCCGTCTAAAAGTAATTTAGAAAACATCCATGGTTACTACTTTACCTCAAGTACATGGAATGTGAAGAGAGTCAATATTTTGTACAGCAACAATGTAGTCTCACCTTTTGGTTTTGCCTTTACTTGCTTGTGTTGACAGGAGACGGGCTCGGTCTGCGAAGAGAAACACATTAAAAAAAAAACTCTTCTCTATCAAAAAGATGCCATCCAGTGGAGGCCCACTAAGGCACCTCTTCAGAGATATAAAGAGAGCAATTCCTGTTTAAGAGGAAACCGGGGTGCAGTTCATTGTAGGGAATGAACAGGGGAGAAAGTGATTTAGCCATTTCCAAGACCAGAGCAAAGGAAGCCCCATGGGCTGAAATGAGATGTCTTTTCTCTGTAGGAATCGATACAATCATGTCACACCGTGTCACTGTCAGTAAATAACAAGGTCACAGGCCAATGACACCCTGCCAAGCAGACATTCCTTTTGTTAGCTCCAAAGATGCATCACAGTCATAGGCATTGCTAACATGATCTATCCGTCATCAGAATAAGTTGATAAACTCCATGCAGGATACACTGAAATAATAAAATGGCTTTAATTAATCATTTTCATGGAGACCATTTCAGAAATAAAAATTTGAACTCTCTCTCTCTCTCTCTCTCTCTCTCTCTCTCTCTCTCT
>CALSBZ010046756.1:108153-145830 GCA_943591055.1 Gobionotothen gibberifrons
TCTCTCTCTCTCTCTCTCTCTCTCTCTCTCTCTCTCTCTCTCAGAATTTGCAGCTCCCTTTGACTTAACGAAAACTTGACTTTAAAAGAAAATGTCAGATATTTGGTTCACCATCGGCACTCGTGATGTGTTCTAGGCTGTACCCGGCAGCTGTTTTCAGAAAATCTCTAAAATCCCACTGTGCACGACCTAAAACCGAGTGGAGCTAAAAGAGAGTGAGTCATCATACTCCAAACTAAAATGCATGCTGTTATGCTGGATGTTAGCTGCCATATTAACTTAAAAATGGTTCATGATGACAGATTATTTGCACAGTATGTGGTTCCTCTTTAGCGTGGTAGTGTGGAACAACCTCATGTAATACACACACTCACCTATGGCCTTGCTATTTATAGCTGAGGGTGGGTTGATGGGAGATGATGTGTGCCCCCGAAGCTCGTGTAGGACCTCCTGGTTCAGGCAGAGGTCAACGTGGCGGTTAAAGACAGTGAGGTCATCACTATCCTGAGTCAGCTGACACACTGGGCAGATGAGGACGGGGCCGTTATCGTCACATGACTGAGGCTGTCCTGAGGTCAGCGTATCCTTGTCATCACTGATCAACAAAACCGTTTGAAGAGAATCCAAGCTGTGTTCGTGAAGATCATCTCTGTTCGACTGCATCACTTCACATTCCTTGTGGTCACTCTCTAGGTCCAACTCTGACTCTGTGTCAGATATTGTATATTGGTTTGGCTTTCTGGAGGCACCGCTGAGACACTGGTCTATATGCTTGTTGAAAACATTCAAATCCGTGGTTTCCACTTGCCCGAAACACACGGGACAGGTGAGGCTCTCGGACACTGTAAGGCCACAGCCTGATGTGGAAGCCTCTACGAGAGGGACTGGGTCTTTGTCCTGGAGATCTGAGGCTGTACAGGGACTGTTGTGTGCTTTTGTTGATGATCCTACACCCTCTTCAGCATCAGTGCCTATGGAAGTAATCACAGAAGCATTTCCCCCATGTCCTTCCTCTTGAGTACTTGCATTTTCTTCCTGGAGTCGCAGTCTCTTGGCCTGAGCCCTTTGGAAGAAAGACTGTTTGGGTTCCTCACCGGTCTCTAAGCCCCTCCCCCAGGTAACTCCCTCTTGTCTCTGGCACTTCTGCGCCGAGGAAAGAGAATCAGGCGGCACTGTTTGGGAGGAGTGAGTTATGAGATGCTCTTTTTCAAGCTTTTGATGCATTCCTTGGGAAGAGTCTGCCTTGCCTTGCTGAAGAAAGCCAAGGATGCTCCTCTGCAGCGGCTTCTTATCATCCGAACTGACAAAGGCGGAGATTCTCACACCTACGAGCACAAAAACTAATTATCGGGAGAAAACATGAAAATAACAGCTAACTGTGTTATTATTTCCACATGCAGTGTGTCATGGATCACAAGATGGTATTAATTGACATTCAAGTAATACATTTAATTACCCATGAGCCTCAAGCGGAGCGGCTGGGGTCCTTCATTGTCGATTTCTGTTTTCAGGAGGTCCTTAGCAGCAGCAAAGATCTCATCCACTGTAGACACACCGTACGACAGAGTGAGGGCCCGGGATTTCACCTCAAAGTTGACATTCTTCAGCTTCAGTGTGACGGTTTTACCCTTCAGGGAAATAAAAAATGAAAGTTAATTTAGTGGAAATAGTAAAGGTTGTTTCTGTGTGCCGTCTAGCAACCTCTTAATTAAAAGCATAATCGGTGATACTGTGTGTAAGTGTCATAAAAAGACGAAATGGAAATCCGTATAATCTGTCATAGTAGAGATTGATTTGTCAGAATGCACTTTGTGAGTAACGCAGCTAAAAGCGCTTTCATAGTAATGTGATCATCTCCCAGGGAGACATTTCCAAGGCTGATAGTAGCCCCCGCTGTCTCCTTAATGGCCCTCCATTTCCTGTAGCTATCAAGGCCACATCGGGGCCCCGGCAGGGGGGTGATGGTCGTGCCAAGCCATGCAGTCCTTTCTCTATCGATTTGAACGGGAATGAACAGGTTGAGGTAATTGTATGAGATTCTGTTGGGGTTGATTCCAGGGAGGACAAATATAACACGCTGTTTTACTTCTTTTTTTTAACCAAAAACAACCCTTTTATCTCAATCCATTTTTCTGATGTCCATTTCTGTTCAAATATGCTTGCTTTGCTCTACTTCTCTTTGCTCAGTCTGAGGCAATCAAAACAGGTGATAAGCAACATGTCATCAGTTTTAAAATAAAAGCTATGACCATGCAGTATAGCTCTGTGTGTGGTATAACCTAAGAGAAGTAGACACATGTGTGTTCAACACAGCAACCCTGTCCACCACCTTTAGACCTTCTTTCTTCATGTCTCCTGCTAAGTCTTCACAGAGCTCTTTGCATAAAGAAAACTGCTCCTCGACTTTACTCAGTTCCTTAAATGTCCTGTGAATAAGACGTGGGAGAAAAGAATGAAACAGAGAGGAAATGAGGAAGAGTTTAGAGAATGGACACTTTAAAATGTCTGTTTTTATGCATGTTTCAATAAAACCCTACCTTTCTGTGCTCATGCTTTTTCTTTCGTCTTGCCTGTATAAAAGCAAAGCCACGTATTATCTTCTCTGAACTGGACCCCCCCTTTTGTGTTTGGTTTCACAGACAGTAACGTACCTCTGTACATGTGTAGAGCCCAGACCCAGGGAAACCTCCAATAGATGATGCCAGGCCGTCTCCGAGAACAACATCGACAGCAACGCCATCTGCTGGGCCAGATGAGAACAGCTGCTGACGCCCAGAGCGTTCAGCATCTTCTCACTCACCTTCCCTATGCCAGAGACCTGAAAGGATGCACAAATAACTGTTACCATCATTAAAACATTTTCTTTACACCAGTGTTTCCCCAGTACATCATTTGTCACTTTACTCGTCATCTGTCTGCCTTTTATAAAACAGAAACACATGATTACTTACGGACGTGTTTTTCCAAAATGATTAACAAACTACAACCACAAAGTTTATGTTTTAGTTTGGGCAATGTGTACCGTACTTTGCGAACTGGGAGGCGCTGGATAAAGTCCATGACTGCCTCTCTGGTGGAGGGGAGTCTGTATTGGCCGTTTGGCTTGTTCTTGTCACTGCACACCTTAGCAATCATCGTGTTTGGAGCAATTCCTAGAAGAGCGAATAGCATAATTGACTATTGAATGTGTAAATGAACAGCTAGTAAAACATGCACATCATTTTGATAATAATTCTGAACAAAATGTGCAGGATAGACAGGATAGTTATTATTGTTGTGGAGCAGTTTGTTATTGCAAAAAATGAATTGTACTTATTAACAGTAGAGTTTCTTGTTGTTTTAAAATCATACTGTTTTTTTTTATTTCGTTTTTATTCAGAAAGTAGCGAGAAAAAAAACATCAGGTAGGATTTCCTGTGAAATGGCAAGATGGGTGGGAAGAGGGAGGGATGGGTTGGCATGGGAAAGGGATTCCCTATATTTTCTCTTTGTCTTTTCTTTTTGTATTGTCTATATTGTCTATATAATTTGTAACTGTATAAGTCCCTTTTGTGAGGGCAAAAAAAAACAACAATAAAAAGTTGGTCACAAAAAAGAAAGTAGCGGGAAAAACAAAGTTGACAGAAGTTGTAAACAGCTAACTTGCATTTAGTACGTGCGATAAATCCAAAAATGGTAGCAACAGAAAGACACTCTGCAGACACAGAAGTGTTTTCTTAATCAGGTCAGTGGTTTTAAAGTCACCTGCACTGGCGGTCAGCGTGGTCTTCTGCTCAATTCTGAAGCGCATCTCTCTCACAGCTTCCTCAATAGATGTCCCAAACACCTCAAACGCACCACCAGAAGCACCGTCAGCTTCAGAGCCCGGGGAGCAGGGCGAGGAGCTCGGGCTGTCCTCAAACAGGACCGGAGAGAGGTCACTCTGCTCCAGGGAAACATCCATCTGATCTTCACCTATAGGGAAAATAAAATACTTCATTCAATAATCAGATGAATGAAACTTGATCATGTAACAGACTTATTTTCTGCCAGGTCTAGAGTCAATTTGAATAATGTTGTAGATGCATAAAAACAACACACCATGTAATCATTCATGTAATCATTGCTGCATAATTAAGTCCTGCCTTTAGTGGTGCTGCTGGTGCGGAAGCGATGTGTTCGTGAGGATTCAGGCCAGCTCTGCCTCCGCTCCAGGTGCTCTGTGAAATCCAGATAGGCTTCATCCAGGCTCATCGGCTGGAACTGAGGGTCATAGTCTGCAAAAATCTCACGGATCTAACAGAGGGACACAAATTCATGAGCGCCTGTTTGTTTAAGCAGGAAGCCACAAAATGACTGCACAAAATGTGTTATCATGCAACTTCTAGATGCAGTTATCTCTTTGTGCGTGTATGTGCACTCTCACCTCTTCGCTCACAGCTCTGTATTTGTCAAAGTTGGTTGGAACAATAATTAAGTTGGGGCACAGTCTCTTTGCAATGAAGCCAGGCATGGCGGCTCGGACCCCGAACTTCCTGGCATGGTAGTTCGATGTTGACTGAAAGAGAGAAGATGGGATCTGAATAGAAAACATTTGTCTTGGAGTCATTCATAAAACATTAGCCTTGGTTTAAAATCACTTTTCTTAGTATAACAGTATGCAGAGTGTAGTGATGTTATAGTAATATATAAAATAGGACTTTGAAGACTTATTCCTGTTGTTTGGGGAAAAGGGCTATCACTGCATAATATTATACCGTGAGAAATAAGATCACTTAGCTATTTAAATGCTGAAACACATTTTTTAAGCCATTTATTTTTACTTTGGTTATTACTAATGTGTTAGCTACTTTTTTATTGCTTTCCTTTTATCTGCTATGTCACTTTTTCTGTAGCGCTGTAAGTTTCCCCGCTACTGAACTAATAAAGGGATAACAGAAAGTTGTACTTTGACCAGTGATGTAATACATATCGTTTTTCTATTACTTTTCTTGTATTTCTACCCTGTGTTATCAGGGCATAGCGTCCACTTTTTAATTCAATCATCTAATGAATAACCGTTATAATCGTTTACATTTTCCGAGAACATATTCTAACCCACCAGCATGCTCATGGATCCTACAGCCATGGGCTTGTCCTTCAGCTCAGGACAGTCCCTCATCTCCACAGCAGCGTAGAAAGCATCCATATCCACATGTACAATCAGACGGCTGAGATCACGACTTCTCTCTAGCTCTGCAACCATCTGTTCAACCTATAAAGATAGCTTTGATGTAAAACACTTAAGTGGTGTGATATTTATTATGTAGCTTTGTCATTAATAGTTCTTTAAGTGTGTCTGGTTATTCGTATTTGAGTGACCAAATGCCAGATACATCCATAAAATGTCTTACCTGAGCCTGTGCTTTATTTAACTGTTGTTCTGTGATCTGTGCTTTTTGTAGCATCATCTTCTCAATGCGCTGGTTCACCTGCTGCTCTCTCTTCAACTCGTTGTCATAAAACCTAGACCCCTGCAGAGAAACGACAGATTCTGTAACACAGCTATAATGAAAAAACTATAATAGCACATTTATTTTTAGGACTGTGTGTCACTAAACTAGAGATATGGAGCTTTCATACACGGCTGGACACAGGCAGTACAACTGTACCTATATTTAATATGATTCACAGCTCACTAAAGAGCTTTGTCCTTTCTAACAAATCATCTTTGTTTTAAATGTATAGAACATGATATGCAGGTTTAGGGAGTAACCGATTACATGTAACAGGATTACGTTATCAGGATACCAAAAAAAGGTACATGTATTCCCTTAAAGATACATATAAAAAGAGGTCATCAAATTACTGTTATATTTCTAATAACTTGGGACTACAAGCAGGTAATCAATGTTAGTCTAACACTAAAACTAGCATATTATGTTTGTTGTAATATTTGATGTTAAGGTAATCCAAAAGTAAGGGAAAGTAATCAGATGACATCACTTTTATATTGATACTAAGATTAGGTTACTGATTACCGTCATCGCCGGAAAGGGGCGGGGCTTATCCTGTTCACCTTTTCCTCTTTATTAGTTGCTTAGGGGTAACTAGTAATTGTAACTGATTACGTTTTTAAAGTAACCCTCCTAACCCTGATTATATGTTTTTGTATATAGGGCCTACAGCAGAACAAGTCTAACTGAGTTGTTAGTGTTTACCTTTGACGACTCCATTATGATCTTGTTGATCCTGTCCCTGTCAAGACCCTCCATACCAGCCTTGTTGTCATTGAGGGCCATCCTGGAGAGGAAGCCCTCTCCTTTAGAGGATGCAACCCCCTTCTCCATCCTGAAGAATGGATCCTTTGTAAGGAAACAAGTGTTTACTTTCAGCAGTGTAATCCCTAACAACTGAACTCTGTTCCAAAGTGAGTTGATAACACTGAAGGATGTCGAATGTATCTCATTACATGTATGCCTTATAAAGCATTATCAGATAACAAACACATATTCATAAACGTACCTTTCACCTGTGAACAGTGTCAGTCACACTGAATTATATTTAATCAGCTGTTAAACTTTCATCCCTGTGTGTTTTGAAAACTGACTTGACGGTTTTGGCGGCACTTCCGCGTACACGCGTCATCGCCGGAAAGGGCGGGGCTTATCCTGTTTACCTTTTAAAAAATAAAAGCGATCCTCACTAGACACATTGAGCTTTACGAGATCACCTTTACCCCTTTCAAAGACTATGGTGTAACATTGTCTATAGGTTCTTTTTAAAAGAGTAATCCCAGAAACCCACAATTTGAAACATACATAAAACAAAAGCTATACAATACGCTTAAATAAACTATATAGACAACATAACATTTTTATTAGAACATTACATTTATTTGATAAAGGTCTTTTTAAAAGAAAACATGCCGCTTACATCAGGAGTTTCTTGAAAGCTGCAGGTAATGACATTTATAATTATCTTAGGATTTACATAAGAACGTTTCCTTTTAGAGTTTATGGCATAATTTTACCTCATGAACCTTAGACTGGGCGTTTTCATTGTGTCCAAAGTACACGGAATATTAGAAAGTTGTCCTCAGAAGATAAAACACTACACCAATAACAATAATGTATAGTTTAAGGATTGTCAAAATAAAAATCTCTAACTTGCAAAGAGATCAATGTGGCTAAATGTGTCATAATGCACTGATCATAAAGTATTGTTTTGCTTGACTACATTCCTTAATGTTTTACTTTTATAGGGCTTTATTTGTGCAACATTGTGTGTGTGAGAAGTCTATATTGTACATGCAACAATATGATAACTACAACATTTTTTGTATTCTTGCTCTATTTATTGCTAACTATGTGAATTTCCTATGACTAATTTATGAGGTGTCAATCCTCTACTGTGAAGCACTTTGGACTGCAATTCTTATACAAAGTGCTATACAAATAAAGCGGTACCACTTTACAATAAGACTACCCTTATAAAAGGTTAACGAATAGTTTGTAATTCATTTATTAATTAGGTTGTGAACACTTAATAAATAATTAATAAGCTTTTATAAGACATGAGATAAACAGGGCAAACGTGACCGGTTGCTTGCCAAATAGTGAGCCCACATTTATATGTACTGCTAAGCCTTATATTGGCTACTTAGCTTACTTCGTCTCCTTCATCAGCCAGCATCCTTGGTATCTGTTGTTCACTGAGTTGATTCTTGCTAAGTAGCCAATATAATGCTTAGTCATCTTGCCAAATAGTGAGCCTGTGTTGATTTATGAAAACTATGTTAGAACTGGTTTATAAATGGTTCTTAATTATTAATAAAGTGTTTACAACCTAATTCATAGCCTAATTATAAACCCTTTATGAATCCTTTATAAGGGTAGTCTTATTGTAAAGTGCATGGTACCAATAAAGCTTATTGTTATTATTATTATTAACATATTATTATTAATGTTTAATATTATTTTTGTAAAACACTTTGAATGGCCTTGTGATAAAAGCAGAGGTGGGAGAAGTACTCAGATATTGTACTTAAATAAAAGTAGGAGTACCAGAGTGTAGAAATACTCTGTTATAATTTACAAGTATAAGTCCTGCAATCATCTCAATCAAGTTACTCAAGTACAAAAGTATTGGCATCTAAATATACTTAAAATACAAAAAGTAAAAGTACTCATTCGTACTCAAGTCGTATTAAGGTGTTTTTAATTGTTCACACTATTATTCAAAATCTGCAAAGTAACTAAATGAATGTAATGGAGTAAAAGTAAATGATTAACCTCTGAATTGTAGTGGAGTAGAAGTACAAAGCAGTACAATATTAAGTGAAGTACAAGGACCTCAACATTTGACTTAGTGCTTACTTAATTTACTTGGTTACTTTACACCACTTGTTAAAAGGTGCTATATGAGTAAACTTGGCTTGGCAACATGTTAGAGTTGTATCTTGAAGGGGAGTGTGTGCGACTTCCGGTGATCATGCCGTTGTGTTCAACACCCCGCTCTCTTCAGTACACAGTAAAGCGTGGCTGCAGCTCCTCCCCCCGACTTGAATGAAGACAACCTCCTCCGCTACTGCTAACCAAACTGCGGAACTAGAGCAGCGACACACACCGTTATTTGTAGCCTGAAGTTTAAGGCACAGCGTGAACACGAAGGCCTTCTTCATCGATCACTCTTTGCAGCAGATTACCCACCGCAGCTAAAATAGCGAACGAGTCACAAGTGGCTAGTTAAGTTAACGTCGTTTGACAGCTAACGCTAACTAGCTAGTCTGTTTAGTATTTGACGTCAGTTTCAAAACAAAGCCCGCAAAACGGAGAAGTTGAGAGTCAGCTGTCACCTGCAGAGAAGCTGGAGACTAAACTGAGTCTAAGTTTGTAAACCGATAAAGATACATGACGCTTTTCAGATAATGTTTAATACACTCGGTTAATGCTTGATTAAGGCTACTTCGTTAGAGAAACTGTCAGCAGGTTTTTGGTTGTAGCGAGTTTGATCTCATCCAGCAGCTACGCGGTTCTGTCGATATACATCAGATTTCCTTAAAACTTGGATTTAAATGTCCGAAAAGAGTTCATCGTCCGGTTCGGATGAGGATGTGGACCCGGAGGCCGCCCAGCATGTGGACGCCGGAGGAGTCTTAAGCAAGGTGAACCACTTTAAATGTTATATCGTATAATTCAGCTGCAGTGGTGTTAAGTAACTAAGTAGATTTACTCAAGTACTGTACTAAAATACAATTTTGAGAGATTTGTACTTTACTTGAGTAGTCAAATGTGTTGCTACTTTGTACTTCTACCCCACTACAATTCAGAAGTAAAAAGTGTACTTTTACTCCACGACATATATTTAGTGTCTTTGGTTACTTTGCACAATTGGATTAATGATGTGATTACTGTGAGTTAAATTCACAAGCTACCCTGCAGCATACAAAGTCATTAAAACTAGCTGCAATTTCCCCCGCTTCGATAACACATTAATGCATCAATAACTATAATCAAAACACATCATATAGTATTCTGAAATGGGCCAATCTGCATAATAAGTACTTAAAATGTTGGTACTTTAAGTATGCTTTGATGCTTATACTTTTGTACTTTTACTTGAGTGACATTTTGAATAGAGGACTTTTATTTGTAACAGAGTATTCCTACACTCTGGTACTTTTACTCAAGTACAAGATCTGAGTACTTCTCCCGTCTCTAGAATCCTGCATAGAGGATGTGTTGGTCCAGCTAACTGTTTGTGTTGTGCCTCTTGTGTGTTTACAGTGGACAAATTACATACACGGATGGCAGGACCGATGGGTTGTGTTGAAGAACAACACCCTGAGCTACTACAAGTCAGAGGACGAGCGGGAGTACGGCTGCAGGGGCTCTCTGTGCCTCAGCAAGGCTTTTATCGCAGTAAGTATTTACCTCGGTATGAGAAAGGAACAACACTGCTGCTGTCTCTGCAACAACAGAAAGCAGAATGATCTTAGCACCTGTCCGACTTTCCAGGGAATAAGAGCTCATAACCAGGGCAACCATGAAAGGCCTGATTTTCTGCTCCAGTGCTTTCGGAGTAGGGTTACCTCTCCCGCAGGTCTCATTGTTTGACCCTCACGCTCCCTGTCATTAGCATAGATAGAGTTGAACTTTAATTCCTTAAATCAACGCTCCTGGAAGATAGAAAGGGTAAACATTAACAAGTACTGAGGCTGTTTTTAAGATTACAAAGATAGGGTAGAGACCTGTATTTTACCCAAGAGATGCATTCCTGCTCAAACAGTCATTTCAGAACACACACAGGCGTCTTCCTCCAAGGCAGTTTTGGCACAAACTAATGTTTTTTTATGGGTTAAAAATGTAAGCTTTGACGACTGCACAGATCAGACCTGTATTCTCCCAATGAGGCCCCTGTGTTGGTGAGATAAGTTTAAATACCACACCGTGGTTAAATATTCACTGGGCTCTCTGAGCATACCGCCACCGTGTACAGAGGCCAAACAAATAGTCTTTCTCTGCAACAGGATTATACGACTCAAAACAGGATTAAAACTACAACTTGAAAGTTTACACTTAGTTTCCTTTTCCAGTAAGTGGGAGCAAAATACCAATTCCTGTGTTTGTGCAGACCTGAATGGAGCTCAACAAGGCGTGTGTGTGTGCTTTTGTAATTGTGTTATAGTAGGCTAACCAAGAGTGTACACAGTTTGATTACACATGCTCACTTATTATTGGAGTAGTATGACCCACACAGTCACTTCTCACTGCCTCTCCCTTCCTCCGGTATAAAGCCTGTGCTGTCTACGGAGACGGTGGTATGAGGACTCAGGAATGCAGGAACAAGCCTCTGCCTCTCTTCTTGCCTAATATCAGTCTGTTACATGCAGTGTGTGTGTGTGTGTGTGTGTGTGTGTGTGCGCACAGACACGCCAGATTGTCTTCATAGGGAAGCAAAATGTGCTGGAAATGTCACAGTGAAAATCAAATCTAAATTCCTATTGTCAGCCAAGAAGCTCAAACCAGTTCAAGCTCTTGGCAGTTCATTGGTGTTTTCCTTCCAGTTATATATGCTTGTACAGACAAACTCGTATAAACAAATATATATATTTGTATGTATAGTGTTACATTTAGTTTGGATTACATTTCAAACGTGTTTGCACCAACACTAGTGTAAAGGCAGTTCATACTGTATGAGAAAAAGCTTAGGTTTCTCTCCTGGGAAAAGGTTAGAAGGGTTCGACTGATAACCTTCTCTTTCCCAACACTGAAGATGCATTGCAGAAAAGAGCCGGCGCAGCAAGGATATTCAGTAGTGCCTACGCAATGGTAAAGAGATTGTCCCAGGCGCAATGAGAGAGGTATAAACCTGGCTGTAAAGCAGAGGTTTATGGGCCGTGTCTGATACAGCACAGTAAGATAAACTGGATTTCTCTGACCAGTAATGGCATCACGGCTGGAAGCATTTGGGCTTACTATTGCTTTCCCATCCTTATAGAGAAACTTAAAAAACGATGTGGATTTTTGACGTTACACCTGTCCCTGAGGGAACATTTTAGCGTTTAGGTTGAATGTGACAGTAATAGAAAACATCAAAAGGTCAGACACACCGCTGTCAACATCCCAGACACGCAACTTGTGAAATGTAATATCAGTGTTAAAGACAAAGTTATCCAAGCCCCGTTCAGAGTTGGAGTTGCTGTTGTCGGTAGAAGCAAATAAACCAGCACATGAGCATCATTCAGCAAATCTAATTACATTTTGGGGCGACGTGAGGTTCTTGTCAGCTGACAGAGCAGCTGTAGTCAGGCTCCCTACCAAGGAGGGGGGAAAAAAGGGAGTGATTCAAGTGAACTTTGTCTAATTCATCACAAGGAACCTTTGCAGAACAGATCTCTCCTCAGTTGAGTGCAGCGGTCACATTCCAATCTCATAGGAAACGGGAATTCTTTAGTCCACGTGTTTTGGGTGCCTCAGGCAGGGTGGGGTGCATTGTAGAACGGGGGAGGGAAATAGTTGAAAGATTTGGCCCTAATAGTGGGATGGAAAAGTTATGATGACCCAGGTTCACGGGGGAAGACGTGCTGAAAGAATATCTGTTTTCCTACTCTGCTCTGCTGCGGTCGTTTAGGGTTGCATCTGCCGACATGAGACATCAGTTTCTCATTAAAATGCCTGCTTATTGTGAGGCGGGGGCTTTCTGTGATGGAATCCATGTGTGTCCACAACGTCTCATCGCACTCAGTCAGTGTCGTGCACAGACACAAAGTGGGATTTCTGCTCTGATTGATTTGATTGAACTAAAGGAAAATTATACTTTGAGTTTTTATTCAAACACAAGTATCTGGTGTTGGTCACATGACACATGTGCTCTGCCTAATCAGACTCGGTTGTATTGCCAAGTAGGTTTACACATACGAGGAATTAGCTTTGGAATAAATGGTGCATACAAAGACACAGAAAGAAGAATCGAGGCAAAACAGGATCATTATAAGACTATTGAAACAAATGAAGAAAATGTTTACACAAAATATAAATATGTGAGTACAGTAAAATATGACAAATACTACATTCAAAGTGAAGAGCTGTGTAGATTTAAAAAGAGGTAGAGCAGAAATGTGCAAAGGGACGTGCAGGATTTACGATATTAAAAGATATTGTTCACATGATGTGCATTGATGTGATGATTTAATAATAACCATTTTAAGAGCCCTCTCCTCTCTCTTTGCAGCCTCATGAGTTTGACGAGTGTCGTTTTGACATGAGCGTGAACGACAGTGTGTGGTACCTCCGGGCTGAGGATCCCGAGCACAGACTGCAGTGGATCGAGTCCATAGAGCTGCACAAGGTGAGTGGAGCAGGTTCCTCTTTCTCCATAGAGTTTCTGGAGCGTATCTCTGGGCGTATTTTCTTTACACCCTGGTTTGTATGTCATTCAGTCCGTCTCGTGATGGAGTTGTTATGGGAGTTTTGCTTTGAGATGCATGATAGATTAATGCTACAGATGCAGCTACCTGAATCCAGTCCCTGTTGTGTTGTAGGGATTTAAACAAATGTCCACTTTGCTTCAACAAACAAAACAAATGTTTTAGGGCTGTCAAGTTAACGCCATTTTTTTTTTTTTAACGCCACTAATTATTTTAACGTGCGATTAACGCATGTGTATTTGTCCTCGGCCCACCCCGTAGTTTCAGAGCCCAAAGGCTTGACGTTGTTGTTGTTGTTGTTAGTTGGATGGTGGCAGATTCTAGCGAGAGATATGGATACAAGAAAAGGTGTTTTAAACAGCAAGCCAAGCACACAGCTGATGCTGACAGCCGGGTTGAAAGGTTGCCGGGGAGACGCCTGGACACGGTGTCTACGAGCAGCAATCTTTCAACAGCGTTAGCTAAATGTGTGGCGGTGGCTACAGCTTGCAGGACAATTAACATTGTGGAGGACGAGGGACTGTGTGAGGTAATTCGGATCGCATCCAACGTGTCGACTGCACATCACAGCGCATTATTTTGACCTACAGTGGGAACTTCAGTCTCATGCTTTGACTGTTATGAAGACAGAGGAGCGGCATTTCGCCGACAACTGTAAACAGGCTTGTCTGTTTGAGCAACTGGCTCAGTGCAGAGAAGTACACAGGGTTGAGAACAAACATTTGCATAAAGCATATTTGTCCACTCATATGTTGATAAGAGTATTAAAAACAAAAAAAGGTACATTTAGAACAGATAGAAAATGTGTGATTAATTTGCGATTAACTATGGACATCATGCGATTAAATATTTGTAATCGACTGACAGCCCTAAAATGTTTATATGCAAAACTTTGTCAGTTCCTCAGGCTACAATAAAAAATGTATATTTTTTTGGTTTGCCTTATGACCCACCGGAAATATTGCTTGCCACGTTATCTACTTTTTTCCGGTATTTAGGTTCAACTCTGGGTCGGGTTGTTATTCAGAACTGACGGGGAGTTATCTATTTTGTTTGGTGACCTGGGTGTGGCAGGACAGGGATTCGGAAACACACACACCCCCACAAACACACACACACAAATCAGCCCTTCACCCTGGGAATGTGAAGAATCTGTAGTGAGGTATTGAGGTGGGGGTCTCCCCTGTTATCAGATACCAGGCAGCTGCTCACAAAGACGTCAAGTTACTGTAAACAAAGTGCGTTGAGCACATAATACATGCAGTATCTGCTTATGTAAGAAGTGCTGTGCAACATACAGTACAGTATAGGGCCGGGATCTGTCCAAAACTAGCTGTTACACATAGCTATACTTGTTTGGATTAAGTTAGTATTTAAAGTAGTTATCCATTTTTTTGTAAAGGGTTTTTCTTGATTGATTTGCTAATGAGGTTTTCTTCTCTACACACAGTACTTACCAGAGGTCGCGTTAACCGAATATTTTCCGTCTATGACGGATTTCTTTTTAACAATGATGGAAAAATCTGAAAGCAGTCAGTCATTTTGACAGATTAGATCAAACTCGGAACAGCGCCAAAGCTTCCCCGCAGCGAGGCTCCGGTGTTATGCCGTTATGCATGCCCGCCAAAAAGGAAATGATACTGTTTCCAAACCTAACCCTGCCGTACAAATCATTGAAATGTCTGCGAGTTTTTACTTCACGCTGTGCGCGCTCCCGCAAGGTGCAGTGGGCATGCACAGGGTCGCCGCCAGGGATTTTGGGCCCCATGAAAAGATATCACATTGGTTACTTAAACATTTTTTTCTTAATGTTTTAAAATAGTTTGGGCCCCTGTCAGTCACGGGCCCTTAGAATGGTCCTAACTTTTCACCCCCTTACGGCGCCCCTGGGCATGCATAACACGGCGCTAACAGTTCACGAGCTCCCCCGTTGACAGTTCACGAGCGTGCTCTCTCCCCTGGAAATCTGGAAATGTTCCGATCCTGTCCGTCAAAATGACGGGCAGCGAAAAAGTCTAACTCAACCTCTGGTGCTTACACTTGATTCATATGAATGTGTTTGTAGTGGGACATTTCAATTCTTTGTGTGTTTTCATGTCTTTTTGTAAAACATTTATGTGAATAGGAGACACATTTATATTACCAGTATGAATTTAAAATACTTGATGTAATCATGTTGTTGTTCTTGCTTGTGTTGGCAGCATTAAACAACTAAAGTTGAGGTACTAGTGTAAATGTAGCACCCATGGAAACAGAATCAGTGTGCTGTGAATCCTCATCAGGCCAGCTTCTCCACTACAATGGAGCTGTGGATGTTTTAAGTGTGACTGGGTGTTGGCAGTAGAGTGTGAGTAACTGCAGGTCTCTGGTCCATTAGCGACAGTGTGAGAGTATTCGGGTTGTGACCTACATTAACCCCAGTGAGCTTAATGCAGCACTACCTGCAGCATTATTATAGGTGAGTGTGTCTGCACTGCTCCCAGCTGGAGAGAGAGGGACCTGCACCCATTGCATCCTGGTTTTATTTGTGGCATGAGATCATTCAGCCTACCGTAGAATAGCCTCTTTTACTGCGACATAATCACATCTTGTTCGGAAAATGACATTATATTTGTAGTTTTCATTTTCATAGAACTGACAATAATTAAATTATCACAAATACTCTAAAAGTAGAACACATACAAACACACACTGAGCCAAATTTGTCACATCTGTTACACAATAATATATTTTCAATTGTAATCCCTGTTTCTTCCTAGAGCTGCTCGATTATGGCAAAAATCATAATCTCGATTATTTGGGTCAATAATTGATATCACGATTATTAAAAACGATTATCCATTTACTTTGAAAACATCAATCTATTGGAGAATTTTTTTTTGAACAGTATGTTTTTAACAGTTGATTACCTTGAACTTTAAGTATAATTCAACTGAAAACCCCAAAAAAAAAAAATTATTTAAATTTTTTTTTTCCGTTTTATTCCGACTACGTTGTTTTCGTAATCGTTGCAAGCCATAATCGTAATTGCGATTAAAATACAATTAATTGAGCAGCCCTATTTCTTTCTTTTTAATTTAATCTATATCTGCCTCTAGCATTCACCTTATAATGTCAGCATACTGTCGTGGTGGAGCTCTGGGAAGTGACTTCAAATACATATTTTCTAACACTTTCTAAAGCTGCTTATTGAGGGTTACTTTTGTATCTACCAATTATGTGAATATCTTATTGTGTTTGAATATGAGTCAAACTGTTGTAACATGATTACAGCTTTTTAATACCTCATACAAGCCATTTGGCAAAGGCACAATTAGGCTGTTATTGTACGAGGAGAAAAACAGTTTTTGTTCAAGTCCATTTGTGTTTTAATGCGTGGGTGTGTTTGTGTTGGTGGTGGTGGAAAAGTTGTGCTAAGTGTAGGGACTTAAGTGCAGCTCTTGATGAATAATTCATTTTGTTTATCGCCTGTTCTCACAGCAACTAAAATCAAGAGGGACATATAAAACACTCGATCATCCTGTACCGAGAAGACTGTTCCATTCTGTCGGATTCAGAGGGGCGATATGGGAGGCATTTATTCATAGTGTTTCCACCACTTCTTCAGGCCGGTTGTTGGCACAGTCTGAACACTACTGACCCAGATCAAGCTTTACAATGGAATATTAGTATATTAATATATTATATTAATATTAATTATATTAATATTAATATATTATATTAATATTAGTAGAACAAATAAAAGATATGGGGGGGTCAGGTCGATTGAAATAAAGCAGATAAATGTTGTTTGCTCTCTCTCTCTCTCTCAATCTGCTTCACTCACAAACCTATTTGGTAGTTTAGTGCTTTATCACTCCCCTTCTCTCTCTCTCCCTCTCTCTCTTCCTCTCTCTCAAACATATATGCATGCACTGTTCATTTTTCTCCCTCTCTCACTCCATCTCTTACATGCAAACACACACAGTCATGCTTGCTAGCTCAGAGATGGATGCCAGACAAAAAGATGGACAACATAAAAAGGTTTCACATATCCGGGTGTGTGGTCCGTTGATTTAGTTTCGCAGCAGGAGTGGAGAGTGCATGTACGTGTGCGTCTTTGGGTCCATGTGTGTGCCTGAGAGCAGACCTGCTTCACTCTGCGGGGGAATCTCAAGACCCGTCCTCTTCCCGTCTCCTCTGCTTCGCGGAGCAGCGAGTGTCTGCCACTCCCTCGGCTGCTATGGAGAACATGACTTTTGCTCTTCCTCCTTACCCTCTCTTGTAGCTGCTTTCTTCTTTTACTTGATGAGCTATTAGCTGTGGCTTTTCCTCTCCTCCTCCTCCTCTTCTTCCTCTTCCCTTTTGCTCCTCAGCGAGGTGTGTCCAGAGACAGGGGAATACTGGATTTAAGCCTCTGAATTGTGGGAGTGTTGAGGGAGCGTCTGAGCCATGTGGGGGTCTGCACACCGTGGGGACTGCAGCAGTGTCCTGCTCTGCCTTGGCTGTTTCAATGGCCGAATGGTGGGCTTATAGCATGTTGGCATGCTGCTATCACTCATCACTGAAGTCTTTTAGTAGTATGCAAGTGTTGTGATATGAACGGTAAACATGAACGATCCGTGTATTCCTCCGTACAACTTATTATTTTGCATGCATGCTGATTTTCACAAAAGTAGCTTTAATGGGCTAGCGTGAGAATTCAACTTCACGAGTCATTGAAATAAATCACTTTTTTATCTTGCATGGCTGTGTGTTAGCATTTTTCTGACAGGTGATCTATCAAACAGCAATGTGTTCAGATGTGAAGAAGTGCCCAGTGGTTGCTATGGTCACTTACTGTACTCTCCTCTCATCACCATCACAAAGCTGTGGGCGCAGAATGTCATCTCATGTGTTGTGTGGAGTGGGTGGTGTTTTGCAGGGCTGTGTGAGCAGGTGCTGAGAGATGTCACTCTCTGGCGTTATCACACATTATTCTTCATGTTGATGCTGGATATCTTAAATTGCATTCTCATACAACAAAACTTTACTGTATGTTATGTTTAGAGGAAGACTTATTTCCCCCCCCCACTACATATGGTTTTCACCTATCACATAAGATTAAAATCATTGCCTACTTCTGGGTTAGATGGATGGTTTAAAAAAGCAAAAATACTTTCACCCAGGAGGTCCCTGTTTATGTCCTGTGTGGAACCAAAAGTCAAAATTCCCTTATCCCTAATTTAAGTCTGTAACTTGAATAATATAATTGTACTTATTCAAAACCAAACCATTATATTTAACTAAACGTATCCAAGTCAAATTGTCGCCTAAACCTTACCAAGGTGTGTTACCACAACCTTGTGTCGGATAAAAGATAACAATGTTTCATTAATCTATTGCTTTAGCTCTTGGTACACGCCCAAACCAGGATATGCTGTTGTTATATTTCAGTAACCCATGCATTATGTAAATGTATTAAGATTAAAAACTGAAGGGCAGTGCTGTTAGACAAAGTTTTGCTCGTTTGAACTTTCTGTCAAATGTTATTTTACCCGTGTAACCGCCCAACTGTGATTCTCGGCTGTTGAAATGTAGGTTGTGTTTAAGTACCTGACATGTTGAAGCATGATTATGTATGCGCCAATGAGGATGGTATAGTTTAGCAAAGGAATCATTGCGCAATTGCATTACGAAATGAAATCCATATTGCACTGCAGGTGTCAGCAGTTTAGTATTTGCTTAAGCCAGGTGATGTTATGCGTTGGAAGACAAACAGTCAGTGTCAACAATCATTGACTTCTGTTTACAATGTTAAGAAAGAATCACCTTTTTAGCAATGTGACCTTTTATATATATATACAGTCTATGAATGTGACAAGTGAGCCTAACCCAGAGCAGCATGTTGTTGTAGATCTGACAGTTTAACACTTTGACTTAAACCTTCAGTACGTTGGGAATAGTGTATGCACATTTATAGACAGTCTTTAGACAATAACACTGGTTGAGCAGCACTTTGTTCATTTTGTATTATAACGTCCCTCATTCTATCTTTTTGAATGTTTCAATGTGTAATTACTTTTTAGACATTGTCAGGTATTCTTTATGGCTTGAGCTTTCTTATCGAATGCAGTGTATTTGTATGAATTGATGGTATGTTTTACACTCTCTTCATGAACCACCTGTGTAATATTTTGCTTCCAATCCTACATTATCTGATGCGGTTAGTTTCAACTCGGTAAATGCCTAAATGTATCACTTTACTCTTAATGTAACAGCCGCATTGGGATTGTGAGAAAGTAATCGTACCTTTTTGACAGCAAATAGTGACACTTTACATCTCAGATCACTATCTATTCAACATTATTTAGGGTCAAATCTATTTGTCCGTCACCCTGTTGTCAGTGTTGGAAGCCCCTTTAGGAGAGGAATGTGTGTTTGCTTCCTCTCTCGTCTGTCACCTGACGCCCTCACTGCTCTTCCTCAGCATACCACTTAGTAAACCGGGTGGGTTTACAGTCCCTTGAGGCCATTGACTAAACCTCAACAAACATACATTTAAAACATGCCCCAAGCATGTTCAGTGTTTCCCACCGAAACCCCCCCTGGCAAGAAAAGCCAAAGCCCCCCTCCCTTCAAATAACAAAATACATGCGAGTTCATGGCTACTGTAGCAGACAACGTTCTTGTTGCGTTGTTAATGAGTTACAATGTAATGTAATGTAATTAATGAGTGAGACACACCGGAGTTGAGGATCTGTGGGGTTTATTCTCCCAAAAATATAATGTACAATTTACAACAACAACAAAAAAATCTATTTGTGGCGGTCGATATTTAATTGAATCGATGTATACTAACACTGATGTTAGTACCCTGATTTATACGTAGAACCATTTCCGACCGTCGCCTGTCGCCTTAGCTCCACATGACTGTGTCTACTGGTTGGAGAAATGTGTGAATTTAACTTTAGGATCATAATGTTGGGTCATTCATTTGCTGTCTCCCTCTCTAAATGAGCAGATAACTGCTAACAGCTGCATGATGGAGACACAAGAATATATTGGCTTTGATTGGGTTGGCTGGGTGTGCATGCACATGCTCTGTGTATTCTAAAAAGCTGCAGAGTTGGCAGTCCCAGGCATCGCGCCGTCATTAGTTTTCTGTTTAATGGAACGGATGAAATCACTGCCACTCCCTCCCTCCCTCCCTCCCTCTCTAAAGCCATAATGTGGATCTGTATAATGACGCTATGTGAGACGGTACAATGTGTGTGCTGATAGAAACAACCTTCTTTCCTTCAATCAATGCTAGATCTGTCCACTCAGTGTTTCTTAACCACTTAGTATCAGTTATACTGGCTGTCTTGATGCAACTGGGCATTTGTCAGCAGATGGGGTGTGTAGGTGTGTGTAGGTGTGTGTTGGTGTGTGTAGGTGTGTGTAGGTGTGTGTAGGTGTGTGTTGGTGGAGGCCCTGCTCTGGTCTGGATCAGCATTACTCAGTGCTGCTGCAGATGGCTAGAATTGATCTCCCCCTCTCTGTCTGTCTTTAACGTTCCTTTTATATTGCAGGTTGTTAAATATGTTTTGTGCGAATACTGATCCTTTGTTCCCTCTATTCTTATTATTCACATCCTTCTCCCTCCCTCCCTCATTCTGTCTGTTTTCTCCCTCAATCCAGGCCGAGTCGGGTTACGGTTCAGAAAGCAGTCTCCGGCGTCATGGGTCCATGTTGTCTCTCACCTCAGCAGCCAGTGCCCTGTCCGCCACGTCCACATCCTCCTTCAAGGTAAAAGCACCACTATAGTGGCTGTTTATCCAATGCACCAGGTTTCTAGGCCACTCAGTCTGCGAGCATATCTTAGTCCTGAATCAAGTTCCATGAAATACCAAACGTTTTGTGAAGACCCGATGTACTCGGGCAGCTTTAGAAAGAACATTCATTGAAAGTAAGTTACAGCGACACAACCCTTCCAACTTGATGATTGAAAAGTATGCCATATGCTATAAAACTGCATTTGAGTACACTTTAACACCAACACTTGTTTTGATCAACACTTCGAGCATCTTACTGGTATTAAGTAGTTAAACTCTTTTGGACAAGCATACTGAATGCTGCACTATCAATCAATAAATCAATTTGTCTTAGGGACCATAACAGTTTGTAGAGAATACAACACCCTCTGTCCTTTTAGACCCTCTCATCGATCAAGGACACACTCCCAAAGAGAATAAAATATAACCATACCATAGTCCAATATACAAACGTTTACAAAAACAGTGGTACAAGTTTAAATGATATTCAAAGAATATGCCGTCTGTCATGCCAAAACTAACAACTTTTCTCAAATATAAATATTTGCTTAAGGTGTCGCAATGATCACCAGACTGTAGATGCGACAGTGAATGTTTTGAGTCCCTCTGAAGTAGTTCCATCAATAGAGATTTTAACTTTGGCCACATATACAAAGTCCTCTTCTGAAACTACCAGATAAAGGCTAGATCTGTTGTTGTCAGCTGAAAGAATTTGGAAGACTTTTTTTATGCTGACCTTGTGTTTAAACAATGGAACGGAAATGAATCTTTCCCCTGACAGCTCACACTTCTTACTTCTGTTTGTCTCCGCTCAGAAGGGGCACAGGTTGCGTGAGAAGCTCGCTGAAATGGAAACCTTCCGGGACATTCTGTGCAGACAAGTGGACACGCTGCAGAAATACTTTGACTCCTGTGCTGACGTTGTCTCCAAAGATGAATTTCAGAGGGATAGAGGTAACTTGTGGCTTAAAGCCTGTATAGTTTGAGATATGTATTTAAAAATAGGTTTTAAATTAGTTACAAGTAGGGTAAGATATATGATATTATACATATTTAGAGCAGTGTGGACATGGCAAAGAGGAATCAGTGTTGATGTCTACTAGCCAAGGAAAGACTTTATAGATGTAGCTTTGCAGGCTTCATGCAGTTTGAGAGTTAAAGGAGAGTGCTTGATACGGAAACAAAAATCGATATCCACTTTAAGGGCACTTTGTGGGTTGTTTAATCCCTGAGGCAAAAGCTTTCTGTATACTTAAAAATCACTTTCATATTGAAACCACTCTTATGTCAGTTTAACAAATATGTATTTCAATCTGAAAGATGCTTTTGCTAGAAATGAACCGTTTTGTCTTCAACAATTGACCAATTAAAGGTGACATGTCATGCTTTTCCGGTTATTACCCGTCCCCTTGTGTTATGAAGGTTTGTATGCATGTAAACGGTCTGCAGAGTCACAAACCCTCAAAGTACACCCTGTAGCGAGTAAAACTCTAACACAGAAAATACCTGTCTGTGCTGCCCCAGAACGCCTCGTTGGAGATCTCTCTTTTCCCATTGTTTTCTTCCTGGGTACTGTGACGTGCCCATACCCAAATGGACCAATCCATGGAGCCGTTACGTTTCATCAAACACACACACTCAATCTTTTCTCAGCTGCAGCTCTGCCGATTTCTCCTCCCTGAGACGGCGGGACGCGGCGAGGCTGTGAGTCGGTGTGTGAGCACACACACAGACTCCCAGCCAGGCTGTGTGTGTGTGTGTGTGTGTTCGGGCTGGGTTTCGCTGTGTCTCGCTGTCTCGCAGACGGCCACTGGGCTCACAGGGAGGGGGGGGGCAGGAGCTCCAACAAGCCGTTTAGGACAGAGTGTATACACACACTATACAGAGATGCTGTATGAGAAACTTGCACAATATAAATGTATTCTAGTAGACCTCAACAATGGAATTATGATCAGTAGAAATGGCCATGACATGGGACCTTTTTAAGAAAGCAATTAGCAACTGTGGAGATGTAAAGACACCTGTTGAATACGGCCAGGTTGAGGTATTTCTGCCATCTTAAAATGTGCTTAACTGGACAGATAGATGTATCTAAGATGGCTGTGTCTCTCTTACCTGTAGAAGAAGAAGAAGAGGATGAAGAGGACTTTCCCAACACTACAAGAACTGATGGTGAATGTAATCACAACAACAATGGCAGCAAAGAGAAATGTGAGTTGAACTGCAGTTAACTGTTTTATTTCATAATCTCTGTGAGAACAAAAATATATATCTATACAAACTAAATCATTTGATTGTGAAATGCTAGACAGTCGGTGTGTCAGATCAAGTCATGAGGAAGCTGTCGCGCTCGGTTATTTATTAGTTTCTCTCCGTGTCAGTGTTTCCACCTGTCAGTCCCAAAGGTATGAATGGAATAGACTTCAAAGGGGAGGCCATCACCTTCAAGGCCACCACGGCAGGCATCCTCTCCACTCTGTCCCACTGCATCGAGCTGATGATGAAGAGAGAGGACAGCTGGCAGAAGAGAGTGGACAGGGTACGGCCTTGCACTCACTCACACACACACACACACACACACACACACACACACACACACACACACACACAGATTAAGATCACTCAGTATGCTAAATGTCATGTTTCCTGAGTGGGCGTGGCAGCAGTCTGTGCTGTGAGGGAGGTTTAAAGAAAGCTAATCGCTGCCTTCCATCATCTTTAGGGAGTTGGTTATTATGACCAAGCGTTTAGTACTGTTGCCCTTTTAGATGATGAAGTTGTGGTTTGATGATGAGGTGAATTGTGGAACATGTTAAGCTGCTCTAAAGGGTGGTAATTTAGCAAGATATTGTGCAATACAGTTCCCTGTTCAGCTGCCAAGTTTGCAATTGTAAAGCAAGATGGTGTTAAATAAACATTTGCTTGATTAGTGTTTCAAAAAGGTTTGGCATAGTGTCGTCAAATTCTACAGTCTAGAATAGATCACCGAAACGTTGTTTTAATAAAGCTTCTTTACAGGTTGTTACTGAAGAACAACTATGTCTGACATCATTTAGGTGACCTTAGATCAGTTTCAAAACAGCCCACCAGAAGCATGAATACACCTGTTCTCACAATGAGCTGTAACTCTATTGTTATTTGGAGTTGTGCCTTTTGTTTTCATGTCTTCAGCTTTTTCTAGAGAGTGGTCTGTGTCCTTTAAAGGCGTTCCTCGTGCTCACATCCTTCTCAGCTCAGCTTATGTTGTCAAACCAGTTTTTTTTTTCTCCAGTGTGTAAATGCGTTTTGCCCAACCCTAAAAGCTACAAAAGCCGGGAAGTGCTTTCAGTTGGTTTGACTGCTCGGGTGAAACTGCCTCAATCTTATCTGTGTTTGGTTATGTGTGTGACGCTGAGCCACCGCCGCCGCCGCAGTAGGGAAATAGAAACAGTTCAGAACACGCTCTCGAAGAAACAAGACTCACACCAAGACGGGGATTTAAAAAAAAATGACTGCCAAGACTTCATGGGTCAGTTTGTGGAAACCTTCGCTACAAAAGAGGGCAGAGCAGCTGAAGTACCAGACACAGAGATGGATACCTCTACAGACCTGCAGCCTTTTCTTTAAAGTAGGTCTCTCAGTCAGTCTGGTGGTGACACAGCTGACAGGTTCACCTCTTGTTCTCTATGTGGTATACGTCCACACCCTTCTGCTTACTGTGTTTAGTTTAATATCCGCTATTGTTTTTGCTTTGTTAAGCCACAATTAGCTATCTTTCTCTTTTTGCATTAAGTCTGGTTTCCTCAATGGTTTCAGTTAAATTAAATATGCTTGTTTTGAATAATTTCCACTGGCAGAGAAACCAGTCATACACTGGTTTGTAATGTTTCAGTGCTTTAAAGTATTAGAAGGTGTTAATAGTAATATGATATCTCTAGTTCTTGATTTTAAAGCCTGTTATTTCTACTTCACTTGGTTGATTGTGTGAGCCTCTGGCAGGTCACGACACATTAAGTAAAACCTGTTTCCAGCGCACACGTAGTGGGTTCGACCATTTGTTGGCGACATGCTGCCCTCCCTATCCTTCCACTTGTGTTACTCTTTATCTCCTGTGATCTGATAAAAGAGGCTTTGTCCCCGAGGGAACATGTTATCTGACTCTGCGACATGAATTCCTGTAGATTGTTGTCAAAGGTTAAACAGGTCTACCATTTCAATGCAGCACAGATGTTTAAATGAACATTTTCTACTTCACACGCTGTTGATTATTGTTTAACATAGTTGCAATAACAACACTCTCTCTGTGTGTTCAGGAGCTGGAGAAGAGGAAGAGGGTAGAAGATGCCTACAAGTCTGCGGTGAATGAGCTGAAGAAAAAGTCCCACTACGGAGGACCCGACTACGAGGCAAGATGAAATAATTAAAATAAACAATTACAAAACAAAACAAATGTTGCAGTGCATAGTCACAAAATGACATTTTACAACAACAACAGCATTAGCAACATAAACAGTGCCACATCTAGTGTTCGAAAAGGAGTGAGAAGAAGTATAACTTATTTAACCCCTTGTTCCTAAATGAAAAATGAAATTTATAATCTGCAATAATTATCATTTTTATGCATTATTATTGATATTATTAGTATTATTAATCCGCTTCACCTGTTGATTGACATATCAATTTCAAATAAGAAACCATGAATGAATTAGAAACGGCTTGATGAGCAACATCACGTGTGCACTTTGATCTTCCTGCTCTGTTGCTGACAACGTTTGCTTTCCACAGGAGGGGCCCAACAGTCTGATCAACGAGGAAGAGTTCTTCGATGCCGTGGAAGCTGCTCTGGACAGACAGGACAAGATAGAGGAGCAGGTGTGATGAAGCTCAATGTCCTGTCCTGTTTTGATGCATGTGACACCTCTCAGTCTAGAAGGCACATTGAGTCTCTCCGGCTCCTCTCTTCCCCATCAACACATTTAAACGATGAGAAATGGGTGCTGAGAGGGCGTGTTGCCTTTTTCTGTTGCATCTTCCTAATCTCCTCTCTCTTTGTCCCTCAGTGCCACTCGGAGAAGGTCAGGATACCTCGACTAAGCCCCGTTCCTCCGGGCGACGCCTACTCCACCATCGGTACACACCGATTCGCCATCAAGGTGCTCATCACATTTCTTATTCATCTTATCATTGTACATTTTGTTTCTGCTTGGGCTACCTGATGCTACTCATCGCTCTGAAGTCTTTAAAGCTCTGTGCTTCTCATAATGTGTCCATGCTTCACCGTAATCTATCCTCACTGAGAATCACTTTGTGCTTATTGTGATCATTTGAGCTGCTAATCATCAGCTGTTCATATGAAGAGCTTCTTGAACAGGTTGTGATTTTGTTCTCTGCACTGGCGCCGCTTTCTTTTTTGTTTCTTATTCTTTTCTGTTTCCATTTCCCTCTCTGCTGGACAGCCCCATAGCCACTCCTCTTCCCTCTCCTCCGTTGAGCTAGTCAGTGCCTCCGATGACATTCACAGATTCAGCGCTCAGGTACTGTATTTGGTCAACAGAGAGCACCCCTATCTGCTGTCAGAGCATGAACAGATAGCATGAGAATGCCTACTAACCAGTCACTCCAGTGTTTAACTAACGTATCCCGTGCTTTAAGTTGCTTCTTAAAGGAGGTTTTTACACTCAAACTTGTATCCATCATGTGACGTGTGTTAGGGCTGCACGATATATCGAGTCGTGACGATAATCGCGTTATGCGCATGAGCGATATTCACATTTTTATTTATTTTTTAGGACGTGCGATATTAAGTAGGCAAATGAACTCAAACACGTCATGTTACAATTATTTTGCTGCTTGCTACAAAAGGAAAAGTGGCGTGGCTCTCATGTCAGGGGTACTTGAGTGAATCACAATCATTCCTGATCAGATCACAGCAGGATAACCGAGCTAGCTCAGCTTGTTGCTCTGATAACTTAAGATCCAGAAGTGCGTGACTAAAATCCTTCATCCGGTTAAATACTGGCCGTTTCTCAATCGCGAGGATGCTGGCTTGGTAGTCGCGTACTTCCAAGTCACTTCCTTCAGAAATGAAGCAAGTATGCTTCCAAGCCACGGCTTCAGAAAACAAAGAAGAATGGAACAGGCTAACAAGTGTGCCACTCTCTCTAACGGTTTCAACATAAACTGTACCGAAAATAAATAGCTCACGATGTCGATCTAATTATAAACTTGCTTTACTTTCACGGAACACATTTTTGGTGATATCAAACAAATGTAACAAAGTAACATATTTACCAACACATGTTCTACGCCACTACATACTTACATTTAAATGTGTGCTGCGTCGGTTCAGCCATTCTCCGCAAGGGTTTTTGAAATTGGTCCGTGCGCAAAGCATTGTGGGGATTTTAAGGACGCAAAGTCTACCCATGTGCAGCCTCGAAATTTCCCCCAAACCAAGGACGCGGCCTCGGTGGAATTCCAAGTATGCTGGACATTGGAACAGTCCTTCGGCGGGCACTCGATGACGATGAAATATTGGCTTGGAAGCCAAAATCCTCGCGATTGAGAAACGGCCATAGTTAAAAAAAATACCAATTGTATAGCATTAAAGTTCAAGAAAGGATGTTTACGGACAAAAGAAACGGTCTTGTCTTCAATTCCTGTATTTTTTTATATCGCAGGGGGAAAAAATATCGCAATATGAGTTGTTTCCAATATCGTGCAGCCCTAACGCATGTATTACGTAAAACACAAAGCCTGACCACACAAAGTTCCTGGAGTGACTGACAGGTTGATAAGAAAAACTGTTATGTTAACGACTGGAATCTATTCACACTCTTCATTCCTGCCTCCTCCTCTCTCACATCGCTCTGTCCTTCACAGCACGCATTAACCCTTCAATAAAAAACCCTAGCAGGATCAAGTGTTGTATATTTATTCGCTTACAGCTAAAGTTATTCCTAAGATTAGGAATAACAAAATACTAGTTTGACAATACTGTGATGTTATAAATACCTCTGATCAAATACCAGCACAGTGAGTGAGCGTTCATTGCTCAAACCTATAAATCATTCATGTAGAATAGAATGATCTTAGCGTCCCTAATGCAATGTATTCACAGCATGTCCTCAAACAGGCAGGTAAAGAAAGAGAAAACACTTCCTCACATAATCCTTTAATCAATGGCTGTTTCTGTCTCTTAGGTGGAGGAGAATGTGCAGAATCACATGACCTACTCTCTTCAGGATATGGGTGGAGATGCCAACTGGCAGCTGGTAATAGAAGAAGGAGAGATGAAGGTGAGTGGAGAGCACACAGAATCAATCATTTCCCTTTTTTATTTCTCGCTGTGAATATTTTAGACTATTCACTTTTTAGACAAGGCACTGTGGTTGCAAGGGGAAGCCCGAGAACACCCGTATCAGCTAGGAGAGGAAGAAGACCTATTAAAATATTTAAATGGGCCCAGATTGGCCTTTTTGGGGTTTTCCTTTCCTGTAGTGTGTTGCATAGGTTTACAGTATGAGGAAAACAAAGAGCTTTTTGAACGTTAAAGCATGTAAACATGTCAGAGTAGAGGCACAACATGCAAATATGAATCTCAGAATGAGCTCTAAAATAAAAATATACATGCCACAACGGATAATCCAATAAATCCATACAATAAGAACTAAGTACTGTAGGAGCCATGAAACAATTCACAAAGCGGTATTTCTTTCTAATATCGCTCAGTGTTATTATATTAGCCTCTAGCGTCACACTTTATGTCAAAATGTGTTTCCTTAAATCACTACAACAGTGTTTCTCAAACGTTTTCATACCAAGGACCACTTAACCAATAAAAAAACACTCGCGGACCACCTAACTCCACAAATATAAAAAAACACATCGTTTTTCTAGAACAGATTACAAATCGCCTGAAAATGGTAAAAACAAGTGGCAACATGTGTGACGAAGGTGTTGCGCTGGGCTATATCATGCAATCGAAAGTGAAACTTAACCTCGCTCCATTGCGGAGATATTCCTGCGAGAGTGCGGAAAACTTAAATTTATTTATTTATTTCAAATGTGAAATGTTACCAATATACTCACGGACCACTAGGGGGCGCTCACTGCACTACAAGAACCTAATATATAAATGCAGTTATCCCTCAATGGTAAAACAGTGAGGTTGCAAAAAAGGGTCATATGGATGAATGTATTTGTCTTAATTAATATAATAATTGTATTGTTTTCTGTCACAGGTGTACAGGAGGGAAGTGGAGGAGAACGGTATCGTGCTGGATCCTCTCAAAGCCACGCATTCAGTGAAGGGCGTGACGGGACACGAGGTCTGCCACTACTTCTGGGACACGGCGGTCCGAATGGACTGGGAGAGTAAGTTCACTCAGAAGTCACCGACACATCAACACCGTTTGACTTTCTCTGTTTGAAACTCCAAAACTGACTGATCTCTACTTCCTTCAGCCACTATTGAAAACTTCAACGTTGTGGAAACGCTCTCTGATAACGCCGTCATTGTTTACCAGACGCACAAGGTACATTCCTGGTGGTTTTGAAAACATGTTGCACATCAGTGATGTTCTGTAGCTCTGACTGAATGCCTCCTGTTGTGTTTCAGAGAGTGTGGCCGGCCTCTCAGAGAGACGTGCTCTATCTGTCAGCCATCAGGAAGATCCTGTCAACCAATGAGAACGACCCCGACACGTGGCTGGTGTGCAACTTCTCTGTGGACCACAACGATGCTCAGGTAACCTCATCAACACCTGTCAATATCATGCAGTAGAGCGAGGGCGATGTGTCAGGCTTCCAAGTGCTGTAATAATTATACATTTGGTTCATTTAAGCATATCATTACAATAACCTTTAGTCAAACAGATAATTGTGTAACGATTATTTGAGATCTCTTAACCCCCAGGCCCTCTGTCAGATAGCTAGAGTGGGACTTGTGGCAGCTTCGAGTTTGTTTTCATTTACATTTTTGTTTTCCTTCCAGCCCACAAACCGGTGCGTTCGTGCCAAAATCAATGTTGCTCTGATCTGCCAAACGCTGGTCAGCCCACCAGAGGGGGATAAAGAGATCAGCAGAGACAACATCCTTTGTAAGATCACCTACGTTGCCAATGGTGAGTGTCTCTCAGGCAGCCCATTAAGGTATAGATCTGTGTTTATAGATCTGCAGCCTACAGAACAAAGCGCCTCCATCATCATCAATCTAATAATGTACCTACAAGTGCCTCAAGATTAACTACAAACTACTGTGAGTACCAGAAGGAAGAGTTTCAGCTGAGGCCTGACATTTCATGTGTGATGATTCATACTAATAATGTTATTTAAATCCTTTGAAGTTATTATGTTGTTGACTACTGAGAAGTAGCTGCCAGTCACAGAAGTGCCTGGAGCTTGCTTCTTACTATTTCTTTGTTTTATGTTCATTCCTAATTATTATTATTATTATTATTATTGATGATGCAGTATGATGTTACTGAGTTGCTATTAGTTTGTGTTTGACACCCTTTCCTCAAAAGATTCAGAGCAACCTCATATGAGCCA
Organism: Gobionotothen gibberifrons; assembly: GCA_943591055.1. Classification (NCBI taxonomy): domain Eukaryota; kingdom Metazoa; phylum Chordata; class Actinopteri; order Perciformes; family Nototheniidae; genus Gobionotothen; species Gobionotothen gibberifrons. Next base: position 138,349 of record CALSBZ010046756.1, read on the forward strand.
GTGTTTCTGCTGCTCTTTGTACAGTAAGCTGGACCCAGAGTGTGCGTGCTTCCGTCTTTCAAGAATTATTCCAGACTTTTACTTCCCATGATTATCCAGAGCCAGTGTATTGTTTGTGAAGCAGGACAGATCAGGGCAGTTTAATAAGACAATGCCACTAGAGGGCAGCCTAGGCCTGTTTGTGTACAGTCTACGCACACTGTGGGTTTAATTTGGATTAATGGTGTTATTGTCAGTGAGCACACACAGTTTCCTGATGATTTCCTCTGTGTGTCTGCAGTGAACCCAGGAGGCTGGGCGCCGGCCTCCGTCCTCAGAGCCGTGGCCAAGAGAGAGTATCCCAAGTTCCTCAAACGCTTCACCTCCTACGTCCAGGAGAAAACGTCTGGGAAGCCCATCCTCTTCTGAACGCAATGAGGTAACCAGGGGCAGTGGAACACTCATTACACTCAAGACATGGTGCTGTATCTGTATTTAAATGTAAGGGGGGTTCGTTTAGCATGACACACTTGAAATAACTAAAGGATAAGTTAAAAAACAAAGTGAGGGCTAAACAGTTAGCAATGCAGACCTAAACATTTCAGATGTGTGTATCTCACACTGCACTGTAACTTTAATTCATGTACCCTTTGTTATTCATGTTTTATTATCTTTGCTTTTAAATGAGTATTTTTAAATGCCATTTTATAATGTGTTTATTTTTGTAAAGCACTTGCCTTGTGTCGAAAGGTGCTGTATAAATAAACTTGCCTTGCCTTAAAAAGACATACAAAATAGTTCAGCTTTTCTTGGATATTGATTTTTTAAAATCTTTTTGTTTCAGGCTTGCGGAGGGCCACGTTCGCCCAGTGGAAAGATTACATTGTTCAGTGTTGAGCCGGCGCTCAAAGACGACATGACCCATTCTCTTATCAATAAGAATGTGTTAAACTACTACTCGCAGGACCCTTTATCACGCAGGACGTCCTGCTGGACTCCTGCTTGTAGAAGAGACTGGTTTTTACGGCTTTAATCCATCAGTAGTTGTCGCCCCGGCCACCATGTTGTTGGTCATGGGTACACTTGTATGTCAATTCAAGAATTGCCTAAGCGGTTTTTGAATTGTTGTTACCAATTATTTGCTTTTTTTTGTAAATTGTTTTGTACATTTCTTATGATTACCTATTTCTTAACTTTTGTTTGGGTTTGCTTTAATCACTAGTATTACAGCTACTTGTGTTGCTGCTGCTAAAGTAACTACCATGAGAGAGGAGAGTCGATTTGGACAAGAAAGCGTTGATGAGGTGTGGTGCAACGTCTCCTCCTCCTGCCTTCTCCTGTCCCTCTGGTGATGACTCTCTTCGCGGTTTGATGGGGATGGGGGGGGGGGGGGGGGGCAGAGCCGAAAGCTTTGAAATCTTTATATTTCTAGATTGTAATGAAACTAGCTGTCAGAAAGCACCAGGGACACAATGTATTGTACAGAGAAAATATGTTTTCAGTTAGTTTACCAATGTGAGAAATGTGAATTGACTGTTAAATGCTTGAATTTGATTACATTCATGGGCCAAGGACACCTGACGCAGCAGATTAAGTCATGTTGGACAATATTTCTGACACGGTTGAAGTGATAATCAATAATTGGTAATAAGTGTAGTTGACTGTGGTCTATAGATGCTTATTTGCGGCCTACTGTCAGTGTGTATTTGTCTTTAAGCCCCACATAACACAGGTTTTGACAGTTGTTTTGCAAAAGGCCAGCCAAAGTGTCTCATGTAAAGTTTCCTCTCTTTTATTGAGAGATGAGTGGATACGTTTTATAAACCCCTGGGTGGATTTTAGCACAAAAAAATCATTCATGAGTGTCAGGTTTTTAAATTAATCCCGCTGCTATTGAGCAAGATAAGTTAACTTTGTAATATGTTGAGTAAGATATCATCTGCACCCCAGACTCTTAGTCATACTCTCACATTACATTTCACACGCCACACTACAGTGCAGTGGACTCTTGCCCTTTGACTGATAAACTACCCCCACAATGCCTTGGGACACCAGGATGGAAATCCAGGTTATATTTACTGTACAGCCACCAGATGTGCATTTATCAACACTGAAATGAAGCGGGGTGGGTGGGGGGGGGGGGAGGGGAGGGTCAGCATTTCATATCATCTTACCTCAAGATTTACATTTACTTTAGATTGTATTTGATGACATCAAAAGTTGGGAGTTTTGCAATCACAAAGAAATCAGATTTTCGGTCTAAGGGGTCAGAATTAAGGAAGGATCTGGATTATTGTTTTGCTGATGATTACAAGAGCTAGATCCACGAGCAATGTCAGCCGAATAATGCGTTTAGCGTTTTTAATTTTGATATTTTGTCAGTAATCTACACACTTTGTATATTTCTAAGTTGTACATCAGAAGTGTTATTATTTGCACTAAATGTAATGCAATTTGACAATGTTCTGTACATTAAAATTGTTACACAACAGAAGCAATAGCACTGTTTGAGTTTAGTATACTGCTGTGAAAGTGAGGGTCATTTCTTAAAGTGGGCCAATTGTGCTTTTTGTGTTTATCCCTTTCCTGTAGTATGTTATAGGTTTGTGTGCATGTAAATGGTCTGCAAAGGCTTAAAGGTGGGGTAGGTAAGTTTGAGAAACCGGCTCGAGGTACACTTTTTGTTATATTCCATGGAATGCTCTTAACATCCCGATAGCAATGAATATCTTAAGTGCTTTGACAACAAATCCATAAAAAAATGTCATCTGTGGAAGCCGTAGTACTGTAAAAAGCACGACCAATCATCTGAGCCCGGCTAAAATAACTGAATGGCCTACCTGCCTGTCAGCCTTCCATCTGTGCACAAACTTATCTCGTGCCCTCATTGGTCATGTGCGCGTTCGTGTGTGTTGGAGGAGGGACTCTGTAAGGAAGTGGCAGATTTTCTCCGGTCGTGTATTTTCAAATTCAAGCGATCTCGAGCCGGTTTCTCAAACGTACATACCCTACCTTTAAATCCCAAAATTCATTCCAGAGGGATTTTCTCTCCCACACACTGAAATGCCTCGATTGTAATTCTTTGTTTACTTCTGTAACATAGTGACTTTACTATGTAACACTCGTGGTTATATTGGCTAGCACTCCCAACACATTGCATGCGATAGGCATAGGCAAGGGGTGGGACATCTCTTAGTGGTTGACCAATCACATCAGACTGTGCTCAGACAGAGGGTGAAAAGAGGTGCTGCAGTACAGGTAGTAGGCGAAAAATACAGAGCTTTTTGAACGTTAAAGCATGGAGACATGTCACAGTAGAGGCACTACATATACATTCAATCTGAAATTCAGCATAATAAGCCCCCTTTAAAATCCCAAAACAAAGACTTTTTCAGAAGCATCATAAGCTCAACAGAAGACCCTGACATTTTAGCCATTTATTTATACGAGTCTCTAAATATAAATATGCATTGTCTTTACATTCAGCGATTTATAGTATTTTTCAGCAAATGGTAAAATATTGAGATTTACATAATAAATTATGGTCTCAACCGACGTGTGATTGTGGAATTGAACATTTATAGTCGGATATGGTCTTGATGATGGCATCGGACAGCTTCTAATTGTAGGCTGCATGTTCCATAACTTCTTGAAGAGGACCCACTTGTTCAGTATCAAAGGATATCCTGAGTTAAAGCATCGTCACCTCACAAAACTATTAGCTCCACATCAAAAATGATCCACGTTGTTCCTTCACTGTCTCTGTACATGTAGTATCAAGGACTTACAGAGGTGTGCATGTGTAAAAGAGGAAATAAAAGTGCATATTCACATATCCCAATGTGTGCTTATGTCAGGTAGCCCACCCACTGAAGCAACTTCTTCAGAGAAAAATATGTCTTACAGTAATCATAACCGATGTCCAAAGTGCCTCTTTAATCAAGAGCGAGTGCACCGTCCCTCGGCTCTGAGCTTCATCAAAGATCCAGTAACTGTCCTTCCTCTCTTCGGGTTATCGTCAAGGCAGCGCGAACAACAGCGCAGTAAGGGGAAAAGGTTGCTGCTTCAACCACGTCACAGTCTGTGTTTGGCCTCCGGAGCTTCAGAATCCATCATGTTTGTTCATGAGAGTCTTTTCTTCTCCTTGCTGGCTTGTGTCACATCCTCGTTCATCAGGGACAAAGACGACGTCATAAATTCACTGTAAACATTTCTCTTCTGATCAGCAACATTGCAAACTTTAAAAAGGTCTGGTCAGCAGAGAAACACGGTCAAAGAAATGTATCTACCCTCTCCTCATATGTATTAAGATATAGTAAATATCTCGATCTTTGTGTAGGCCATGGAAACAGAATACATATATAAAACTTAATGGCACTGCGTTGATGCATGCTCTAAAAAGCGACACAGCCTGGTGTTCATCACATTACATTTGTCACATTGTTCCTGCAGATGTCCATCGCATGTCCGTCGTTCTTTTAGTCCATCAACCGGTGGAGGATCTCTGTCTTTTTTATGCGTTGGCAATACGAGTGGCAACATGGATCTAGCAGCACAGGAAGTCAAAGGCCAGCCTGGTTGGTTAAATGGAGTGCGGTGATTGTCTGATGATTGGCAGGAGGAAATGGAGGTTTTAACGCTGCTCTTCTCACTGTCAGGGACAAGAGAGAAAAGGGCGATCATCAATGTGGCAAAGGCCTGAAGCTGAACATCTAGAACAGGGGTGTTCAAACTTCTTTCACTGAGGGCCACATACAGAAACATATACGAAGGGCTGGGCCACTCACTAGAGGTGTATCGCCTCGTAAATTAAGTTATAAGTTAGCAACATCAATCAAATGTAGGTAAATTATGCTTGATACTTGAATATGCTTTAAGAAAAGACCATGCCTACATCACAGATCTCCATCGGGCTTCATTTATTTTGTTAACAGCTCATTCCTTAAAACAGAAGCGTCTGATTGCTTATAATAAGGGGGAATATGAAGGGTCTATTTCAAGCTTGTTATACAAATAGGTTATTGGGCTTTTTTCTTATCAACTTAGATTTGTTAGAAATAGTTTTAAACTTGAATTGACTTCATACACTACTGAGTAATATATGTTTATATATATATTTAAGAAGTACAATCCAAGACAAGCACAAGTTTCATTTGTGGGCCATATTCCATTATACTTTTACAATCTGCTGAGGGCCGCAGTTTGGCCCCCGGGCCGTACCCCTGATCTAGAACCAACACCTTTAGAAAGACAAAACCTAATTGACCCCACAGGGACCTGAATGGAGGAACACTCACCAAGTACACATCCAGAACCGAGCCGTCATCGCGGTCTAGGTCCACATCCATGGTGCTCTGCTCCGAAGTGAGGCAGATAGCGCTGTCCTCCAGGGTGAACGTGGAGCTGGAGGCAGCGTCATCTCTGAAAGGGAACAATAATTCTTCATATTAACCTACGTAGGAGACACCACTTGGTGTTTATAGTCTGGGTCAGAGGCAGCTGTCCAAACAGCGCTTAGAAGGTGATGAGAAAACACAGCCTCCACAAACAAATCACATACTATTGCAGAGAGTCTGACATCAAAGAGACAAAGAGATGTACTGACTGCGAGCATGATGGGAAACCAGTCTGCTGCCGGCCTCAGCGAGAGGCTTACAGTCTCAGAAATGTCTCACAGGAAATGAACGAAATCTCCTTAAGATTGGCCAGATGTGAACACAGTGACATAATGCAAGCTTTGCTGTGATGGTACAAACCTAAGAATGTAATTGTTGTAGAAAATTGCACAACCTTTACTTTGATTTGAATATCTGATTTTAATACTTGAATACTTAGGAAAAACTTAAAAGATATGATGATTTGGTATTGGACATATTTAAGTAACTAAAACCCTGAGTGGGTTAACAGATAATTAATTGGCACCAATTTTTTGTTAATTTTTTTAATCCTACTTTAATACTTGTACTTAAGTAAAATGCAGTGCTTTTACCTAACTATATTTACAGAGTGGTACTTTTATCTCAAAGAATCTGAATACTTTTTCCACCACTCGATATTAAAGGTGGGGTAGGTAATTTTGGAGAAACCAGCTCGAGTGCGCTAGAATTTGAAAATACACAGCCGGAAAAAATCTGCCACTTCCTTACAGAGCCCCTCCTCCAACACACTCGAACGTGCACATGACCAATGAGGGCACGAGGTAAGTTTGTGCACAGATGGAAGGCTGACAGGCAGGTAGGCCGTCCAGTTATTTTAGCCGGGCCGGCTCAGATGATTGGTCGTGCTTTTTACAGTGCTACGGCTTCCACAGATGACATTTTTTTATGTATTTTTTGTCAAAGCACTTAAGATATTCATTGCTATCGGGATGTTAAGAGCATTCCATGGAATATAACAAAAAGTGTATCTCGAGCCAGTTTCTCAAACTTACCTACCCCACCTTTAACAAGAACTAGAACATGAAAAATACATTTGGAAATAGAAAATGGCTTTACAAAATAATTCACAAATGTATCAGAGAGTAAAACATAAAAAACATCACCTTCTGTAAGAGCTCAAAGAAATGTAAAAGACACAAAACCTCTTAATTTAAAACTTGCCACCAGCAAATACAAGGACTTCAACAATGAGAGCCTGCATCAACACATGAGTCACGTGACTAGGTGTAGCTTGACCTTTAGGAGAGAGCATTGTTGTTTCTCTACATTTCCGCCACTTGAGAGCGGTTTCCCAGGTATTTGCATCAGGTGACTCCCTGATAAAGAATGTGATTTTTACACTTTTATGACTTGAGAAATTCAAAATGAAAGCCAGGTGGAAAGGAGCTCAATCCCGAGGTGTTAGCCCTGTAACTGGGACACCGGCTGCAAGACAGGGATGATTGTTGGTGGGTATATACAGTCGCCACGCCACAACATTGTCCTCTTTTGTCCCAGTGTTTCTGCAGCACAATGGCACAAAGTAAGGCCACGTCAAAGCCCCCGTTTACATATTTATGAAAACAGTTGACAGAACAATGTCAGCACAGCAGCAGGTGACTGATGAAGCCTCAGAGAGCGAGCTGAACCTGACACTGCTGGACAGAAGGACAAAAGGACAGGGGAAAGACGGGAAACACATAAAGGGTGGAGGGCGACGTTTTAAATACGCTTCTGGCCAAAGGCAAATTAATCCTAGCCACCCTGATGATAGAGTGTAACAAAATAAATGTGGTGTAGTTGTATTACAATCTAATCTTGTATTAGATTGTAATATAGTATGATACATTGAATGAATAATAATAGAAATTGCTGTGAGAACTTCTGGCTGATAAATAAGCCAGTGAAGGCTTTCAGGCCTTGAAGAAAAAAACAGAAAAGCCGTTCAATGGAAAAAGGAATGTTGTGCTTTGTGAATATTCCCTTTTTTCTGTCTTGTAAATGTAACAGTACCCACCATCACACCTTTTATCCTTTGACTCTCTGTGTGTGTGTGTGTGTGTGTGTGTGTGTGTGTGTGTGTGTG